>PVIU01001155.1:0-233986 GCA_004026605.1 Ondatra zibethicus | reverse complement strand
AAAAAAAAAAAAAGAAGTTTCAGAGGAGAAGAATTTTAGCATGCTGCCTAAAGATTAGTCCTGTGATATTTTGGTGAAAACAAGTGGCTGGCTTTTGCCTTTGTCCAGAAATTATGCCTGAAGTTAAAGTTAAGAGTTTCAGATTAATTCCATTTGGCAGAGGAAATCACAAAAAAGCCTGGTATAGACTCTGTACCTCTGTTGTGTGACTTTTAGTGGTAACTGCAATGAAGATGTATAAGGAAAGGAGAAATCTAAGCAAGGAAAAGTATTCAAGGACAAAAGGAGCACCAAAAATCAGAATAGAGCTAAATTCTTTGTTGAAGGAGATAATCAGTTGAACAAATGGGATAAAGGGAGTGATGACCTTAGGGCAAGATCACACTCAGCTAAATCTCCAACTTATGGAAAGGAATTAAAGAAAAGTTTAGAGCCTTGTGTGGTAGTGTGCACCTTTAATCCCAGCACCAGGAAGACAGAGTCTAGCAGATCTCTGAATTTAAGGTCAACTTGGTCTAAAGAGCAATTTTCAGGACAGCCAAGCTTAGGCAGTAAAGGACAGAAAGCTGGTGAAGGTGTAATTGAATGATGGGGCCTTGTTCCAGTTCTAGCAAGCAGCAGAACTTGGCAGCCTTGGCCACATGGTTCTGACTTTAGAGTTAAGGACAGAAGAAAGGAGTTATGGGAAAAAAGCTGCTGAGTCCAGGCATGTGTCAGGGGTGTCCCTGAATGGAGGCCTAGTAGAGAGGCGGTTGTGTGAAATTGAAAAGTTGAAGCCTGAATTGCTTTGGAGAACCCAAGGTATTAGAGATGCCAGCAATGTGAAATATGCTAAGGAGAACTGGTAACAGGGGTGGAGCCAGCCCAAGAGAAAGAAGTGTGCTGCAGCCAACCAAGCTGAATGAAATTAGAGATGTGGAGCATGTTTTGACATCAGACATGAAAATGCAGAGTCTAGAGTTTGACCAACTCGTATTTGGTCTTGCTTTGGTCCAACATTTCCTCATTGTGCTCCCTTACCTGCATTTTGAAATGGTAATATATATCCTGTGTGTTGGAATGTGTGATCTACTTTTTTATTTTGATTTTTACAGGTGATTACAGTTAAGCAATTGCCATGAGTCTCAGAAGAGACTTTGTACTTTGAAACAAGTTTGGGACTATGATAGACCATAGGGACTTTTGAAGTTGGACTGAATGCATTTTTGTATTATTATAATATGGCTATATATGTCCTTAGAGGGCCAGGAAGTAGAATGTGGTAGTTTGAAATGTCCCCCAAAGGGAGTGGCACTATTAGGAGGTGTGGCCTTGATAGAGGATGTGTGTCACTGTGGGCACGGCCTTTGAGGTTTCTTTTCTCAAGCTTTCCTCAGTGTGACAGTCAGTCAACTTCCCATTGCCTGCAAGATGTACGACTTTCAGCTATTTCTTCTGCTTCATGTCTGTCTGCACACCCTATCATGATAATAGACTCTAAGTCTGTAAGCGAGCCACCCCAATAAAATGTTTTCTTTATAAAAGTTGCAATGGCCATGGTGTCCCTTCACAGCAATAATAGCACTAACAAAGGATTTAATTCAAGAATCTAGTATGTTCCTATTATCTGTGTGTCTGTCCTTTTACACGTAGCCACAATGTCACACTTGCTCTGTCAAGAGTGAGGCTTCCGACTTTGTTCGCTTTTCCAAGATTGCTGTGGTTATTTTAAGATTCTTCAATTTTCTTGTGAATTTCAAGATCAGCTTGTAAATTCTACAAAGAAGCCAACTGAAATTGTGAAAAGAATTGCTCTGATGGTACCTGGCAGTTTGGAAAACCCTGGCACAGTAACAGTGGGTGACATGAGCGTGAGACCTTTCCCTACACAAATACACTGTCCATGTGTTTCAATGCCTTGTTCTCAATATATGTATCACACCGTGTTTTAAAAATACTCATAATCATTTTATTATTTCAGTATTATAAATGAAATTGTTTACTTAATTTTCAAACTGATCCTTATTTTCACATAAACTGAAATTCAGTATTGACCCTTCCACCTGTATCATTGCCAAGTCAGATTTTAACTGTAATTGTTTACACATGTGTTTTCCTCTGTACTTTGTGTGTTTTATGTATCCAAGACTACCTTATATAACTCTTTTGAGTAAATTAAAACTTAGGAACAATGTGTACAATGCTTCATGCTTCTTAAAATCAATAAAATCAGACTTATTGATGATAAATATGGATGAATATACAGAGACATGAATGGATTAAAAGTTATGTTAAGGAGTTCAATCCTGACAAGTCAGAGCTGCATATTAGGAACCAGAAGAATGAAAGTAGGCTAAAAATTAGGCAGATTTTTTTTCTGCAGTTTGAGAAAAAAATTTGCTCTGCAAAAGCTAGATTGTGCTTACTCAGTCTTCAATAAACTCTATGCACACACTTCACTATTATCAAGGCCAATTACCTTTCTTTAGAGAACACTGGTAGTAGATATTAGCCATGTACACAGACTAGCTCTGCAGAATTACTAATTTACATTTAAATTGCCTTTAAACACTTCAGTGAAATCTCAAACATATCAGGGATAGTCTTGCATGAAGCTAAAGGACATTTTGATAATGCAAGCAAACCTGACATGTTCCATGTTATTATTATCTCTTCTTAAGAGAGGTGGAATTTAATATACAGCTCCACAGTTGCACTATGGATGCTGAGTTTTACCTTAACTATTTAGTGAGCTCTATGCCTTTCTGTTAGTTCCCCCTCAAACCTTTATGCATTCCCATTGTTCTTTTTGACACAATGGCTGTGTTTCTTGTCTTAAGCATACCCTTTTTAAAGCAAAAGGAGCAGTTATTAATTGGCAGCACACAATCTTGAGGTCTGAACTGTGAGGTCATGGTCTCCCATCACTAAAGCTACTGACTACTCTTTGTTGTACTGGGAAAGAAACAGTGGGGGAAGGGTCACTGTGATATCCGTACCTGCCCACTACCTCATCCCCTGCTACAGCAGGGGCCTCAGAGGGATGAAGAACAGTAGCTGTTATAGGACAAATATACATACATACATACATACATACATACATATCCATATATATGTTCATATAACACCCATAAAGTCACCATTGCGGCTTGGCTGAATGCTGTTTTGTAGTTAAAGCATAGACTCTAGACTACTGGTCAACCCCACTCAGGAGAAAGGCTACCTGCACACTCTCAACCACACTGACACCTTTCCTCTTGCAACATATCTGGAACTGGAGTTACTGGCAGTTGTAAACAGCCTAAGGAGTTGAGAACTAAAATAGTGTCCTTTTCCTGAGCAGCAACATTTGAACTCATTTTACTAACTTTAAAAATATGGGCACAAGAGCCAGGCATTGGTGGGACACAGTTAATCCCAGCACTTGGGAGGCAGAGGCAGACTGATCATTGTGAGTTCAAGGCCAATCTTGTTTATGGAGCTAGTTCCAGGACAGCTAGGACTGTTGCACAAAGAAACTCTGTCTCAAAACAACAACAACAAACCCAGTTTGTAACAGAAATAAAAGTCTGTCCAGTTGACTTTCAACAACAACAACAAACCCAGTTTGTAACAGAAATAAAAGTCTGTCCAGTTGACTTTCGTCCATTTTGATAATTTCAGATTGTTCAAGAGTCTTTAGAAGGTTTTTCTATCAATACTTATAATTCTTCATCACCATTAGAATTATCACAAATAGATTCAGTATCTGAAACACAGAATTAAAAGACAGTTTTCTGAAACTTGCCTTTCTCTCCATTCTCAGCAATAAGTTTTTCTTTTATCTTTCTGAAAATGTCTTTCTGAGAGGCATGAAATGTTGTATTATAGCTTGTATTTGAATTTCCCTGATGTATAGTGATGTTGAGTGCTCCCTCTGGGTATTAGTCACTTACATGTGTTGTTTGAGGATCTATCTGTTTGGATCTTTTACTCGCATTTGGTTACTTGTGTTTTCAGTGTTGAATTTACCTGATAACATACCTCTTAAGTCTATTAGAAGGGCCATGCCTGTGAAAGTTGTGTGATGGACAGTCAAAATAAAAATCAACAGTTTTCAGTTTGAATAGTGAACTACCTGAAAATCAGTTAAGAAAATCATAATTATAATAACAAAGAAAAAGCTGGACACTTAAGAGTAAATTTGCACAAGGAATTTATAACCAATATACTGAAAATTGTCTAATGTTGATGAAAAATGTGAAAATAACCATAAGTAATTGGAATATATTTCCTTTTCATGCACTGGAATGTCTAGAACGTTCATATAAGCCTCCACCTAAAAGAAATGTTCAGATTGAGGGTAGTATTTATTAAAACTCCATGGTGTCAGCCTTCAAAGTATTGTTTTTTTTATTTTTGATGAGTATTTGCCTGTGTATATGTATGTGCACAACACACACATGCATTACTGGTGAGGCCAGATGAGGGATGGGAATCTCCTGGAACTGGAGTTTCTGGTGGTCCTGAGCTGCCATCTAAGAACCAAATGCAGGTCCTCATAAGTTGACAAAGTGCCAAGCCATCTCTCTGCACACCGTTTCCAACTCCATGGTGTCTTTACAAAAATTTTTTAAATATAGAATTTGTATGAGATCAAAAAATACCTCCAGTTCACATGGGAATTTTCTAGCAAGGAGATTGAAGCTGGAGGTTTTATATTATCTTAATTTAAAACCTTTTGCAAAAACAAAGTGAATGGTGGGAACTTTAAATGCAGGTGGCAGCCAGTGAAGAGGACCTAAAGTCCAATTAGACATTCTGAACTGGACCAGTGGGCCATTCTTCAGCGACAGGGTCCTAATTGGGAGACCAGGAGATGAGAAGATAAAGAATAAAGGAATGTTGGGATCAGCTGATCTTATAAAACCTGATAGTCCATGCAAACACATTTAGTATGTATATATATTCCTATTACCTAGAAACCAGTCAAGCAATGTTACATAAGGAAGACACAGGGTATCTCACATGCTTCACCGAATGAGCATGCAGCAGCCTTGGAATTGATAAACTATAGCCCCTTAGGTGAAAAAAATTGAGTTCTTAAAATAAAATCACAGTTTCCCAAGTACCTGGACCAAGGCTATGACTAACTTTACCAAGCATATTCCAGACGGTAGTCAAAGACATATGTTCCTTCTTTATATGTCAGGGTCTCAGGATTGGTCTGACTTCCAACATTTGTTTCTTTTTTATTTATTTATTTATTTTTATTTTTCTCTGCTCCCCTGCCTGCCACACCCCTCCCTCCCTCAACCCTCCCCCAAGGTCCCCATGCTCCCAATTTATTCAGGAGATCTTGTCTTTTTACACTTTCTACTTCCCACGTAGATTATATCTATGTAGGTCTCTCCTAGTGTCCGTATTGTTGTCTAAATCCTCTGGGATTGTGGTTTGTAAGATGGTTTTCTTTGCCTTATGTTTAAAAACCACCTATGAGTGAGTACATGTGATAATTGTCTTTCTGTGTCTGGGTTACCTCACTCAAAATAATGATTTCTAGTTCCATCCATTTTCCTGCAAAATTTAGGCTGTCGTTATTTTTTTCTGCTGTGTAGTACTCCATTGTGTAAATGTACCACATTTTTTTATCCATTCTTCGATCGAGGGGCATCTAGGTTGTTTCCAGTTTCTGGCTATGACAAATAAAGCTGCTATGAACATAGTTGAGCATATGTCCTTGTGGCACGATTGAGCATCTTTTGGGTATATACCCAAAAAGTGCTATTACTGGGTCTTGAGGAAGGTTGTTTCCTAATTTTCTGAGAAATCGCCACACTGACATCCATAGGGGTTGTACCAGCTTGCATTCCCACCAGCAATGCAGAAGTGTTCCCTTTTCTCCACAGCCTCTTCAGCATAAGTTGTCATCAGTGTTTTTGATCTTGGCCATTCTTACAGTAAAAGATGGAATCTCAGAGTTGTTTTGATTTGCATTTCTCTGATGACTAAGGATGTTGAACATTTCCTTAAGTGTCTTTCAGCCATTTTAGATTCCTCTGTTGAGAGTTCTCTGTTTAGGTCTGTGCTCCATTTTTTAAATTGGATTATGTGTTCTTTTGTTGTCCAATTTCTTGATTTCCTTGTATATTTTGGAGATCAGACCTCTGTCTGATGTGGGATTAGTGAACATTTGTTTCTATGTTCTACAAAAGTGCTAAGCATGTGCAATGTGTAAAGAACATCTTTTTGGCAAATAGTCTTGAGAAAACCAAGAACCCACATGCAGGAGAATGAGATCTGCCCTTTATTGACACTGTGTATAAAAATTAATTCAATGAGTTATTGTATTATCTCCTATTCCAGAGATTCTTCAAAAACCAAAGGAGATGGGGCTGGAGAAATGGCACAGAAGTTTACAACACATGCTGCACTTTAAGAGGACCTGGTATTGGGTTTCCAGCACCATCATGGTGGTTTGCACCCGTCTGCAACTTCCATTAGCTGGAGACTGATGCCCTCTTCTGGCCTTCACTGTGTGCATATGGTGTACAGACATAAATGCTGCCTGGACTCTAATACATGTGAAATAAAAATGGACATGTTAACACCAACAAGAGGAAGCTCAGGAGGCCTCATCCCTAGACAAAGAACTATAGGCTACTGAGGAATTTCAAGAACAGGAGAAATGGTCTTCCCTAGGTAAAGACCTAGGAATGCTGTTTCTTGTATGTAAATAACTGCTATTACTTTCTGTTCTTAGAGACGTGGTGTATCTATGACTGACCTAGAGCTTGCATTGCAGAGCAAACTGTCTTCAAGCTCACAGTAATCCTCCTGTCTCTTGACTGCAGATGTGCATATCCATATATTTTAGTGGTAGTATTTTGCTAACTTTGATGTTTTGAAATTGTATTTTACTTAATTTTTTATCAACATCACATTCAGTTGAGGTTGCTCACATAAACCAAATGGAGGCCTTTGCTATCACCATACTATACACATTTTAACCTAAACTGTGGATAGAGGACCAGTTTTTAACCTTTTAGTACTGATGCTTCTGTATCTTTGTTAGTAGCATCTTAAGTACAGTTTGGCCTTCTTAGCTGTGAAGATTTATGCATCTTTTGTGGTATCCACATTTAGGATGGGAGCTCTCTGGGAGAACTGCTCACCTTTGGGGCTACGGTAGCAAATATTTATTGCAAAAGGGACTTTCAAATATGGTAGGCCAAGGACTGTGTTATCTCATAGCTGGTAGCACTAAACTCTCAAATAGTTCCTATTTTTCAATTTGATAGCCAAAACTGATTTTTTTTGGCTTTGAGAATGCTAAAGAGGATATTTTATATGTTGTTTATTTTTATTTCTTTTTGTGACATAAACATCTTTTGTCTATTTTTATTTTGTATTGCACTGTGTTAACGTGTGTGTGTGCACACACGTGCACATGTGTAGATGTGTGCATATTCCTGTGTATAAGGATATATGCACATATGTGCTCAAACATACAGAAGCCAGAGAGCAACCTGGGGTACCATCCGCAGGAATGCCATTCTCCTTCTTTATTGCAGAATCTTCACTGGCCTGGGGCTCACCAGTCAGGCTAGGTGGGTAGCCAGTGAACCCCAAGGTCTACCTGTCTGCCTCCCCAACACTTGGATGACAAGTGCCTGCTCCCACAACCATTTGTTCACATGGATTCTGAGAAATGCACCCAGATTTTCACACTCGCCGGAAGACCCATCTCCCCAGAGTCCTCTACTTTCTCCCAAATATTTATCACTTTAATAATCTGATTTACTCTATCCAAATTCATTGTTCTAGGCTTTCTTGAGTTTCGAAGTTTTAAAATATTAACTTGATCAGACAATAGAGAAAATTTGAGGCTGTGCATCTGTATTTTCTGAGATTCACATGTGGCTTCTGACTCCACAGTCCTGTCCCCAGCTGAATTAAATTGTTTAGATGTTTCTCAAACACAAACCGTGATGTGGGTTAGCTCAGAAATAGGCAGAGAACCCCATTTCCTCACTTCATGGCTTATGATGGACACTTGAGTAATTCTCTATGTTGCTTTCCTTGCATATGACTTCTTATATTCAGTCAAGTAAAAAAAATTATAATAAATAAATTGGGCTTTTTGCTTGTTTTTCTAAGACAGGGTTTCTCTGTGTAGCCCTGGTTGTCCTGGAACTTGCTCTATAGACCATGCTGGTCTCAAACTCATACATCTGCCTGCTTTTGTCTCCCAAGTGCTGGGATTAAAGGCATGTGCCTTAACTGCCCGTCAATAAATCAAGGTCTTATAGATACATTGGTGTACCAAATGTATGGGACTATAGTATTGTGGCCAGAAGGGCAAAGCAAGCCAGTTGTCTTTTGATGGATAAAGAAATAAATAAAATATGATGCACACAGATATGGACACAGACACACATGGACATAGATGCACAGACACACAAACACATGGACATATGGACACACAGACACTGTTATTCAACACTGAAATGAAAGGAAGTCATAACTTGCAGCTCAACACAGATGAACCTTGGAGATGTTCAGTTCAGCACAATGACAAATGACAAAAGAACAGGTACAGTAAATGGCACTTCCATAAAGTGTTTAAACTAATCAAATTTCTACCAACAGAAAGCAGCACTGGGGTCACCAGGGGTCTACAAGGAGCATGAAACAAGATGTTCTTCAGTAATGGGAAGAGTTTAGTTTTATAAAGCAAGTAATTCGAGGGGACTGTTTGTCCAGCTCAAGCACACTTAGCAATATTAAAGAGTCCATAACATTCCTAAAATGATAAACTAGATGCTGTATATGCTTTACCATATATCTTTAAAAAGAAAATAATTAATTTTAATTAATGTTGGAAGGAATAAAATGTAGTTGACTAGACACGATAAAAGGTAAGTTTAACAATAGTATTTTATGATGGACTGATTTATAGAGTGTATATAGAACAATAAGAATATTTAGCTTTTGCTACAGAAAATTCAATTTTAAGATTAACATCATGTTTGCATTTCATGTTATATGAATTCAAAAGACAAATGGAATAAAATAAAGTAAGTTTTATGATATAAAAATGTATATTTATCTTCTATAGAGTAAACTTAAATTATTTAAATATATAATTTAAAATTATTTTTGTCACTTATACTATTTGTATATATTAATGTAAATTACTGAGCAAATTCAAATTAATCTATGTAAGAATCCAAAAATGCTATGCCATTTGTTAGGCCCTGTTACTTCATGGGAAGGTATGCCTGGGGGATGTCTGAGCTAGTCCTTCTCCCAGGACCTACCACTGGCTGATTTCCAGGCACATTGCTTAAAATAATAGCTGTATTTTTTATCGACAGCAGCTATCTTCAAAATGTCAAATCCACTAATTTGTGTGCAAAACATTGGAGCAGGTGCAATAGTGACAGCTAAGACAGAATGAAATATAAGATAACCAATAAGACCCCCATCCTTCAAGACTATGAAATTCTTGCTATTTTCTCAGTTCAAATGAAGGTCAGTAATAGTCTTGATGTGGGGTTGAGGGGCAGAAGAGGATGGTTCCCTGTGTCTGTAAGTGTTCCAGAAAGATAAAGAGGAAATAATTACAGCTGTGCATTCACAAGAAAAGATAGATTTGATTTACTTTGCAAAGCAAAGGTTTTACAACACAGATGTAGCAGAGAGACCTGACAGCAAAAATCAAGGATGAAAAGGTCTCTCCTGGTTCAAGTGTTTCATGCGTGTGGAGTTTAACCTGGATCCTTCAGATGCCTCTCAGTCAGACTCACGCATGGATTTCTGCCAGCAGAGCCTGCTTTGCTGCATTGCCTGCAACCATGCACTCAAACGGATGCATGTGAGCTAAGCGATTTGATCAGTACTTGTGCAGTTGCATATAATGGAAATCTCCGTATCCTACTGAGTAGTGCCTGAGATAGCCCAGTTTCACCAGAAAAGTCTAGGCTGACTAAGCAGAAGCAGCAATGAAGTCTACATTGGGATGGACTGCCTTTGCTCTTCATTGGGGCTCTGACAAGAATTGAATCCATTCACCATAGAAATAAAATGGAAAGTAGGATTTAGGATTGTTGCAATTGCTTGGACTTTAGTTGCAATGTAATACGAATGCACGCTTCAAGCATATTTATTAAAGGTCATATTTTCCCTGGTAGTCCCACATCTTTTCGTCCTGGCCCATTTGAAGATAAAACCTGAATTCTTGGTTACTATACTTGAGAATGTACAAAATGTATCTCACATTTTGACATACTCTCTTGTTGGAAAACACACTAAGCAGAAACACATCAAAAATTCCAAGAAATAAAAGCAAAAATATAAATCAAAACCAAATGGAAAACCCAAGAGGGAACTTATGCCATAATTCCAGAGCCTCGCAAAGTGTTAGACTCAGGACATTCCCAGTGCACCTGTTGACACCTGAGACAGATGGCCCTTCCTTTCCTGTCAGAGAAGAAAACTATAATTCAGACGGATCTCCGAGTAACTAGAGCTTACTTCACCTTCTTCTATCGCCCAGATCCCACTTATTATGTCTCCCGACACACGGTCCTGATTCCCAGGAGGAAGCCTCAAAGTCGACTTGTTTTATTACACTCTAATTACTACTAAAGATGAGTCTGTCCTAGCTCCAAATTTGGAATTAAACTCTAAAATTTCAAACACAAATCTGAACTGTGGCAGAGTCAAAGGGATAGGCAAAGGAGAGTCGAACAGTGACAAATCCACATCTTTTAGTGTACTGACCGATATGCTTGCCATAGTTACGGATTTTGTCACGACCAGCTTGAACTCATCCAGGAATTCACAGTGCTATTTTAGTGGGAAATAAATCAGGATGAATATGTAAATCAAAGCACAGTACTCGTGAAAGATGTACACCCATTGCTTGGCCACTACTGAGAAACTTTTGAGTTCCTGCATGCGAGAGACTAGATCTGGAACAACACAGCCATATCCTAACTTATTAAGTGCACCCTCTGAAGAATGTTTTATCTTGCAATTCTATTAAATATCAAATGCAATGTCATATGCAGGCTAATTACATGGCATAAAATAGGAACTTAAATAAAAGCAACAGAGATTAGCACCACCTACCAACACGGAGAACACCAGTACACAAAGAAACACTATGGAATCTCTTCCAAACAAATATATGGAGTAAGTGTGTAATTTATAAATATCATGGGATCAAGATCAAGTAAACAACATTGATTTTGCTTTTTATATTCTTAAGAAGGACAAACCACATAAGTTTTTAAATACAAATTTAAAAGTATGATTTACTCTTTTAAAAACATGATGTAGTTTAGTTAAGTACTACTAAGAACTATGCAGAAAATCTGTGCACAGAAATTCACCCTAACACTACAGTAATGAAGAGTATGTTTTTGTCAATAGAATGGATAATTATATCAATACAGTCACATTTACAGATGTATATGCACATGGTCAGATTGGGAATTAGCAAATCAGTTTGTTAGAGAAAAAACTATTTGACATATGATGCTTGAAAAACATAAAACAATGAATTAGAAGCAAGTGTCTTTATTAATACTTCATGTTATTACATACAAAAGACAACCAGATTCAGAAATCATGAATGGTGTTAGACATAGATGGTGAGAGAGAACACAGTTTCTTTGAGGATTTGAGTTGCTGATTGGCAACTGGAAAAAAGACCCTTATGTGATAAGAAGCTGTGTGTCTTAGGTGGTTGCAGATATGTATACACTTGTCACAATAACCAGAATGTGCTTTAAAAGTGGACTTAAGGCCCAGCCCATAGGATGGCATTCATGTCTGGTACTGTGAACCTAGCCCACTTTATCTGAGACTTATGAGGCCAAGGACCCTAGCTAAGGGCCTACTGCAGTCACTTTCTTAAACCAGTGTGATTTCCAGCTGGAGACTAAATACCTATCCTTGTAGACACAGGTCTAAGTAAAACCCTCATCCCTCAAAAAACAATCTGTTTTCTGAAGTGGACTGAGACCATCTTAGAAATTCACAACTGGTCCCAAACACAGAAAACAACTGACTGTGGGATCTAATCCCATTTGTACATCGACAACTAGAAACCTCACGTCTAAGGCTCATGGAAGTGGAGGCAGAAAGATTCGAAGAGCAGAGGGTGTAGACATTTTCAGTGAGATCATGTCTTCTGTATGTGGCATAGACTTGCACCATGGAAACTTTACTTGGCTGCCTAAACAAGACTTGGACAATGACAATACCAGTTGACATCCTCATATGGATAGAGGAAAGACCCCACCCCTAGATGAAGAGTTGCAGGCAATTCATAATTTCTAGGAGAGGGAGAATCAGTCTTCTCCAGGCATGATCACCTTGACAGTTATTCAATTCTAAGTGGTCAGCCTTAAACACATATATATATGAGAAACAATAAATAGACCCAGTAGATTGTGTTTGTATATATGCATGCTTGTGTGTGTGTATGTGTGCATGTGCATGTGTGTGTATGTGTATATAAAATAATGATAAAAAAGAGAGGTCCTGAAGTTGAGAGAGGAATAACATGGGAAGGTTTGGAAGGTGGAAAAGGAAATGATGTGAATACAGTTGTGTTTATACATTAAATTCTTTAAAATAATAAACTTTTAAATGTATCTGATAATTTCCCCCTATTTTTCTCTTTCATTCCCCTCCCTTGATGAACCCTGCCTTCTTAACAAGTCTCACATTTAAGAAATCCACTTTGCTCTTTATGTAATTATATGTCAATGAAGCTTACTGAAAAATATGGTACCAGCTGCCTGTTTTCATTTCTGTGGTACCCAGAATGAAATCCCAACCTGTCTAAACATAAGAGCAGCTTTTGCAAGTAAAGTCTCCTTTGACTTAGTGGACATGTATGTATTATGAATTGAATTTAGGCAGAAAAAAAGAAGCAATGGTTTTTTTTTTAAATGGGGTACACTGGAAAGGAGGCTAAGTGGTGAAGGAACACTTTCTATTCAATCTTGAGGACCCAAGTTCTGAGTCCAGCACCTACATTCAGTGACACAGACATCTATAACTACAACTCGAAAGGTTTACACATCCTCTCTTGGTCTCCATGGTAACCTGTACACATGAGGCATACACATGCATGCAGAGAGAGTGGTGCAGAAACAGAGAGATAAAAAGGGGAGCAATAAATAAAAATAAGAGATGTCTAAAAATGATGATCATTTGAAAACCGAAGAATTAACTAAAGGCAGCAAAATATTTAAAATTGAAAATAACAACAGCTATGTCTATATGACATGAAATCATCCAAATAAAAAGCTGAGACTTCAAACATGCAGATGTTTGCCTTTAGACAAACAAACATTCCCATGTTTTTTAACTCTAAAGATAGACGTCTTTGTATAAAGTTGAGTTTTGTTGAAATGACTGTGACCACATTAGACATGGATGAGTGGGTTAAAGGGAGGTGAGAAAGATACAATTACACATTGATCAAAGCCAGCTTCAGGGACATGTCTTCAAGCCCGAAGCCTGAGCAATTAAGACCCTTTTCACGAATTCGAGTGGAAATGGATCATGTCTGTGGCAGCAGCTGTTAGTTATGGTTTCTTGTTTTTGCTAAATAATTGATATATTTTCTGGAACACTTGCATGCTATTTGAAAGCAATACATCTATTTAACATGTTACTCAAAATATAAGACAGAAAATGCATTACCAAGCATCTATCAGGCCATGCAGAATGGCACACTCATATTTATTTTGATCTGAGTTATGACATGTATTATATGGTCCTGGATTTGGGATCTGAGCTCATTTGAAAGTGCAGATGATGCAGAGAGATATCACATGCCCCGCTCTCTGTACTCACATTATTTCCAGACCTGATTTGAACTATATACATTTGTCTTTGAGAAGCGCTTGCATTCCAATCTATTGTATTTTCCCCATTTCCCTTCTCCTATCTTAGGTTTTAAATGGCAAAGAAGTCACTCTGTGCAAATCATCCTGATTCAGACAAAGTCATAACATCTTGCTTTTCTGATTATTCTAATCTCTGAAACATAAACCAGGACTTTACATTACTTTTTAAACTCTGTGTGTATTCAGAATCCTTTTGATGTCCAGTAAATAGAGCTGGATTGAAAGCTTTATTTCTGTAGGCCATGGTTACTGTTTCAGATGATACTGTGGGTATCATCTGAAAGAAAGAATAGACACTGAGTAGAAAGGTTTATTAATGCTGTGTTGAAGAGGCAGGCCTGGGAACCATGGCTTTGGGCCAAATTCTTGGCTTCCCATTTCACTTGCTTCAAGGACCCAAAGAACCCAGGCTTTCTATGAACATATTCGTTCATATTTATAGTCATATCTTTACTATTACCTGCTTTACAAGTTAAGCCTCAGAATCAGATACTAATATATTTAAAATCTTTTAAAAAAGATTAAATACAACAGAAAACCATTTATTGTTTTCACTAAAGTGTGGGGGTGGTGAAATGGCACCTTGTGTAAAGGCAATTGCAGTCAAACCTGATGGTTTCAGTTTAATCTCTGGAATCCATGTGATAGAGGAGAGAACCCAAGCTGTCCTCTGATTGCCCCATGTGTTTGTGTGTGTGTGTGTGTGTGTGTGTGTTTGTGTGTGTGTACACACACCCACACACCCATACACACACCCACACTCACACACACCCACAAGGAACATTTTAAATGTCAGTCATCTTGGGTCATGCAATGGTGACACACACCTTTAATCCCAGCACTGGGGAGGCAGAGGCAGACAGATATTGTGAGTTTGAGGCCAACCTGGGCTACAAGAGCTAGTGCCAGGATAGGCTCCACAGCTACAGAGAAACCTTGTCTCGAAAAGAAAACAAACAGAAAAGTCAGGCATCTACAAAAAAGTCAGGCATCCTAATATCATGAAGAGGAAACAACTAAAGGAGAGAGAGAATGAAGCAGGAAGGGAGGGAGGGGAGAGAGATACATAGATAGAGACAGACAGACAGAGACAGAGACCGAGAAAGAGAGAACACCAAAAAGAGGTTGATTTTGGAAGAGAACTTGGGTACATGGAATCTAGGAACTTGAATGCATCATTTAACTAAAGTCACTGTCATGTTCTCTCAGATCCCCAGAGCCCTGTGACAAGTTTGTGAGTTCTGGACCCAGAGTTAAAATAGTATTTTTTCTTTTTAGTAATTGGACTTACTTTTACATGAAATCAAAACTGTTATGTTATTTGACTATTTAATAAAATAATTAGAAAGAAAAATGTTAATTTCTTTGTTTTTCCACTTCAAGGGTTTTACTCAATTGACTTTTTCAAAGGCAACATTTTACATACGCCCCAATTGAGGCAGAAATCAGCTGACTAACAGATGATAGTTACCTTTTGATGTCGGTTTCCTAAAATCTGACAAATGAAGAAACCATGTCACACTTCACAGTAAAGTAATTGGGTTTAAAGATGGGGGGGGTGCACTGTTTCATTCTGTGACTCTTTTGAATTTAGAGATCAGTTGATCACAGAGGTGGGTCTTGTCTTGAAATGCTTACAAAAGAAAACTTAATGGTTGTGCTTAATAATCATGATGATTTTTCGTCTCTTTCTTTTTGTTCCTTTTACTGCTAATGTACATATGCAAGTGGCATCATTGATCTGCATATACATTTACATATATGCATAGTCTAAGCTGAGCAGCACATAGGATGTGGTGCATTTACTGGAAAGTTCTGAGATACCACTTTATCAAGCACAGTGCCATCCTCTGGCCTGTCATCACTTTATAGGGCTGTGTTAGCCACTTTCTTTTCTCAGATGTGTTCAGGGTATTCTAGGTGTGCCTTTGGGTTGCTGTTTATACAATTAATCCTGTTTCACTTTTGGATCATGGGATTTTAGAGTTTATTCATATTGTTCAAATCATAGCTATAGAAAATACCCATCCTTACTAGTTATCAGCCTTGTGGATGAGACTACCGACACAGCAGACAGCGCAATTAACTAGGTTGGAGTGAGCCACTCCTTAGAGACTCTTGTGGAGCGCAGCCCTGGAACCCCCTGTGTGGTCCTCGGAACACAGGGGTAAGTTACCAGAGCAGCTGTGAAAACAGTCTGCCTGTTTTATGGTTGGATACCTATGTGGGCTCATGGCATAATGCGAGAAATAAAAACTGAACATGTACCGGGTGTAGCATAGCACACTAGGTGTGTTTTTGCTTAATCTTAGTAAGAAAGCCCAGCTTGCATGAGCCATTCCTTTCTCCAAGAACATATTTAATATATCAATGTTTTTATGGAAACTGTATATCCTGGACCTCACACTTCAATATCCAAACATGTTCTTTCTGTGGCTTAATCCACAAGAGATACAGTACTGTAAAGGAGAAAGTGATGGGGAAAGGACAGTGCCACCATGGAGGAATACTAAAGTGAGACCGTGTTCTGAACTGGAATTGTACACGCAAAGCATTGAATGGGGTCTCACCTTCCACTGTATCACATATCTTTGTTAACCCATGGTCCTTCTGTGAATGAATACGTTTGGAATAGTCTTGGGATAACCCAGAAATGAGTCCGATTCACTGGGGCATTGTGTTTGGCTGCTCCAGAGAAAGAGAAATAAATGAACACTGAGACATTATATACATATCTTGCTCTTTGTTTTTAAGCACCACAAAATTGATGTGTATTAGTTTATATTTAAGAGAAAAACAACACTGTTTAGAATTTGGACAAAAATGTTTCTATACATGAAGAACAAAATGATTTTGAAAATGTTTAAATTCAAATATGCCGTTGCTAAAGAAATGTGAAATAAAAGTAATCCGAAGCAAACATGTATTGAATGAGTACAATTATAAATTAATTTAGACTTTTTATTGCTAATAGAATTATATCAGAAAGATGCTGTTCTCAATATCAGTTTTTCTGCATGGCAATTAGTGTCTAGCTAATTCATGTATCTCTTCATAAGCCAAGTTCTAAATATTAGCTTATTATCTAAACTACAAAGACACTGATACATTGAATAATAATACTCTATCTGATGTATCTACATCTTTGATGTATCCCAAAGTTCTTTGGTTGTAACAAACTGCATAGTTGGTTTGTGCAGTTAACCCTTGACTGCCAGTAATGAAAAGGACAGAAATATCAGTATTGCATTCTATGAGGGCAGTTCTCATAGCAACAGATGCTGAAACAAATAAACATTCTGAAGACAGGAGAGTGGGGTTCATGAGAAAGTCAGTGTGTGCCATTAAAACATGCCTAAGAAGATCAGATGAAAGACTATGAACCTCTCTCCAGAGGATCAGAGACTGTGACCCTCACTCCTAAAGAATTAGAGACTGTGTCCCCCATTCCTATTGGATTAGAGACTGTGTCCTCCATTCCTATTGGATTACAGACTATGGCCTCCATTCCCATAGGACTGGAGACTATGGCCTCTACTCCTAGAGTATTAGAGGCTGTGGCCTCCCTCCTTGATAATCTTATAGATGATGGCTTTCCCCTCTAGAGGATAAAAGACCATGGCCCCCCACTCCTTCATGACTGGAGATCAAGACCTTCATTTCCAGGGGATTAGAGTCTATAGTTTCCTCTCCTAGAGAATTAGAGACTTTGTCCTCTTCACCACAGTGATTAAATAAAAGTGACTTCTTGGTAGTTTAGGAATCTTCTTCACCATTTAGACTTCTTTTGAAACCTACACCTATTTTTGGTTGTGAGCCCAGCCTTTAATGGCTGAGCCATTTCTCCAGCCCTGCAACTAATGAAATGCACAATAGAACTGCAAACAGTGGCATAGTGCAAAGAACTTATCTTATTTGCATTTCCCATAAAGGTTTATAATAATACCATTCTGGGGAAAATGGGAAAGTGAAATAGAAAAAGTATGAATATAATGAGGATGTAGATAATTCAGAAAAAATACATAATCTTAGAAAAACCCATGTATTTTTTATACCCTATGATTTTTTTAGACACACATATACTATGTAAGCTATGTATTCAACCTTAATTACATTATAACATTTTAGAGAAAGTACGACTTTACCTTATATTTAACATTTTGGGCAGGATGTATATGTTTAGTATTTATAAAATTAGTTAAATATATTGTGGGAGGTGTATCTGATTTCCCCTGTCCTGGCGGTCCTGTGGTGGGGGCGCTGTCTATGCTGCTTTGTCCTTTGCTCCTGTAAAGGTAGTGTCAGTAAGGCGGGGAATATAACACACACAAAGGAGACTTGATGAGAGTGACAGGCAGCCAAAAGCATCACATTTCAGCTTGGTTGCTAGGTGAGTGAAACCCCAGGAACTGATAACTTTTCTTCATTTGTGTAGAATATTCCAGATCAAACTGGAATCACACAGAGACTTTCAGATGTGAGTCTGAGGAAGCCAACCCTACTTCAGGCTTTCCTAGTTATCACAGGGCGTAGTTATCACTGACCTCCAGAATCCTAGTGTCTATGAGGGAACAGCCGAAGAGGCTGAGAAAAAGCTGTCATTTTGATTCATCTTTGGCGTCTTGATCATGTTTTCTCTTAGGTGATTCTATGTCTATCACATGCACCTCAGCACCTCACCACCCTCCACCCCAAACATGCACGCATACATACATACACACAGATGCACAAAGGCAAGAACAAGAATTTCAGAAAATAATTGGCATTTTCTGTGGAATTTGTTAGGTATCATGAAATAAAGATTTTGATGGAAAGTAGGTGCGTGCATTCGCTTGTCGCGTGCTCTACTACGCATGCTTCTCTTCTGTAGCTATCACTACCCTGACCAAAGGGCATGTGTGGAATCTTATGAAAGTTATAGTAAAGAAGCACACTGTAAATGTCACCTGATTATTATCTATAAGTGCAGTGCTTTGACATTAAAGCACTTCCAAATGCATCCCTTTGACAAGGCAGCGAGAAACCGAAGCACTCTATGCATCTGAAACTTACCATGGTTCAGAATTTAAAAACTGGAACTTTAGCTGCAAACCTTCTCAGACGGTTCTTTATATTCCACATATATCTCTGCAGCTGTGGCAATGATAAATGGTGAACATCTGGCACACGGTCATTGAGAGTGACAGCAGGCTGTATAAATTTGATATATATTCTTCCTCCCTGGGAAAAGTCATTTGACTTTATGGAAGCCGTCATCCAAAGGCTGCATGCACTCTGAGTCTCTGCAGTGCTTTGGTGTGGATTCACTCAGCAAATGATTTGACTTCTGCTTTAAAGCTAGGGGTGTTTGTATATTTCAATATTATGGCATTTCTAAAATATTTTCATCTGTGAAACGAAAGTTTGAGAAATTTACATCAAGGATATTTAGAATAATTTTAAAATAAAATTAAAATTAACAATTGTCTGAATGAATTGAATTTAATTTTTAACAAAACAAAGTACTACTGCATCTATGGAACAAGGTTTTGCCTTACCAAAACCCAATCAATCAATCAATAAAGAAATAAAATAAAAAACATAAACAAAAACTCAACACAAAACAAAACAGTAAAATAAAGCATATTGTATTAATTAAAACCGTTTCTTTAAAGCTTAACATTATTGTGACTTTACAGATGGTAGTTTGAAATACTGAAGAAGTTGAATTCATAAATTCAATTTGAATTAACATGGCAGCTAATTCAGAACCCTCACAGAAGTGAGTTTCCCTGACTATCTGGGAGTGAGCTGTTCTACACTGTTTAGATGCTGGCAACTGTAGAGTCTGTCCCATTAATATTAGTCCTGGGTACCCGGTGAATATATGAGGTAGCAACAACAAAACACACAGCTTCCATCGATCGATTCATAACAAGCAAGTTCTTCCATGTGCGTTCAGGGTGTTTGGGCTTACCCCTGACTGATAAGATGCTGATGACAAGCAGAAAATGGAAAAACATCAGTCTTTAGGGTTCCTTTGTGTGTTAGGATTCTCTAAAAGAACAGCATGGGTGAATGGGAGTGATTAGGGTGACTTACAGACTGTGGTCCAGAAGGTCCAGCAATGGCTGTTTTCCATCAAAAAGGCCAAGGTCTGGGGAATTGCTGAAGAGCTGTATGCTTCACTGTATGTTGGAATCCTAAAAAAGTAGATTCTAATGCCAATGAAGGAATGATTCAGTGCTAGGACCGCCTGTGGGAGTGAGGCAAGCAGGCAAAAGGCACCGGTTTTCTCCTTCCTTGTCCTTATATGTAAATCAGATTTCTCCTTCCATGTCCTTGTATGTAGGTCAGCTTTCTCCTTCCATGTCCTTGTATGTAGGCCAGCTTTCTCCTTCCATGTCCTTGTATATAGGTTCCATTAGATGCTGGGACTCATATTTAGGACAGGTCTTCTCACATCATAGAACCCAATCGAAAAAATCCACATAGGCATGGCCAGTTGCTTAGGTTTTGGTTCACTTTGTAGTCAACTTGACATAAACGAGATGATCCATCACACTCTGCTTTTCCTAGGTACATCTGTAGGAAGCTATGATTTTAGTTAGCTGGGCACATGAGGAAAACTCTCCATCCATGGGCCCAAATGACATATTGTAGTATGATTCACATGAAGAGGATCACAAGGTATACTGAGTGAAGCATGCTGAATACCAAGATGAGGGAAGAAGTACCTCTAGAAAAACTCAGGAAAAGGTAAATAAGTTTAATTTATGTGATTCAAACTTAGCTGACCAAACACAGGAAGACATTCAATGATAGCGCATTTTAAAAGTCAAATCAAAATACATGGCCCCTTCTTTCTGTCATCATTGTAAAGGTTAAACTTTAGGAAAGTATATTTAAAATTACTGCAGAAGTCAGTCTTGAATCGAATGTTGACATTCCTATCAGGCCACAAATTCACATCAAAATCCAGTCAGCAGAAATTATTTCCATTCCTTTTATTTTTTTTTGAAAATATATTTTGTTCGTACAATATATTTTGATCAGGATTTCCCCTCTCCCAGATTCTTCCAGATCCTCCCCACTTCTTTCTCTCTTTAGAAAACAAACAGGCAAACAGCAAACAAACAAAGTAAAGGAAACACAAAAAACACACATACAAAAACAAAACCTATAAAAATGCAAAAGCTAGAAACCATAATGTACAAGCAAAAGACAAGTAAGACAAAAAAATGCCTAAACAGAGCCATATGAGATGAAAGGTCTACAAAAATACCATTGAGTTCATTTTGTATGTCACCTCATGTCACTGAAGAAGAGTAGGGTCCACCCTTTTTCACCTCTGTAATTCTTAGAAAGAACACTTCCTGTGTTTGTACATTTATAACGCCAACCCTGCTGAACTCCAGATGTCATCATTTTTGATCATGTTCTTTATTGAAGCAAATTATCATGGGTGTTTTTATACTGAAGGATATGGTCTGTCTACATTATATGTTTGTATATCCAGTACCTTTCCTTGTATATGTGGCTTATGTTTATGTAACTCATCTGTGTATTTATTTATTTATGTGTAATCAGCCAATACAAATAGAAGTTATTTGTTTACAACATCTTATTATTAGACTGACATACATTTGAATAATTAGCATAACGGACTCAACACTTCAGTTGTGTTGCGTGTGCGTGCATCAAGAATGAAAATGTTTAGTAAGCAGCTTTGGGTATACCAGGGATAAGTAACTACAGTCTTCTCCTCACAGTAGGTCATCAGTCTATTTATCCTCCTCACAGTAGGTCTTCAGGCTAGTTCACCATAGAAACCAGGTGGTAGTTGTGTACACCTTTAATCCCAGCACTAGAGAGGACTATAAGATGGGAGGGGACAGCTCTCATGCACAGTCTCATTCTGAGATTCCTGGAGGCAGGATCACCATTTAGGACTGAGATAGAGGTAAGAGCCAGTGACCGGCTGTTTTGTTTTTTTGACCTTCAGGTTGAACCCCAATTTCTGTCTCTGTTTTTTTTTTTTATTAATCATGCTACAGATTCCATGTCAATCAGATTACATGGTGTTTGTGTTTCTGTTCTTGACTTATCTTTAGATGTATAGCAATGTTCCGTTCAATTCCATTATCAGAACTGGTAGGATTTTTCTCCTATTTAGTGATGAAGAATGTTCCATTTTATGTGGACATACCACATCTATTTTGTTAGCCTGTCTTAGTTTTTTTCAATGTACATAAACATAAGTATTTCACTTCATTCTATTGATGCTCTTTCCTGTGAAGGCAATTATAATTATAAGAAGTTATGTAGTATAGAGAATAGAAAAAATATAAAACTTCTTTGACCTGGAGGAAAAAAACACGTAAAAAATACAAACCACAAGTAACATCATTCTATTTTTTTATGCTGCTATTAAGTACTTATTGTCAGGGAAGAATAATCATGGGTGAATGTAATAGGAGTCACAGAGAAGATTTTCAGCTCAAAATGCAGTATTTATCTAACCTAGAACATGACTCAGAACATTTTTGTCTGTTTGAAGCTAAAAGGTCAAGAAAAAATTTAACATGCAAATGGATGTGGTTTGAAAGCCAGAATCTGGTTTTATTTTTCTTAAAATCCAAAGCAAAAAGGACCTCAAATTATACCCCTTATCCAAGGCCCCACACCTAAGACAACACCATGGACGTCTATGATTGCCAGCAGACATGAAATCTGAAATTGCTTAATAAATGGCTTTGCAATTGAAATTCTAATACCACTTTTCTATGTCGATTTCTTCGCCACGGATGTCCAAAAATCACTCATTTGGGTCAGAAGTTTCCTGCTTGACGGTGTCCCAGAACAAAATGGGAGAGCTTCCCACCACAAATATCAGTTCGTTTCCTCTTCCTTTGACTAAGCAGAGCTGGAGGGAAGAAAGAAGATGTTGGAGAAATCCTGCATTGTCTCCCTGGTTTTCCTTTCTGTCTATCCTGGGTGGGCATCGAGATTTACTCAGTTCACTCCCCTGTAGCACCTATATTTAAACAAAGATATGCAAAGGCCAAGCTTTAAAGATCCACATCTCACAAAGTTGCAACTTAGGTCAAGTTTCAGGGTTTGATAACCGCAAATTATGATGAGTTCACGAGTTTGCTATTTGCAACAAGTTTTTTTTGTAAACATCTAAATATTCAATATCACAAAAAACATGTTGAGTGGGTGAACTCATTTAACCTCTGTAAGCTTCTCTGAGGCAGCAATTTTTACTTTCCAGTGAAGTTTTCAGTGGGGAAACAAAGAAAACCAACGAAACAAAACAAAACAAACCCTGTTTCTTCATCTTGGTCTGCTTCCTGGCCTTGGCGTCATCCAAAAAGGACAAAGTTGAACTACCACAAGAAAGCATTTTGGACCAGTGTCCCAGCATCCTAGCCAGGCACAAACCACAGCCCACTGGAAACCTCATGGGAAAGAGCATCCTGAGAGGTTTCTACTCTGAAGAGCCTGCCTTCGTCATTTCAGTCAGCAGGTGCCTGGAGATCATCCATCACTCATTGTAGCTTCTCTGTTGTTGTCGAGACAGATATCACAAAGTCATCATGAGAAAGCTGTTTCTCCAAATACGTTGCTTCACACAGAAGGATTTCTGAAAACATGGGATGCTCTTTAATTTTCTGAATTTTTCCACAACCACAAAGTGTCTAGAAACATTATAACCTGTCTTTATTGCATCTCCAAGTTCAATTGGGCCTTCATCGAATGAGGAAAAACAGACATTTTATACCCCTGTTTTACACACATCTTAAAATATTCATGAGCAGAACCGAAGGCAAAGATGGGAAACCTAGCAGATTGTGTGCTGGGAGGGCACCTTCCCGAGGCTCACAGGGGAGTGTCCCGTGTCCTAGATATAGTCTTTCTCCATCTTTCCTCTTTCTGAAGTCATTGATTTCATCAGCGTTGTCTTGTATGTTCTCAATATTAGTTACTTGTCATTGCTATGCAAAACCCTGTGACCAAAAGCAACACAAGGAAGGGAGAACTTATGTTGGCTTACAGTTCCAGAGGGGAAGTCTGCAATGAGGGGGAGGGGGAAGGGGTGACAGCAGGCAGTCAGAGCAGGAAGCTGAGAGATCACATCTCAGCCACATACAGAAAACAGAGAATGAACAGCCAATGAGCAAGGTTATTAACCCTCGAAGCAACTGCCCCACACCTGTGGCATCCTTCTTCCAACAAAGCTCCACCTCAGGAAGTTTCCCTGGCCTCCCAGACAGTGCTCAGTCTAGATGATACTTGTGGTGGTAACTCAAACGTTTCAGGGCTTGAGCAATGGCTGGATTTGGACAGTTAACTCCAACCAGATCCCTGTTTTTGGAGACAGTGAGGCTGTAAACAAACAGCAGAGATCAGTGCATTCTTTCCAGTAAATAATACCAGTCTGGAGAGCCTTGGGATGAAGGACAACAAGGACCAGAGTGCTGACTCCAGGTTGAAGGCTGCTGCTCCACCAGCAATGGTACAATAATTTCAGGAAAATTGGAGTTTCTTGAAACACCTGTTTCTGTCTTTTGATGGGTAGGTGAGCAAACAAAAATGGACCACCTCAAGAGAGACATAGGAACCAGCAGGTGAAAGAAGCATTTGAAGAAGATACGAGCTAAGCTGAAGAGATTAGGGCAGAAAGATGCCACCTAGGCAGAGTTGATTGGAGGTGGCCTAGAGCCGAGAGTGTAAAGGGGAAGTCACTGTAGATGGACAGGAAGCACTCTTAGGTTTAGGAGTATCTGAAGACAGAACTGTGGCAAATTCCGTACAATTCAGTAAGTTCAAACGAAGAAGTGGAATGGCTCACGTACAATGAGAAAATCTAAGCATTGCAGATACCAGAAGGTTGTTAAAAACACAGCTAGACATCAAGGGCTCCAATAAATGGCTAATGAATCAAAGTGCAATTAAGTCTCATAGTTGATAAAGTTCCCCCAAATCCCAAGAAAGAAGGATATTAATGTATGTGCATATTTACATATTTATGTGAAGTCTATAAAATAATCCTGTAATGGTAGCTCTTGGTTGTCAGGTTGACACACCTGGAAGGAGGGAGTATCAACTGTAGAATTACCTCCACCATGCCTATGGGCATGCCTTGAGGCATTGTCCTGGTTGCTAATTGAAACAGGAAAGCCTAGGGTACTGTGGGCAGCATCATCTCTAGGCAGATTGGCCTGGGCTGTGTAAGAGAGATAGTTGAACAGAACCTCAGTGTCAGCCAGAGAGCATTGTTCCTCTGTGAGTTCTGCTTCAGCTCATTTGAGTTCCTGCTCTGACTTCACTTGGTGATGGACTGTAATACAAGGAAGATGTAATAATCTCCTTCTTTCCCCAAATTATGTTTAGCCTGAGTTTTATCGTAGCAACAGATAGTAAACTAGAACATAGATTTTACATGAAAAGATATAGTATTGCTGCAGGTTATGTCTCTATACCTGTAATTGGATGGTGTGTCTGAGCATTGTATGCTTACTTACTCCCACCAGCTCAGGAAATGCAACAGATGTGATTACATGGTGTTTTACACGTAGTTATAAATTAGAAAGTGAGGCTTCTCTTACAGCAGGGGATTCTTGGAAAAGACCTTTCCCCGTCCACTTTCCTTAAGCCTAGTGATTGTGGTGGTGGGTGCAGCTTACTGAAGAGGCATGCTTGCAGCCTGGAACACCGAAATGACCAAAAGGCTGCTCATATTTGATGGTCTGCTGCAGACCCAACACACATGTCCTCAGCTAAGCCCCCCTGCTCCATGTCACAGGAATGCAGCCAGAAACACTGAGCAATTATTTCTTATAATAATGAGAAACAGCATTGTGGATGACATCCTGACGCTATTTACATAGCAGGAAGAGAACAAGAGGCAAACTTGGAGACCTGCAGATGCATTTTACAGAGCAAACACTTGGGAGGGTTGTTCCGAGTCTGGACATTCAGGCTGGGACTTTAAACTGCTCTCATGAGTGGATTTTGCTTTGGCAACTAATCTTTACTTTTGAACTTTTCGTTAGAAAGGTTAAATCACATTTTCATTCCATTTTAGAAATTATTGTGAATCTTGTCCCTTTCAGGAACTGAATTCTTTGGTTTCAGCGCACGGATGTTACGTTATTTGCTCTGAGAAGAGCTGGGTGAGGCTGCAGGTAGAGGACAAAGATGAAAGAGGCTAAAGCGAAGGTCCATGTAGAGAAATGTGCCATGAGAACAGATGGCCAGGCTAACGTCCTCGGCAGCCTCTCCCGTGAGATCACTACAGTTGGAACAAACTTTTCATCTCTTACTGAAAGATGCGATTAAAATGACATTACACATGTAGAACAAGGTTAATGAACAGAAGTTCATTAAGGTTTATTTTTAGAAAGCAATGGGCTGACTGAGTGAAAGAAAACCACCTGCATGGTGTCTGAACACTGAGACTTTTGAAACGGGTCCACTGGTCAGAGTTCTCCTGATCAAACCTGGAGTACAGGCCACTCATAGGCAGAACTGAGTCAGCAGTGATGGACTGTCCCAGGTATTACAATGCTCTCTCTCATACAGACCCAAAGGCTGCACACCAAAATGAACTAATTGGCTATTTGCTTTCCAAAGTGTTTACATTTCTGCCAAAAATGATTCTGAGTGTTTTGGCCTGGGTTCCTCCCGATGAAAGAAAAAAGGAACTGTAAAATAATGAAGTTGCAAATATCAGTTTAGTGTGTTTGATTTCTTTATGAACTTCTAGTAGTTAAAGTAATTGGAATCCACTAAAAATGTATGCGTGGGATACAGAGCTTGAGATTGCTGTAGGAAATCCAGCAAAACAACATCTTTTTTTTTTTAAATCAAAATCAAGAGGCATCCACTTGGGGTTCTCTGAAGACATTTCTTGTGATGGGTATTTTAATACAGATATCATTATTTTAGTTGATTTTACCTTTTAGAAATCTCATGATATAAAACCACAGTAAGCCAGCAGAAAAATTTTCTACCATGTGCAGATAACTGCGCTCTCCAGACATTAGTCAAGAGACATGCATCAAACCACTCTGCAAAATTTCTGAGTTCTAAAAATTCTTGCATTGACATAATATAGAAAATAGCATTGGTTGCTCTTTACAATAGCACATTCCTTTATATGTATCCAACTGTCTGCACATTTTTCTTTTTTTACTTTACTTTTCTTTTCTTTCTTTCTTTCTTTTTTTTTTTTTTTACAAAATCCCTTAGATCTAACCATCCTCGCTTGATAAATCCATTAAATCCACCAGTGCTTACTTTGATGAACTCACATGGCTAACACACATAGGCTGGAAGCCGTTCCTTACTCCACACCTGGAGGAGGTAGGAGGCATTTGACTGGAGTCTTCAGAATTCTCGGTGCCCTGGCCCTGTCATATTCTAGTTGTGGTGGAAGTTCCAAATAAAAGGAGAGATAATCTGTGGAGTCAAAGTTCAGAGAGATGGTGGCACACCGGGAGCTGAGACATGGAAAGTACTGATGGCATTTCCCGTTGAGTGGATCTTCATCTACATTTTCACTTGAGGGTTGACACTCACCCATCTTAACTCCCACAGGCAAATGTGGAGGCTGAACTGTAACGATTCTGTTACTCAAGTTATGCTAATTTTGCAGAAGTATGCATTTGTGTGCCTGCACACGTGTGTGTGTTTGCATGCGTATGTGGGCAGATGTGTGTTTGTGTTTATAGCAGTGTGCTACACGAGAATGTTTTCGAAATCCACTTTTTAATTGAAAGATAACCTGTAGCATTTCATTGTTTTGTCAAATGACTGACTTTACATCATGTGACAAATTTGAAGGTTATCAACACTAAGAAGGAAAGTCCTTTAATTTATACTTCATGAAATCTCCTGTTTTCAGACTCCAACATTCATCTGCTGCTGAACCATGGTGAGAAACAGAAGCTTTCCTTGTGGCCTCTCACCTATGCAGATCTTCGGGCTAGGCCATGCTCACACTCTCTATGCATGCCTGGTTTGTGTGGAGTACATGCATAGGAGTGGGGACGCTCAAGGAGGCCAGAAGAGGATATCAGACCCCTGAACACGGAGTTATAGACCATTGAGATCTTTAAAAAAAACATAGGCTACTTTTTAAAATATATTTGCAATTAAATTCCTATTGATAGCGTTATCTTTCTGTCTTAGAGCTCCTATTGTTCCAATGAAACACCATGACCAAAAATCAAGTTGGGGAGAGAAGAGTTTATTTGACTTATACTCCCAAACTACTATTCATCCTGGAAGGAAATCAGGACAGGAACTCAAACAGGGCTGGGACTAGGAGGCAGGAGCTGATGCAGAGGCAGTGGAGGGGAGCTGCCTACCGTTAGCTCTCCATGTTTGCTCAGCATGTTTTCTTATAGATCCCAGAGCCACCAGCCCAGGGATGTCACCACCCATAATTGGATGGGTCTTCTCATATCATACATTTATTAAGAAAATGCCTTACATGACTGCCTACAAACTGCTCTTCTGGAGGCATTTTCTTAAGTGAGGTCCCTTCCTCTCAGATGACTTTAGTTTGTACCAAATTGACATAAAATCATCCAGCACAGCTGACCCCTTGTGAGCTTGGCACAACAATACATAACCATTACCATTAAGCCATAACCTTTCCTTTCTCATTCATTCCCAAGATTTTATATTAAAAATATAAATAACTAAAAACTCCACAGTTTTTACAGATTCATATACATTAAAAGTTCAGTTTCTTTAAAATAGCCAATCTCTTTTAAAATCCAAAGTTTTTTAAAATTCAGTCTTTCCACCACCTGATAAAGAGGTGAGTGACTGGCCTCCCACCAGGACAGACGCAACTCTAGGCCCTCTCCCACCTATAACAGCCTCACTAACTGGTCCATAGGCAGGATTCCTGCAGGCAGGTTGCTCTACTCCCACCCAACACTGGACCCTGCAATCTACAAATCCCATTCTGCTCCCCAAGCCCAACCATTCACCACCACATCAGTGGCCCCTGAGGCACAGATACACAGATGGCAATGTCCACGCAGCACAGGGGAGAGTCTGTTACACAGGGCAATGGTGGGCAGGTCGATGTAAGATTCCTCTGTGAGGGGCTGATGGTCAGCCCCGGGTCAGTCACCACTAGAGACCGTGGCTCCCTGAAGGCTGCTTGGATTTGGTTAGTGAAGGTCCCGGGCCTGAGTTGGTGCCAACTAAGCCAGTTCCTGCCGCAAGGAATTTGAGTGCACTCTCCCTCCTTCGTTTGCAGGACAGCAAAGGCTCCGGACCCTGCGTTAAGTTTCCCTTTAGGTTATGCTGGCAATGGAGAACAATGCCACGTGGACCCATCTCAGGGCAGTGGGGGGGGGGGTTCACCAGTTCTTACTGACTCTTATCTATGTACTAGTAAATGTGGTGACTCCTGGAACGTACATGTTCCACTCCTTATGGGATTGTCATGAAGGGTTTAATATGCCAGTTGCTGGAAATTATGGCTGGTAGAGGGGAAAGAAAGCATTAGTATTGCTGATTATCTTACAGAAGGTACGCTGCAGCCATTTTAGCCCATTCCACCACAGCTTGGTTCGTTATTTTATGACAGAATGTGCCGAGTATAAAATGAAGCAGAAAAGCATAAATGCCTTTAAAAGGCTTCTAATAAAATTATAAGATAGTGACTGAAAGCAGAATTTCTCTCACTGTGAACCCAATAGGACAAACTGAATATGAAATACTTTTGAAAATGAGGTCCCTGATTGTCCTCTTTAGATGGACTTATCATGTACGAGAGTCACAAATGTCACTTAAGGTCTGCAAGATATTATTGCACATTAATATGTATTATAAATATTGACACAAAACTAACTGGACAATTATGGGTTTATATTGTTCTGTACTGTGCATTATCAGCAACTATCTCTGTTTGGGAGTCACAAATGCAGAACCTAAAAAGGTAACTAGGATTATAGTGTGTTTCTTGGAAATGTGTTCAGAGGAAGTAGGTGAAAGAATCCAGACAGTAGGGAAGAGATCCAAAAGTCAATAAAGAGTCTGCTACTACAGTCACTTTGACCTGCTCTATTATAGCATTTGCAGTAATTCTTTGAGATCCTCATACGTGTGCACACATATGCATATATAATCATATATATAACTGCCAAGTTCAGTTTGTGATGCCTGATGGTGAAGGGATCATCCACTGGAACCTGGTTGACCTGTCAGTGGTAACACCCTTAAAGAAAATGGAATATTTCTCCCTCTCTCAGAAGCAATCAGCCATCAATAGCACTTCATCTAGAAGTGGGAGCTCATGCCCCACCCCAGTTAATGCTTGAGTTTGGCTTATTCTTGTGGAGATCTTGTGCAGAGAGCAACAGCTCTCCATTGTTAGTTCCTTAGAGCAGCTTTTCTGTCATGTTCACAGGACGTTATTTTGCCCAGGTCCTCCCTGCTCTCCTATTCTGTGATTGTCCCCAATAGAAGAGAAGACTCACTTTCATAGACAAAGCAACACACAGAGTATTTGACCCAGAGGAAACCTCCAAGAAGAAAAGAAAGTGTTTCTGTGCCCCTCGACCTAAGGATTACTTATTATCATTATTCTTGAGCCCATAGCCATAATCACTAGTGTGAACTCCCTTCCATAAGGCCTTTGGAATTGCCATACATTTCTCTTGCTGGTGGCCTTATACCAAACTACTGGCTTTTAAAAATCAGTTGTCGTGAGATATATGTAAATATTTTATGCTAATAATTTAATGGAAAGAATGTAGCAAGTTTAGTACTCTGTGAGTACATATGGGCTCTTATCTTTCAAACAGTCTACAAAGGCTCCAATTTTATTCCCTTCAGTTCATATCTTTTTTTTTCTTTTCTCTCAAATGGAACGGTGTCAGAATACATCAACAAGGGCTGATTCTAGACAGACCCTGATTTAAATATTGCTGCCTTTAAGCAAATATCTGTGACTGTACAGTCAATGAATGTGCAAAACAGATCTTGAAGAGCTGTGAAGTCTGTATCCATGGGCACAGTCTCACAGACTCACTCTTCTTAGGCCTCTTTCCTGGCAAATGAAACTCATTCAGCAAGGTGGAGGAATTGTGCCTATGGGTGTCGGTGCCAACCCTGGCAGGAAGATGCTAGTAGGAAGGCCCCTGACATGAAGATGTTTGCAGTTGTTTACCTTCTAGTCTGTGGGGCCATGTCAGTGCAGCTGGAGACCTGGTTTTCTTTACTCGGAGGCTTAAGAGAAGAGAGTGTCTAGACCAAAGAATGGCTTGTCAACTTCTTGGCTTGCCAGAGGATGGACTTCATTACTTTCCAGGTGTGTAGTGCTCTTCAAACAAACCCGAGCTGCGAATGCCATAGACACCGCATGTTCATTCCATGAGAAAGACAGACATTCAGTCCAGAAACGAGAGAGCAAAGTCCACCCCTGATTTTAAGTATCTGAAAATGAAAACACAATTCTTTATTCCCTTCTTGTGCTGGAATTGATGTAAATTGTAGATAAGTCCAATAAAAATACAAAACATCAAAATATTTTTAACCTAAGCCATGCTGGTCTCAAACTCCCCACAACATACATCATATGCAACAGTTGACTTGAATACTCCTGAGATAAGAAACTGTTGAGTACTATGTCTTCATCAGTCCCTCTATACCCTTCTCCCAAATCCTCCTGTGCCTTCTCATTCATGACCTCTTCTTTAATTATCATGCACACACGAACACACACACACACACACACACACTTATAGAGTCTACTTAGCCTGCAGTTATTTTTAAGTGATTTTTATCATTTTGTTATAAGAACTAGTGAGTTTACTTCCCAGCTTTTGAAAAACCCAAGCTTTCTGTATCGAGTTAGAATATTAACATATTCTAATAGTTATTTGAAGAAAAGGTGTGTGACCTGCGAGATACTCGGCATACAGGTGGCTAATTCACAGTCCAAAGTGGTAACCTGAGCTTAATATCCAGAACCTGCCTCATAGAAGATTTTTTTCAGGTCTTCCTCCAACTTCGATGTACTCATGCTTTTCCACGTGCAACCACGCATACACACCAAAAGTACATGTTTAAAATAGCATTATAAATATACAAATTGTGAAGGAAACATTTCTTAAAAAATACTTTATCCCATTTAATGTTTGTCATGAAATATTCTAAAATTATTGCTTTTTATTTATAAGTCTGTGGATGGTCATAGGGGCCCTTATGTTGGCTGCATTTTTCATGACTGTGAGAAAATACCCACCACACAGAATTTAAGAGGAGGAGAGATTTGCTTTAGGTCATGGTTTCAGAGAATTTTGCCCTGGTCGGCAGGACGCAGTGATTTGGGTCTCAGGTAAGGTAAACCATCAGGGTGACAGAGGCTGGGGGCAGAGGCTACTTCTCCCTGAGCATCCAGGAAGCAGAGGAAGGGACAGCAGGGACAGGGAACATTGGATACCTTTCCAGGAAATGCCCTATGACCACTGCCCACATATGGCATCATATTATGAATGAGTCAAGGGTAACCCACTGATTTGGTCAAGAAAGTCCTTGATTTCACATCTCCCTATGAGTGGATCCACCAGCTGAGGCCAAGCTTCCAAATGTCATGTCTCTGAAGGACTCTTTGCATCCAAACACATACACAATTAAACTATTTATCCTGATGTTCACACTGTATCAATGACCTGCCAATTCTTCCTTGTTATTTGCTTAGCTAATTACTTACTATTTATTTTTGGGTTTTTAAAAGCACAGGATCTTGCTATGTAACTGAGACTGGCATGAAACCCACGTTACAGACCCAGCTGTCCTGGAGCCTGCTTTGTTCCTCTCTCCTCTGCCTCTGAGTGCCGGATAACAGCTGTGTGAGCTGTGTGTCCTCACACCTCAATGACGTCCTGTTTGTCTTAAATATTAGGAACATGTTTCTATAAGTATTCTATAGCGATTTGGCCAACGGTGCCTAGACCTGTAGTAGGAAAGTCCTGTAGATGCAAATTCAAAAGTGTGTCCGCAGTGAAGTCCTAAGCAGGAGCATGCATACTATCCCAGGACAAGGACACACTCTTCATGTCATGGTCACTGAAAATGTATAAAGTAAATTAACTGGGAAGGAATACTAAAGTACTTCTCTTTGTAACAAGGAGACACATGACATTCAGTGGGTTCAGACTTACATCACACCATCCTATTTCTGCGCTTAAAATTCTGACTAGGTGTGTCTGTCAGACCTTGGTTTTTATAAGTTAGGGATGTACAAAACATCAGGAATAATTTTGTTTTCATCCCAGACAGCAGTGTGAAAACAAGAGGTTTGAAACTGGTGTCATGAATTTGTCCCCACAAAATCTTCAGGACTCTAGTGAGTTCCAAAGCCACAGTCACTAAAGGGCTGTTGTAGCAAAACAGCATGGCAGTATTGTAACCAACAGTAAGTATAAAGAAACTAAGAACAAATGCAGTAAAATATATGCAAGCTCGTCTCTTTAAGGGAGGTATCTTGAGCTACCAGCTAATCTATCTCTTTATAGTCTACCAACAAGGTTAGATGCTATAGTGAAGGAAAACGGGGACTACATTTCTCTCACTCTTCTTTGATTGTCACCTTCAAAGTGGCAAGTGTATAAATAAGAGAAAATTGAGGCTCCCTGAGCCTCTGTGGACTGTCACTGAGTCTAGATTTCTTTGTGAGGCCTATAGAACACCCAGGATTTTACAAGTCCCACAGGAGCCTGAGTCACCCAAATCAACTGTATGTCTTGCTTTTGTGTTTCCTTACAAACTCTTATTCTGGTACCCGATCTTTTTCTACTCAGGACTTTCTTTCTTCGGAATTTCTCAACCGTCTCTCTGCACTACGATGTCCTGTTTATCTTAAATACTAGGAACATATTTCACTAAGCATTCTATAGACGTTTAGTTAATATTGCCTAGACCTATGGTGGGAAAGTCCATTATACATATGGTTTTGGAATTGCATCTCATATCAACATATGTACCTGCAACACTGCCTTCTGCAAACAACTTACCGCAAGGTATACTGGTGTGTGTGTGGTGGGGAGAGCACGCTGAGGCCAAAAGTTAACTATAGGTGTCTTCTGCAATTCGTCTCCACGTTCACTAATGAGATGGAGTCTCTCAGGCTGGCTGGCCTGCAAATTCATGAATCCTCTTGTCTCTTCCCCTCCAATGGTAGGATAACAGGTACACCACCATACCCTGGTTTTGTGTATGTACTGGGATTGAACTGGGGTCCTCATGCTTGTGCAGCAAGCACTGTGCTTGTGAGCTCTGTCTCCAGTCACCATTGGTCTCCAATAGGTCACATTGTCATCACAGTGCATGTGTTACTTTCTAAAGTCCATTTATTTTCCTTTTTTTTTAACTGCCTGTATTTTTTCAACATCCATATGAGAGCACTGTCTTCTTTGCTGTTCAATCCTCAAGACCAAAAATCAGGCTTGGTTTAACTTTTTGCTGAATATTGAAAGATGGATAAAGATATTAACACTTGTGTTTCCTTGTAAAAACCCCTGCAAGTGCAAATGCTTCTGTATGGATGTGTGGAGATAGATTTCACGATAGAGGATTGTGGTTGTCTTTATTTGCCTGCTGTCCATCCAAGGGTTGTTTTTATATAAATTCATCCAAACACTTGCAAAATCATTCCTGAAAATAATGTAATTTTCTGAAGATTAAACACTACTAAAATTTATGTTCTTTAAGAAATCTGAGCTAAACAATCCTGGGGACTTCTATTCTAGCTTTATAGTTTTGTGTTTATTAACAGTACGTGAAACACAGAGTTAAAATTCCTGTTCAAATGAACCACAGAGGATGAGGATGGCCTAATTTCTATTCCTACTCAATTACATTATCATAATTCAATCATAGATTCAGATTTTTCTCCATTCATTTCCCAATAGACACAAACATTTCTCTTTAGACACTTCGCCCAACATAGAATTTCTTACCATTATTTTATAAAGTTATTATTTCTTTCCTTAAAACTTCTATTATCACTTAAATTACTATTTTCCTTAATTCAGTTTTTATTCTCTTTCTCTCCCCTTTACATTTTTCCAGGGGTCTTTCACAAACTCTGGTAAACAATACTTGTTTTATAAAGTCACCAGTTTCCTTTGGTTTGTTTTTAAAATATTCATTTACTTATTTTTGAGAATTTGGATATACAGATAATGAAGCATCATATCTACCCTCCCATTTCCTCTTCCATCTACTCCCAATTTTTCCCTGGCAGGGCCACTTCCAACTCCCAACTTAATGTCCTTGATCTGTTATTTCCAGTAGCCCACTGAATCCAATTAGCATTGCTTGTGTGGGCCTGGGGACGAGTCATTTATGAGTGACAATTGCCCATAGTTGAGGTGTAGGGTATAAAACAATGCGTGTTTTCATTTTAACTGTCCTCCACTCTGTTTGGTGATGATTCTCAAGACACAGCCTGCAGCCCTGTGCATGACCCCTGCAGTGGACAGGAGACTGATGTGCAGAGAAGGACTTCTTCAGCATCGTCCTTCCCTGTCTTTACGTAGCTAGTGGAATGGTTATGGTTTCTAAACTCAGGCATTCCATGAACAAATACTTGCTTATGGACTTCCCATTTTGAGAAGCTCTCTCTAAGTAAATGAGTCATTGGATCACTGTGAACCACCAATGTTGTGTTTGCTGTGACATGCATCTTTCCATCTTTTCAAAGCGCTGACCCACTGACGCCCATTTTGTGGTTCTCACAGTCAATCAATCAATCAATCAAGCATTCAAGTTTGGGAGAGAATCTCCCTTTTTGTGCCTCTTTGCTGCTGACATTTTCATCTCCACACCCTTACCCTTGCCATAGTTTTGTTCTGTCTCTGCCTCTTACAACTGATCTTCTGGGAAGACTTTCTTATGTTCTATAATATGATCGAGTCGCTTCTTCTGTAAGACCTTTGTAATTGCATCGCCCTCCTCTTGACATCATCATCATAACCATCATCATCAGATTGTATATATGTGCTGATGACTATGTGTAGAAAGTGTCATTTAGGTATTATCTTTATGCCAGTGGGTTTTGAAACACATGTTGCACAAGCTGGCCTCAAACACTTGCTAGATAGCCAAGGATGACCCTGATCTCCTGATCCTCCCACCTCTGTGACTAAAGTCACAGTGTATGTGACACCACACCCAGTTTGTGCAGGGCCAGGAAGTAAACACAGGGCTTTCTGCACATTTCACAGATGTTCCACCAGCACAGCTACATGGCCATATGTGACTAGACTGTTAGTAACACTTCAAGATGAACTTGGAACTTGACAGGTTGACCAAAGACTGGATGCCTCCTCAGCCTTCCAATGGAACCAAAAGGACGCAGCAGGAAGTTGAAAAGAACTTCTGATGAAGCCAGAGCCTAGGAAGGCAGTGTGTCTTGCAAGAAGAGGTAAGGTGGAGGCTAGGAAAGGGGGGAGTCTCATAGAATTTTTGTTTCAGGAGGTCTTTCATTCAGACAAGTGTGAAAAGGATGTTTTCTGCGGGATGGTATGGGCCTGGACACATCCCAAGACCAACCAGAAGAGAAATAACTAAATGTATCGAATTATAGTTGATTTAACAGACCAGGCAGTTAAAGGTTGTTCTCTATGGCCCCGAAATCAGCATCGGTGTTTGAGAAAGGAGGTAGCTAATCAAACTGATTACCAAAAGCTGGGGTCAGGTAGGGGCTGCTAATTGAATTCAGGTCCTGTTTAACCCTTAGTATGTGGTCAGGTTAGGGTCAGGTAATGTTTGTTAGTTTTTGAAAGTTTCAAGTTGCTTTCTTGAGAGCCTGATTTCTGCCCCAGTTCCTCAACTTCTTGCCTAACCTTTAGGGCAATATGAGACTCAAGGAAGCAGTGACCATGAGGATTTTAAGTCATGATGGCAAGGATGTTGCAATACCAGTGTGAGAGGGAGCATCCATGAAGCAGATGAGGGGTCAGAGAAACATCTTGGTGACTCACAGCAGGAGCAGGGCTGCAAGAGACATCAAGTAGTCAGGGAATCCAGGTATCAACTCAATTACCACAAATTAAATAAGAAAATTTTTTTCTACCCCTAAGGAAAAAGGCAAGAATTAAGGTTGAATAATAAATTAAACACTAATTTATCAAATTAAGAAAAAGAAAAAAAATGAATTAGGTTTCTGTAGCTTGCAGCCCTGCACTTTGTTGGCAGTCTATGGTGCAAATACAAAGGTCTATGATATTTAATGGGCTTAGACCTGCCTGTAAAGTAGGTTGAGATAGAGCTAACAACAGAGAAGAGACAGTGGTTTAAAAATGTCAAAGACTGAAATAAGTATGTCTCTTAAAAATAAGTAACAATTCATACATCATAGCTGTTTTGTTGGGCACTACTTGATAAGATGACTTGATTATTTTAAGACATATGAGTACAATCGATGAGTTGATTAGAACTCTGAAACTCAGCTAGATTCACTGTAAGATCTTGAACTACATTCTAACTTCTTCCTAAGATTTTTTTAAAACTAAGTAAAAGTGGGCTGTTTTATATTGTTTTACTATAAAAATAATTTAAAATATTGTTACATTTAAGAGTTATTTTTTAAAGTGTCCATGGAAATACACAAAAGTTTCTGTTCTGTTAAAATGACATATGATGCATATATATGTATATGTAAACATATATATATATATATATATTCAAAGAAAAAGAGGCTATGAACTTGAGAGGGAGTAAGGGGTTGGAGAAAAAGGACATGGGAGGGTTTGGAGAAAGGAGAAAAGGGAAGCATGGTGCAATTAGATTTTAATCCAATTACTAAAACCTAAGACAAAATGAAGATTAGCATGAACTTAGAAGTGCAGAAATCCTACTGTTCAGATGACAAATGATTACAGATCTGTGTTCATCAAACTTCTTTACATAAAAATGACTCTGGATGCCCCTGCCATCTCAGGGATGATCACAGATTCAGGACGGAGTCAGGATGGAGTCAGGGTACCTTGATGCCCCAACCCTTTCATCGGTCTGAGCTCAGGGAAGAGTGTGGTAAAGAGGCCGTGACTGTGCGTTGTCTTCTCGGCACATCCTCCAATGTTATCCAGGTTTTTTTTTTTCAGTAACTGATAGTTTGCTGTCATTACTAATAGTGTAGAAACTTAAGTCAGCAAACAAGGTTAAGCATGTGTTATCTTCTAGTTCTGGTAACAAGTTTGTGATCATAACTTTTGTTCAGTTCCCTTGTCCTTTTCCTCTTCCTAGTCACCCCTCAATTATCCTTTTAACAAAATTCCACACTTTTAAAAATACTATTAATATGTAAAATAAATTATTAATATACTTCATGTTTTCTGACTATAAATGGGACAACAGTGTGTAACTATTTTGTTGAATTTCCTTGTTTTTAAAGACGTTCGAAAGCCAAGTAGTCACTCGTCATTCTCAGGACAGAGTGACTCTGTGTCCTGAAGATGTGTGAGAGAAAACAGGTAAGTTCTTTAGAAATAGGAAGGTTAGAAGTCATTTTACTGGTTCCTCATGCTCTATGGACTTTAACCTGGAAAATTCTTAAATCCCCATCAGAAATTTGCACTTTGTGCGTGCTGTGCTAGTTCGTGTTATTTGTGAACTTGACATAATCTACAGCCATTGGAGAAACGATTTGTGAGGAACTGTTTAGATCAGGCTGCCCAGTGTGTATGAATATGGGTTACTTTAGGGTGGGTAGACTCATCCACTTTGGGTGTCACCGTTCCTTAGGAAGGGGATCCTGAGCTGTGCAGGGATGGAGATGTGAACCGAGCACAGGCATGTGTGCATCCGTCCTCTGCTCTTGGCTGTGGTTGGGACTGGCTGCTTCAGCCTACTTCTTTAACTGGGTCTTGTTTTCTTCCCAAGGTGCTTTGTTACGAGAGTGACAGGAGGTAAGATTAAGAGAAGTTTTTATTAAAAGAGACAAAAATAAATCATTTGTGTGTGGAATGAGACTCATCCCTTCAATGTAGACAACTATCTATATGAACAAGACTGAGCACACTAATCCCTGTCCCTGAGCCTCTGGCAGATGGTACGTGACACTTACCCTTAGTCATTCTGTCCAGTGAAAAATTGAAGCCAGAGCCTGAATCGCCAACCTGTTTAGCCATCTGGTGTTTTGAGGTGGATGTTTTAAAGTCACTCATAGATAATTTATAGGCCACCTAGTTCTATGTATTTAAGACTGTGTGACCAGACTGACCTGAATGCGCCCTGGGTTTCACATAGGAAAGGGTTTTCAAATGATTCATATGAAATATGCGCACTCGGCCTGGCAGATGTATGTGCAGCATTTAGATTCCTTTGTCATTAGGCTTTGGAATGAGGTGGGGACAGAGTGTCAATAAAGCCACGCCTGAAATAAAATAGCAGTTTTGTTTATAGTTATGTACAGACTACTCTAAAATGATTTTGCCACATTAATAAGAATTTCAATCATGCTTTCCTTGCCCGTCCATTATTGTGTTAAAGCAAGAATGGAAAACTTCAGGACTGGAGCACACATATTTAATGATATATTTACTTCTGATAATTGCAGTATGCCTCTATCTGAAACAGAGGACAATGTCACAGATAGAGTCACACACATACACATTCTTTCTCTGTCTTTCTCTCTCTGTCTGTCTCTCTGTCTCTGTCTCTCTGTCTCTCTGTCTCTCTGTCTCTCTCTCTCTCTCTCTCTCTCTCACACACACACACACACACACACACACACACACACACACAGAGTCTGGGGAGGTGTCTCAGTAGGCAGAGTGCTTGCTTGCTAAGCCCGCACATAGCCTTCTGGCTTAGGTGCCCAGCATCGTTTATGTCAGCTGTGGTGGTGCACACTTGTACTTTCAAGACTGTAATTAAAGGTGGAAGGATTCAAAGCAGGGTCATCCTGTGCTATATAAGGAGACTGAGGCTATCCTCGACCACATGTCTCTCCAAACAAGTAGTAAAAGAAACTTTTCTATAAAGAAAGAAAACATATCTTTAAAAAACATGTCTTTAAAAAAAAACTCTACGGTGGTGTAAATAAGACAGTTCCTTTCCTGGCTCATGACTTTCAGTCCAAGGACAGCACACAACACACAGCACAAGTGACCATCTAGGCCACCCAGGTTTGTCATTTGAATACTTTGTTTCAGACAGACAAGCTTTTTTTCTGTCACAGAAATCAAAATTATTTCCAGTTCTAAGAATAAGTGATTAAAATAGTCTCTAAATATTTTCTCTTTTCTTCTAGCCAGCAACTTGAACCACCATGGCACACACACAGGGTGGTTTGGGGAAGGTCTCCAGTGAAGATGCCAGTGAAATTCTTGCATTCTCAACAGGCCCAACATCCCTGGTCACTTGAGTTTCCAACATCCCCACCATGTTTGCCACAGAGACTCTCCTTCCTGCCTTCGTTGTTTCTGCTTTTCTCTTCTGTCTCTGAACTGTCAAGACAGAACCCTTAGAAGAACACAGCAGTATCCCATAGTGGTGAAACTTTCATTAGAAATATCCATATATTTCCCCAACAGTCCTCAACATGTTAAATTTTGAAGTTCTGATGGATTCTATGCCTTGTGTTTAAAGAATTTGCCGTGTGGTTCCATTGCTTAAGTGGACAAAATGATGTAGAAAAATAATGACGTTTTAAACCTAAGTTTAGACTAATTACTACATTTTTGTGTAGTGCTAATGATGCTGAGGGATTTTAATTCGTGAGTATATTACTGCAGAAATGCTAATAAACACTTGGTGCAGAACATTTGTTATAGCAGAAAAAAAATTAAAATAATTTGTGTTTTTCATTGTGCCGTGGCTCACTGGTTGCTCTCAGAATTCAAATAAAACATGTAATTTCAAGTTAGCTTCAATTTGAGTCTTATAAACATTTAATTAAGAATCAATGAAACCTTGTACTTTAACAAAATATAAATACAAAGCACCTGTTGGTCAGTTTCTGAAAGAGGTGCCTTAGAACCTTTTAAAAAGAAATGTAAATCATAACTTAAAATGGCCAACACCTCCTGTAAACCTAGCTGGGAAGGTTTATGGATAGTGTTCTAGTATAGGCTATCAACATCTTCCTTAAGAACACTTAAGATACTCTCCTAACGAACCTGGCTGCCCCAGATAGCCTACCCCACAGAACCTGTCTGCCCAGACTACCTATCCCGTGGAACCTGGCTGTCCTGGACTGCCTACTCCACAGAACCTGGCTTCCCTGGACTGTCTACCCTGAAGAACCTGGCTGCCCAGGACCCCCTACCCTGCAGAATCTGGCTGCCCCGGACCCCCTACCCTGCAGAATCTGGCTGCCCAGGCTGCCTACCCCAGAGAACCTGGCTTTCAGAGGACAATGGTATATATGAGGCTTAGAGTTGCCTGCTTTGACTGCGTACCAGGTTCAATAACTTTAATTTCATGCCTCGGAATTGAGCTTATCATGTTACTTTGCTCAATAAGAGATCTGTTTTCACTTTCAAGTAATATCCTTAAGAATTATTTTAAACATGTAGCTATAGACAAACGTAGGTTTTTTGGATGAATCTGCTATTGAAATTTTTGGAGAATATTATTAAAAGCCACTAATAATTCAAGTTTTACAAAGATAGATTCTGAGAGGTACTATGGCATTCGGAGGAGTTCCTGCAGCTCTCACAGAAAGCCTGAGTTCAGTTCCCAGGATCCTCTTTGGTTGGCTCACAACCATCTATGACTCCAGTTCCAGAGGCTCCATTGCCCTCTTCTGGTCTCCACAAGTACCTACACACACACACACACACACACACACACACACGCGCATACACACACACAAATGCATAGCCACACTATACATACACCACACATACACACGTACACATACACAAACACACATATGCACACAGAGGGAGAGGGAGGGAAGGGGAAGAGATCATCATTCCTTTTTATAGGAAATTTAAAGATTAATTTGCTTTATTTTTCTTTCAAATCATCTTTATTATGGGAACATTTACATGCGGCCCCATGTTAATTATACAATTTTAATAATTCTGATCAATGTCTACCACAAGGTCCTACCATGTCCTGTGGCACCTCACTTTGTTTTCTCTTAGTCCCAGCCTGGATAAATCACTGCCTTGGTCTCTATCCTAAGTTTGTGTTTCCTTTGGTGCCTGACTGCTTCTGCTTAGTGAAATGCGTGTCCTGGAATTAGCTTTTGTAGATCAGGCTGGCCTCGAACTCACAGAGATTCGCCTGCCTCTGCCTTCTGGGTGCTGGGATTAAAAGCATGCACCATCACCGCCTGGCGAGATGATTTTGATAGAAACTGTGAAGTCTCCCTCAATGCTTTTCTGCCATTTGTTTTCTGAAATGGGGTCTTCCCCTGAGTATAGTGCTTGCTCTTTTGCTAATTTGACTTGTTCTGCCTGCACCCCAACACTGGGATTGTAAGTGACACCACCACACTTTGGTTTTCTGTGAGTCTGGGGATCTGAACCCAAGTCCTTGGGCTTTCACGTGACAATTTATCCAAGGATACATCTCTTGGATCTCTGTTTCTGGTCACTAAAATTAAATGATACTTTACTAATTCTGTTTGTCTAGTGCCATTAGCAACATTGCTGGTTAAATTCTGACTATTCCCCTTCCATTGTACATCTCTCCGTCACTTCCTTCCTCCTTCTCTGCTGTGTTTCCTTCCCAAAGAGAGGTCGTGATTAAAACATGATCCCTGCTACACTCATAGACACTGTTTCATATATTATAAGTAAAGAAGAAGGGATCCTGAACATTATGGATGTTATAGATGACCTTCATCTGGTTCTAATTTTCTAGAAATATGAAATGTCTCATCCCATCTGGGCTGCTACAACAGAATATCATGGTCTGGCTTATTTACAATGAAAAGGAATTTTATTCTCATAGTTCTGGAGTGTCACAGTGCATGACTGAGGTGCCAAGGGCTTCAGTGTCTGGTGAGGGCTTGGTGACTGGTCCACAGAGAAGCATCTGCAGGAAGATTTCTCTGGGCTGTGAATGCTTCCAGAGATCTCTTCAGCCTGGTTGTGCAGAGATTAGGCAGGGACCTGTGAATCTGTGCATGTGTGTGTGACATAAGTATTCAGCACTCAAATACATTTTACACACACACACACACACACACACACACACACACACACACACACACACACACACACACTTTAGTGCTTTTTAGAATGACATCATTTAATTTCTGGTTATGATTTAGAGGTACAAAACACTTTCACTTGCATCAGTACAACTGCTCCTTTTAGGGCTTACAGGAAGTCCTTGATGGATTGATTTGCTCAGTAGCTCATTATCATGAGTGACATGTGACACAAGGACACCTGACCAGATGCTGAGAACCTAATAGTGAAAAGAATTCCATATGACACAGGACACAGAAGATACCCAAAAGGAGTCTATAGGATATTATTTTCCAGTATTAGTAATGAGATGTAAAATATAAATGGAAAGTACAGCTTGGGAATGGAGGAGGCATGTAGCTTTAATTTTAACCTAAACAGAAGTAAAACAAGACAAGGAAATCCTCAACAGGAGGTGCGAATTTCAGCAGATACTCGTAGGAGTTACAGGTGAAAGCAAGAGTGCAAGAGAAACAGTGAGCTCTGCAGACAGATGAGAGAATACTGTGAAGACTGAGAGGCCGGAGCTGCCCTGTGCTCAAGGAGAGGGGACGCTTGAGGCATCTGCCCCAGAGGATACCTGATGGAAGGAAGCAAGCAAGGTTGCCCGTGAGGGAATCCCAGGCGCATCCTGCAGGAACTATAAAGCGCTCAATGTTCTTTTGCTTTAATTTGACAAGGGCTGTTTGTATTTGACGACCAGTGACTCTTTGTTCTTAATTGCATAACCATATGAACATTCTGGATTGTTATGCCCGTGTGGTTTTGAGGAAGTACTGAATATGACGATGAGGTTAGAGGCAAGGAGGCCTCACGAGGAGCTGTTAATGTAATCTAGTCAATGAGCTATGGTGTCCCAGACCAAGAAGTCTACAGAACAGTTATATCAAACTGGCAGTGATAAAGCTCATATTATTGTATATATTTCATCTTTTTAAATCTCACTTTTACCTGGAAATTTGTTGTGTTTTGTGACTAACAAATTCAAATTTTGAAACAAAGCAAAGATGTTACTGTTTACTTTAATTATTGACATATCCATTCAACAACCTTCGAGAAGCTTTTGTAGGGAGAGGTAAAAGACAATTGATAGACATGAGCCGTGAGTTAAAAACAGACTAGAATTATTGTATAAACATTTAAAGCAGCCATTAGGAAATTGCCTCAAAACATATTTACATTCATCCCTAAGCCAGATAAGAATGAGGATTTTTTTTGTAAAGAAATTACAGATATGAAGAAACACGTGAAACTTTTGCCACTGATAAAACGTCAAGCGAAACAAAGCCCTGCAGTGCCCAGCTGCTGAGCAGATTGTGGGTACCAGAGGAAACCCAGAAGATAGCTGGAGACAGGATGATTTGCTCAAGCTGAACTATGAACAGTGCTCATGAGATGGAAGACAGGGTAAAGGTGCTTGCCATCATGCCTGACAACCAAAGTTAGAGTCCTAGGGACCACAGGGTGGAGGGAGAGAACCCACAAGTACAAATTGACCTCTGACATCCACAAGCTCACCATGGTGTATGAGCATCTATGAACATTAATAAATCTTGAGGATGGCAATTACAGAGAAAACTCTACATGGGAAAATTATAGACTTGGGGACCCTTAGAACTATAAGAATGATATTACGATATTACAGAGTCTCGGAATAAGAAAGAAGACAATATGAAGAATGGATGGCTTATATGTTCTCAAAGTACGCAAGAAGTCTAAGCTGAATTCATTCTGAATGAATAGCAGACTGGACACAACCAGGTATTTCCTGTCAATGAACATCACAGTCTGTCTTGGATGACCAATGACAAATAAATTACTATGAAAGCAGAAATAGAAAAAAAATGTTTCGATCAGGAGAGAAATACATGACAACAGCTGTTACCGGAAACCGTGAAAGCCAGCCGCAGATGGCAGTTTGCAAGTGCTGTTAAGAGAGCTGTCACCTCGGAAGCCATATGGCATGAAAATATCCTCCAGCTTCAAAGAGGCATGGAGGCATACTACGTGAATAACAGACATCAGAACACTGAAGTGTAGTAAGTGGTATTGTACAGTAGAGGAATGGATGAAGGAATTTTGCAAATTGAGCAGAACATAGCAAAAATTGAGGTGATCGACGACGTCCAAGTTCCTTTGCTTGTGGCACTTTTAGGATCACATTTCAGACAAAATTCGGACACTGTGTATATTCCAATGAACATAAATCACATACTGAAAGAAATTAAAGCAAAAATAAGGAAAAAAAGGGGGTGTGAAGGAGGTAAGGCATCATGTGACACAGGCAATGGTCTTGTGTATTTGCATATATGAATTTATAAAACAAGCCCTAGAAACCCATGCAAGCTATGAAATGTAAAAAGTCAAACACATGGGAGAAACATTATCTAAGACATTCAGTCATGAATATGCAGTTGCTAAAGAATAAAAAGGTCCTTAATCATCGACTATGTTAAAAAGATGCTTAGAAAATCAATAAAAACTCTTGTGGGTGTAGTGAGAGGCTGTGTTCATGGATACTCGATATGATAGTCAACTAGGTGGGAGAGGAAGACTGTCCCTGAGCATGGAATCAGGGTTCAGAAGCACCTGGGTGGAAGCAGGGCGTTCTACATTCAGGCCTTCTGCAGTAGGTACATTTTATTCTTGTTGGTGTTGGATGCCATCATCATCAGCCTTTGAACATGGACTTGAACTTATGGCTCTGTAGTGGGTCTCCAGCCCTAATTCTTCTTGTTCACAGCCCTCCATGTTCTGTCCTAAGCAGCTCCTGATTTCCCAGGCTCTGTAGCCCTCAGATGGCCATTGTTGGACTGCTCAGCCCCAGATTCTGTAAGTCACATAGTAAGTCAGGTATTTCAGTTACCTTGTCTTCTATTACAGAACCCCAACTAGAGTGATCACAAACAGAAAAAAAAAGATACAAACACTTATGAACTAACCCCTCAGTTATTAAGATAACTACATTAAATATAAATGTTCAAATAAGACAAGATCATTTTAATGCAATAAAAACGGCTCAAAATGACTTAGTGAGCCACACCTTTATTCCCAGCACTCGGGAGGCAGAGGCAGGTGGATCACTGTGAGTTCGAGGTCAGCCTGGTCTACAAGAGCTAGTTCCAGGACATCTAGGGCTGTTAAACAAAGAAACCCTGTCCCAAAAAACAAAAACAAACAAGCAAAAACCACTTAGTAATATGTTGTCAACAAATAAATGCTTGAATATAAGTCTACAGATTTCCTGAAAGAGAAGAATAGGAAACATTTAACTTGCATGTAATCTATAGTGAGCATAATGCCATGTGCTAACGTTAGATGAAGACTGCCTTAGGGTGAAGATAGCAGAAATGGAATGTGACGAAAGAGAACTCAACACAATGTACAGATCGTAAGTGTAAATGTATCAAACAATAGGATTGCAAAACATGCGAAATAAAAATTAACAGATCAGAAAGGAGACACAGATTCATAACTATAATTGGAGAATGTGAAATTCTTTCAAAAATGATTAAATAAATGAGACATAAAACCAAGAAATGTGCATAAGAACACAACACCATCACAGACAGATTCTAATTTGAGTGCTTGCTGCTCATTCTAAGACCATATCCAGGTTTTAAAGAAACTGTAATTCATTTGAAAGGATTACAAATTCTGACAAGGGGAAAGAAAAGAAACTTTTGGAAAGGAATCTTCACATATTCACATTTATTTGTGTCTAAGCAGAACTAAGTGTCATTGCATTGAATAATAATTAAACACGAAACCTCAATGTTTGTGGGGACTATCTAAGGTGTTCCTGAGAAACAAAATTCATAGCCCTAAATAAGTATGTTACATGCCAGATGCTCTCAAGGGATCCCTACTTGCTCTTTCAGGATTGTAAAGAGTAGTAACAAACTGAGCCAAAAGCAATCAAATGGAAGGAAAATCAGAGATCCGACATAGAGAAGAGAGAGAACTGAGAAAAGAAAAACCAGGTATCTTGGCCAGAACTGCTGGTTGAAGGAAGTGAGTCCTGGTAGGAATGTGTGTTCTTGGCTTCTGATTTGGTACTGGGATTGGGGAAGGACCCACCCCACTGAGCTTCACTGCTCTCACCTTGCACACTTTCCCACACATCCAAAACAGACCTGGAAGCAAACCGAGCCCCAGTATCCACTGTAAAGTGGATCATCTAAGATACCTGAATCCACAATTTAACAACGTTTCAAAAACATCTTTAAGTGAGGATGGCTTGTTTGATGAGCTCCAGCAAATATTTAAAGAGTTAATACTAGTGTGTTCATTCTATTCTGAAGCTATAAAAGGACGGCGCCTTTTGTAATTTGTTATTATTTTTAATTTTATAATACCTCAATGCAAAACTGAGAAAAAATTTCACACACACATATGCATGTATGCATACAAATGTACAAGCAACTGGCAAGTATGTCAATATGGATTATCAAAATAGATTGAAAAGTACTTAACAAAATATGAAAAATAAAATAATAAATATTCCCATATGTTTACCAGAACAAAATAGGGCTTATTTCAATCACTGAAGGATGGTTGAATCTAAATCTAGCTGTATAATTCAGCATAGTAACAGAGAAACTACAGCATCATGTCACTCAATGTATGAACAAAATGTAAATTTTGGGAATAAATAATGTTAAAAAAGAATAGAGGGGTACTTTTCCAAGCCAAAGAGAATGGTAAGAAAATCTATGCCATACTACGTGATAAAAATAAACTTGTTTTCTCACTAGGGTTCAATGTTCATCGTTTTTTCCATACTCAGCCAATGTAGAACAATAAATTATTTAGCATTCTCCAGAAAGGTAGACCAACCGGGTGTGTATATGTGAATCATCTATTTCTGTCTCCCTCAAATACTTATAACCTTTTAAAAGTTACCAGGTTATATTTATATACTTTTTTTTATATACGTGTATAAAATACTCAACTTACTGGGAGAAGAAGGCTTGGTGGAGTAAAGCTGAAGGTGACTAAAATAATATATACATATGTATGTATATGTATATAAAAATAAGTAATAAATAAACAAGAAAATAAAATACTTGTGTAGTGATATCAGATGGGTACAGCGAATAGAAACTGGCTGATGCCACAACTATGGAAGCTGAGAAGCCCACAGTCAGCTGTGCGGAGCAGAGATTTAGCAAACGCTGCTGTGTTGGCCTCTGGAAGATGCCAGCTCAGGGAGCTGGCGACCTCAGTGCCAGCCTAAGGCTGAAGCCCTCAGGAGTAGGTGCAATTGCTCTCTGAGGCAGAAGATGGATGCATGTCCCCCTCCCACATCAAGAGGTCAGTCTCCTCCTCCATCTGTGCTTTCTTCAGACCTTTGAAGAGTTAATCTCTTCCAGAAACACCTGTGAAGACATGCCCAGAAATAAGGCTTTAGCAACCCCAAAGTTCTGGTCCTTCCTCCCCGCACTCTCACTTGGCTCCTTTAATTAACCACAATGAACAGGAAGCTTGAGCCTGTGCAGTAAGAAAGGGAAAGAAAAGAAAGCTTGGGAAGAAAATATATAGGTCTGCCCTTGTAGAATATATGGTACTCAACAAAGAAAATTCCACTGAAACTTCACAGAAAACATACTGTACCGAAAGGTGTAATGAGGAAGGAGAGGATATATGGACCAGTAAATTATGTTTCCATATGTTAGTAACCAAACAAGGACATGAAATTGAAACTTACCATTTAAAATGGTAGGCTGTAAGTTAAAATTGTAAATACTGAAGAAAAATTCACATATCAAATTCAGTACAGAGAAGCACCATTTTTTGGAAGATACTATGATGTCCTGACACTTAGGATTAGATATTATATACAACCAATTGAATTTCTAGCACTACTTTTATGTAGTAAGACAAGTGCATTCTTCATTTATAAAAAGCAAAGAATCAGACTGGCTAAAATTGACTGACAAAGGAACAAAGAAAAATATTTGGAGGAGCAAGTATGTTCTGTTTAAAGACTCATTATATACTTTCAACAATTCAGAGCAGGGATGAAATGGCTCAGTGATTAAGAGCATGTACTGCCTTCAGAATGGTCCCAAGTTTGGCTCCCAGCACCCATGTTAGGAGGCACACAATGGCCTGTAACTCCAGTTCCAGGTTATCAGGGCATCATTTGTAGCCTCCACAGGCACCTGAATTCATGTGCTGCACACACACACACACAGATACACACACAATCAAAATTAAAAACTATTCAAAAAAACTCCAGTTTAGGCAGTATTGCTGAAGTTCAGCTAGACAGATCAATATTTACACGATTTTGATAACTCTAGTAAAGTAATTCAATGTCTGGGATACTGTCCATTAAATAAGTAAGTTTAAATAAATTATAACCACAATGAGACAGAAATGCAAAATAACAGAATAGCTTAGCTTAAAAATGATGGCAATTCTAAGTACTAGTGAGAAGGCAGAGAAAATATTTTAATGACATGCTGCTGATATAATTTATTTTATTATTTTTTAAGGAATTTCTTACATGAACACTGTATCTGCACTATACTTACCTCTCCCTCCCCAATCTCTAGCTTCTGTGTCCCCCTCACTCCCTCCCAAATTTATGACCTCTTCTTTAATTACTATTATTACACACACACACACACACACACACACACACACACACACACTCACACATACACACACATCCATATATCCATCACACACATTCATAAATACAGACAACATCCAGAGTCCACTTGGTATTGCTTGGATGCGCATGTGTCCAGGCCTGATGATTTGGGACTGGACAGTTTATGGAGGAGTCAGTTACTGCAGCCATAGGTCTCCTCTAGCTTTTCATCCAGTAGCAAGACTTTATGACATTTTCGATCCACATTGGCATGTCATCTGGTGCTAGAACTATGCTGGTCTGATTCAAGTAACCATGCTGTTGAGAGTTCTTGGGTATGCCCCCCCTGTCACATTTATAGGACACTACCAAGCAGCAGATGCCCTTGTCTTCTATCTTTTACAATCTTTCTGTCCCCCATTCCTTGATGTTCCCCAATACTTTGGGGTTGGAATTGCTGATACATGTATCAGTTGGATGACAGGCAATAGTCACTTAACCTGTGCATTTTGACCACTTGTGGATTTCTCCACCTATCTTGGGCATTTCTCCATCCAATTGAAATGATAATTAAAATGATCACAAAGATAACCCTTAAGATGACTTGGTAGTTAAAGGCACTGATTACCAAGGTTGAGAACCTGAGTTTGGCCTCTGGGTTGGGGAGGTGATAAGAGGAACCAGATTAGCATGGGCTGTCCTCTGACTTCCATATGGGCCCCATGGTGCATGATTCCACACACGTATACGCAGGTGTGCACACACAAAAATAAATAACATGTTAAAAATCATAGACACCATGAAATTTTATCAGCATTATGAAAAAGTTATGCATGTTTGTGCCTTATAAATTTCATTCATTTCATTTAAATGTAAATGATCTACAAAACACATTATAAGTCATAGACATAAATCCAGATACAAAAGTCAGAAGACTTTTAGAAAACTATCTCTAAAATTTTATTATGAAGTATAACAGAATAATTCCTACCCAACCCCATATTTGGTGCCAAATATCAGTATTTTTTAATGCAAAAGAAAAAGGAGAAACAAAGACTGTCATTAAGCACTGGGGCTCAGTGAGGTACAGGACCTGGGCAGTTCATTCAGTAATCTGCCCTAGCAGGCTTGTCTCTCCAGCTTTCCGTAGCTCACCCCCATTAACTCATTCTCCAAAGGTGAGCCAGCATTGGCCACATCCCAGATGCCAATAGCATGTGATGATGGATGAGCTCTGCCAAACACTCAGTGCAGCTCATGCATGAAACGAGACATGCATGTGGATGCTGAGTTCTCCCTGGTTCTCTATGTCAGACCTCGGTCTCAGACGCCATCCAGATGGATGGCTTCTTTCACCAGCTCAGAATCTTCCGAATCCTGGCAGAGCTATCCGTCAAACTTCTTTAAGGAAGGTTGTATTCCCAACTTCAGTCTTTAAAACTGGCTGAGGAGACATCGGAGGGCTACACAGCCCTGCCATTTATCTGCATTCCTAAGTGTAGGGGGAGAGTTCTCTTCATGGCAACAATAGGAAATTAAATTATGTTTATTATTTCTTCAAAGACAAAATTATCACGGGAGAGAATGTTATTAAGACACAAGGTAGGAAATGCAACACAAAAATCCACAGAGGTTTGGGTACATCATTCTCATGCCTGAAACTTTAAGCTTGAATGTATTTTCTCTGAATTTATATTCGTATAGGACATTTAACCCCAAATCCTTCCAGAATTAGAGACCTTTTCATCTTTATTCAGGATCTGGGTGTTATAAGAAATGTTCATTTTTTAATTCATAAGTTTATGATTGGACAAATTTTTCTACATGAAAACATTCACTTTTAAATTGTTTAGGGGTCCAGGGACATTAAGATTTAAAACAATAAAACTCAAACATACAATAAATGCTGTTGGAGATCATCATGAAGTCTTGATTTAGGGTTTTAAATTCTTAAACAAGTTTGGTCCTTTTCCATCTCTTTGCATGATAATAAAATAATAAACCAAGTTTCTGTAGTAAGAACAGAAAGAGAAGCAATAACTAAGATAAATAAGAATAGAAGAATAATTATTGAGTTGTCTGTGAGCATATGTGGGTGTAGACTGTGTGCCCATGTACATGAGTGGAAGGAAGAGGAGGTGGCGATGCTCTCTATTTTTCTCCAGCTTATACCCTTGAAACAGCATCTCGCACTGAACTGTAGCTCTCTTTTGCTCAGCTGGCTACCCAGCAAGTCTCAGGGATGCCCCTGCCTCTGACTCTTGTCGCGTAGAAATTCCTGGCATGGGTATGACCATACCACACTGTCCACATGGGTGCTGGGGATCCAAACTCAGATCCTCGTGTTCAGGCACCAGTTGTTCTTACCCATCGCGATAGCCCCGTATGCATTAGCTTTTGTGTTTGTGACATTTCAAATTCAGGTACCAAAGAGTCAAAAATAGTCAATAGTAGGAGAAATCCAGAAGTCCCTGAATATCAGAGACTAGGCACAATGAGTTGGTTTTGTTGTTTTTCAACAATCCAGTTCAATTATGAGGGCCAACTCTGGTGAAAGGAACTTATCCTAGCAAACTTCTTTTAATAACTGTCTGAACACAAGGACCTGAGTTTTGAGCCCCTGGAACTGTAGATACAGATGGCTTTGAGGGAGGAACAGAGAGTGACTGACATACCTTTGCTGGGACTGGGAGAAGAAAGAGGAAGTGGGACTTGGTACTACCACAGGTAAAAAAAGCTTAGTTCAGGGTTTCTCTAGTGGCAGATTGTAACGTAATCCTAATTATTCTTATTACATCAAAACCCAGAGTCAGATATTATGGGGTGAGAGTTGAAAGATCAGAGAAGCAGAGCAGCCAGTCACTAGAGTTCTTACCTCTCTGAATGCTCAGACCACAAAGGCAAGTATAATAGGAGGCCTCTTGTTCGTTTTCCAGCTGCCCAGACTCCAAATATAACCACACAGAAACTATATTATTTGCAATATTGTTTAGCCAATAGCTTAAGCGTATTCCTGACTAACTAATATCTTAAATTTACCCATCTCCATTAATCTGTGTATCGCCACGAGGCTGTGGCTTTCCTATCAACAGGCCAAGGTGGTGTCTCTATCCACCAATGATATTCACAGCATACAGAGGGAATCTCACATCAGGCAAGTTCCTTTCTCTACAAATTCTTCGACTGAATTCTCAGACTGAATGCTCTGAGCTCCTGTCTCTTCCTGCTTTATATTCCTCTCTCCACCCAGACATATCACTCCTCTCTCCACCTCCCTAGTGTTGGGATTAAAGGGGTGAGCTGCCACCCCTTGGCTCTGTGTCTCTTTTAGACTGAGTCAATCTCCTGTGGCCAGGATAGCCTTGAACTCACAGAGATCTGTCTGCCTCTGTCTCTCAAGTGCTGGGATTAAAGTGTGTGCCACCACTGCCCAGACTCTATGGCTAACTAGTATGGCTAGCGCCACATTCTGATCTTCAGGCAGGCTTTTTTTTGTTACAGCACAAACAAAATATCACCACAGCTGATCAGAACATCATTTGGAAAGAATGTTGTAGTTAGGAAACAACCCAGACACTGGGAGGGATGTCGCTGTCTCTATCCTAAGGAGCTGCGCAGTCACCACAACTGCCTCAGACACGGCTGAGTATCTGCCACTTGAGCTGAGGCAGATGCAGTTGGCATACGAGCAGCACTGTGCTTTGGGGAGGACACCATCACCCCACTATCACCTAATGCACTATCACCGTCATCCTGGAGGCAGCCGAGACTGGGCAGGTTTAGTTGGTACTTTCAGAGAAAAGCCTTGAACATGATGTGTCTCATAGTGCTTTTTTTTTCTTCTTCCAGAACAAGAAGCCTCAGTTTAAAAACAAGTAATAGGATATCACCCAGGATTTTACACAAAGATGTTTGTCTCTACATCATTTCTGTCACACATATGTCACTAGCATTAGCTCTCTTTCAGGTGCCTACACTTTATATATGTTTTGATGCAATCTGTTCGCTTCAACCAAATTCTTATTCTCCAAAACATTTGACTAACTCATCTCGTGGATCTGACCTCTTTACCCCAAAGGAGCATGTGGGCCGAATGGAGCGCATAGGAGGCTGGAGTGGCCAAAGCTGGCACCAATAGTGTAACAGTCGGAAAAAGGTGTAGCTGGCACCAATAGCATAACAGTTAGAAAAAGGAGCGAAATTCATAAACAGTAACGTCACAAAGCCTGTGAAGAATATTCCCAGCCAAGGTGGCGCTGAAGGGGATCAAAGGGGAAGGAGATCTGACTTATTTACAAAAAAGACGATTGGAGTTAAAGATGGGGTAAGATGACATGAGATGCCTGATGCCCGTGTGACCCCCATCAGGGGCTATAGAAGCCTTGGCTCGTGGAGAAGTGACTGCTGATGTGATTGGCTAATTCCTCTTCTGCTTCTTCTGGGATTTGTGGGGTTTTGCTTTGTAAGTTGCGTGCTATACACCTCGCTGTGTCTGATTGTCTCTGGGACCTGGGGGCTGAGTGGCAAGTGGCATACTTCCCCTCCTCAGCCAGGGCCAGTTATGGGCAACTGGCTTAATTTTGGGGGGGTTCTACAGAGGGACCCCACTGGAGCAAAGCAGCTTCAACTTAAATTTCTGTTTTAATCATCTTTTTTTCTAGCTTAGAAATTTATGTGCTCAACTCATTAACCTTGGTCAAATTGTTTGAAATAGATTTCTTTCATCCTAAAAATTTTCATGATATATGTCACTAGATCACTAGAGTCCCTCTTCCTTACGGCTTCTCTTTACATCACGACTAGAACTGATACCCATATCACAAGAACACGCAAAATGGGGTCTGTTGATGTTTTAGAGGAAAATAATTCTTTTATGCCCTGTATCTCAAAACTATTTGAGAGTTTGGGCATTAATAATTCTGTCACTATAGATATTTCTTTGCCCCTTATGATAGTAAAAGTCTTGAAATGCTGAAATATTAACCTAGTCTATGTTTGGTATTATAGTTTACTTAGATAGGCATTGCATTCATTGAAAACATGGGTTTAAAAGCCCATCTATTTCTTTATTATTGACTTTTCTTATAATGTCATGGATTTTATTTTATTAAATTAAAAACATTATTCTGAGTCACTCCTACATGGTAGATGGACACTTGTCTTGTTGAGACATAGAGCACACTACATCCATAATGGGGAGAAGTTCAGGTTCATTTAAGAGGGTTCCCTTTCCTAATGTCAACCATTATAGGAATCAATTGCTCATGGAACAGAAAATATGAACTCTGTAAATAGGAGGTCAAAGTTCCACTCATTGGATTCTGTCAACAACTATCTAAATTATGAGAGATGTAGACACTGGAAGTCTCAAGCTGTAACAATGTATCTCCAGAAATACCTAATTCCCAGTTAACTGAGAGGCTATAGGAAGAGGTCAATCTTGTTTGCAAAATTTAGATAGTTAAAAGACAAAAATAGTTTGTAGTTATAGTTTTATATGTTGTAGCATGAAACACAAATATAACCAAAAATCTCTGTTTGTTTTTGAGTCAGGGATTCATCCAGTGGGCAAAGCTCATGTGGAACTCACTGCATAACCTTGACTTCCCTCAATTCATGATAATCTGCCTACACCAATATCCCAAGGGCTAAAATTGCAAATATAGGTTACCACGCTTGGCTAAAAATCTAACATCCAGACAACAACCTAAAATTAAAATTATTAACTTTAAAACTGTAATGATGCCTGGGAATACGGGCCAATGGTAAGGAGCTTGCAGAAGACCTAAAAGTCCCTGAGTTCAGTTTCTAGAACTATTAAGCAAAGGAAAAATAATAGAAGTACAAACCTAGTGAGGGTGCAACCTTAAGTGTGTGCGATGAGAGCTGATGTGTGTGTGTGCAGAAGCAGACATGTTTTCTTTTACTGAGAACTACACAGATTACCCGTTACCCAGAGGGAAACCAGTACCACTATGCTTGTTTCTTCACCACAAGGTAACACTTGCTAACATCCTTGCTTTCTCAGACTAATAATTATGGCTTTCATTCATCAAATATGTAATATGTACCAAGTAGGGATGTAGTCTTTAGATAAATATAATTTAATCTTAATATCTAAAAAAAAGAACTGGAAATTCTAATGAACCTAAACTTGATGCCTCCTTTCTTTCTGTTGTTTTTAATATTTATTTATTTTAAAAAATTATGCATCGTAGTAGAAGCAGGAGTGTCTCTGTGAGTTCATGGCCAGCCTGATCTACAAAGCAGGTTTCAGGACAGCCAGGGCTACACAGAGAAACCCTGTCTCTGTAAACAGATGATGATGATAAATAATAATAGTAATAATGATAATGATAATAAATAAAGTAAAAAATAATGTATTGTGAGCTGCCTAGCATGAGTACTGGGAATCAAACTGTGGTCTTCTGTGTAATTAACTAGCACATGCTCTTAACCCCTGAGCCATCTCTTCAGCCCCTTGATGTCCCTTTCACAGTTAACACAAGATATCTTTGGACCTTCTTAAAGACTGTTCTGAACACTTCCTGTGCTCAACCATCAGACAGTCACACTTCTGTGTTTAAGCACCAAACAGTTCAGGGAGCAGTAAACAGGGCACTCTGGGGTGATTGTAGAGACACAAATGACACCCTCCCCCATGTGGACATTAACACCGCATTATCAACCAGCAAAGTTGATTGCCTAAACAAGCATCCTCCCAACCCATCACCAGGAAAGAATGTGACCTCTGTGTCTTAAGAGATTTGGCTGTGTCCAGGAAGGAATGGGACCACAGAAATAGCTAATAAATGTGTCCAGTGGAAGGTGGTCTCTTCGGTACACTGCCTCCTTCAGCTGTGTGCTTGGGCCTGTTGGGGGTATATGACTTCCTTTCTCAGCATCACTGTTTCGATTTCAGAGACATCATGTTACTTTTCCCTTAAACGCTCTTCTCATCCTTTCCCTTCCCAAATTTTTTGTTCTATTTCCTATAGAGGATTAGAGCTTCATTCTCCAACTCTATCACTGCCTTGCCAGTATAATCCCAGGGTCTTTCAACCTGCCACTTCCAATAAGGCTGGAGAAGGAAGGTACCCCAAGAGCCAGTTGGCTACATCTCGTATACTTAAGAAAAACTACATCTGTTTTTTGGATTAAGCTGCGCTTATAAAACCATGCCTATTTAGTTGACAGGGAGGGGAAAAGCATAATTTACATGTTTCAGTTATTCTTGCTTTAGTAGACTTCAGAGCTTTAATTCATTCTTCATTTATCCTTGGAAAAAATACTGAGGATTTGGAACTGAGAGTTGCTTGCCAGTTGTTTTCTCTTAGACTGGCCAAGTGACATTTGCCAGCATTATAGCCCTGAGTGCCAGCGTCTCTTAGAGCCCCTGTGTGTGCCTTTCATGCTTGACCTACTGATGTGAAATTAGTTTCAATAAACACCCATCAGGAATGTGAGTTGATTTAGAAAGACTTTGCAGAAAGACTTTTTTTTTTCCTGTGAATTGTTTGGTGCTGATGTTATGACAAAATATAAGGAATTTTAGTGCATGGCCTATGACCCGAAATAACCTCCAGCTGCCTCATGGAAGGGAGAAGAATATGGGTAATAAAATGTTTAAAACAATATGAAGAATTTAGCATTCAGTCACTGCCTCTGAGGATTCCCAGCTCTATCATGGGAGACAGAGATAGACAAAGAGATCTTGTAAAAACATTCACATAATTGTGGAATAATATCAGGGGACCTGTGTGTAAAAGCACACAGGACCTCACCATAAAGGAGTTAAGGGGATGTGCGTAGCTGAACTGATCGGGTGAGCCTTGACTTGCCAGTTCCAACTCATGGGTGCACTACAGTGGCACAAAGAGCATCTAAGGGAGTGTCTTTCTTTTCTGTTCTATTTCTTTTATTTATGTGTATTGTGGGGGGGTTTGGGGGTGCACCTGTGATGCAATGACCTTAGAGGCCAGTAGAGGGCATTGGATCCTTTGTAGCTGGAGCTACAACTCCTTGAGGGATGGGAGCTGGACCCATGTCCTCTGCTCATACAGCCTCCTTGCCAGCCGGAAGATTGGCTTTCATAAACTAGAAAACAATTCACTGCTACGAACAAACTATTACAGTGAGGAATACATTTTAATACTTGTAATGACTTGACTTACTATATGGTTATTTAATAATTTAGGAAGTGTTTAAAATTTTACAAAATTGCTCCTTTTAATAAGCAAAACAGATTTCTGTTGCCATAAAATCCCCCAAGTAACAGCTCCTGTTTTCTTGGTGAATATTTAAAGCTGGGGGCTTATGAAAGTTTCATTCCAAGTGCTTTAGGTCCTGGGGTTCTGATGACACAAAGCCCTCACTGTTTCAGAACATCTTCATTTTCTTTAATTATGAGCTTCAGAATCAAAACAACAGAGGGTTTGCTATGCCAAAGAGACACACCACTGCTCTAAGATTGAGGGTTTCTTATGTAAATCAAATGATAGCTCAAGAATCTGAGTGTTACCCATGCTTAGAAACTGCATCTGCTAGACTGGAGCAATTGTGCAATGGTTAAAAGCACCGGCTGCTCTTACGGAGGACCTGAGTATAGTTTCCAGAACTCAGGCGGCTCACAAGTGCCTGCAATTCCAGCTTCGGAAACCCGATGTCCTCTTCTGGCCTCTAAAGTCACCCATGCATGTGGCATGTACATGCACACACACACACACACACACACACACACACACACACACACACACACGTACATAAATAAAATTAAGAGAAATGATCATTTTAGAATCTTAAAACTTCACACTAATCCAAAAATGTTCATCTCCTTTTCATTTTTATCAGAAAAGACAGCAAATTCAGGTCAATGGAAATAAATGGGAATGTTATGAATCTTTTTAAATGTGGAAAATCAACTTTATTTTGATTTGGTTTTGTAAGGTCATCAAAGAATTTCAGTTTTATGATTTACTCAGTAAATTACAAACCAAGGAGAAATAAGTGTGTGTTTATTACATTTTTTTCTACAGATAATAACACTTAGTTCTTTTCTTTGTTCTTTGTTTTACTATGAAGCTAGTTGTTGACAATCTTACAAAATCATTTAAATTTTCTGAGTAAATGGAATTTATTGTATTAGATGGTTAGTTTGACGTTGTGTGCTCAAGAATTCAGAGTGGAAATAGATATACTATAATTTCATTTCCAAAAGTAACAAAAATCATTCAGTGTGTTGACAAGAACTTGTTATCCTAGCCCCAAGGAGCTGAAACAGGATTGCTGCACCTTTGAGGCCCACCCGGGCTTCACAGGGTGGCCCTAAAACAATAATAACTGAATATTTACAAAGCACGTCCTATGTTTGAGAAACAGCATGATGTTCCAAGAATTGGATACTTAATAAATCATCTCTTAAAAAATAGGCAGTAAACAAACCAAGAAAAAAAGCAAAAGGAAACAAAAAGTACAAAAAAACAATTTAAAAAGCTTGAGGGTATTCTTAATTTCAATATCACAAAGAAAACATTCTTGCTAAGCCCTGAAAGCAATGTTTAACAGAGGCAGAGTTTCCTTAAATCCCCTTGTTAATAATGAATTCAAATTAGAAGCGGCATGACCTGAATCCTGCGCAGAAACATAGTAGGAGACTGAGGGTTTCCTTTAACATTGAAACCTTTCTCCTTCTGTAAGTGCCACACTTCTGCTAAAAATATTGTCGCACCTCCTGCTGGCTGCCACAGTGTTTCTTTATAGATGTTTGCTAAATGATTTTTGCATCAGTAATTAATGTGTTGGGGGCAGGGCCAGCAGAGAGAAGCAGAGATGGATGGGAGAATGGATTTGACCAAGATATACTACATACATGTCAGAGGTTCTCAAAATATAAATATAAATAAAAATCAAGTTAAGTAGATATTTCTGAAAAATATTTTGTGAAAGAATATAGTTTGGGAGAAACCTCTTGATGTTTTTTAATGTGACAGTAAATATAAGATTTAAGATATTTATTTCTGAGAATGCATAGGAAGTCTTGTCTGTTAACACACATGACATTGTACTAGTGATCTTCAAAATAGGCTTGTGTTTTGTATTAAAATAATAAAATGTTCTTCTTTTCTTGTGTTGAATTTATGTTGCGGCAATGCATTGTGGGTGCTACTCTTTTCATGGTTCCTCGTTGCAAATGAATTGTTAAGACAGTTTTATGACTGGAAATTTTACTGCAAATCATATGGATTTGGAAGTGAAATTCCAGGTCTTGAGATTTTTGAAATTTGAATTCCCATGCAGTTATCTGCTGGTCTGTTTGGTTTTTAAGCACCAGAAATGCAATGATGAATGTGGTCTCCCTGCATTCAAAGACCTAAGGTCCCATAAGGAAGACAGCCAAATAAACAGATAATTAATTTAAAATGATACGTATATGGAACATAGTGTGCAGAGTCCAAAAATAATGAGTTCAATATATGTGGATTGGATAATTAATTTTATTTTTGGAGCCGGGGGTGAGGAAGCCATCAAATACTAAGTCATTTAATGGAAGCTGGGCACCCGAGCTACAGATGAAATTAATAGCTCCTCTATTAAAGCGTAGAGAGGCTTTGCAAATACTGAGTTGGTTAGACAAAAGGGCTGCTCCTCCAGTCAGCTCAAAACCTCACTTTGAAAAGGACACTGTCATACTGAGCCTCACACGTATGAGGGAGGCAAGGGCAGGGACCCTCAGTTCCCTCTGCTGAGACAGGTTTCAGCAGACAGACGTGAGACATGGCACCCCTGGAAGATATCTGAATAGCTGTTGGTGGAAGGAAAGGCATTGCTATATAGAGAAAAAGATTTTAAATGTGGCTAGCTACACATTAATGGGGGAATACAATTTTTAGTAAAATCATGAGATGAAAATAATTTTAAAATCTGCTACATCTCATAACACAGATCTTGTCGGCTTTGGAGTTTGAACTTGCTGTGGCTGGAAGGCATGGGCAGGCGCCCAGGGAGCCTGTAGCATTTGTGGCAGGGTGGGAAGGACAGTTCAGTCAGCAGAGGTAGAGGCAGTCTTCTGGGAATTCTGGGATTAAAAATTGTGTACCACACCATGTGTGCCGTGTTAGATAAAAATTATTTCCATTTCAAAAAGCAGTAGGCAAAAAGAATAAAAAAATACAAAAACAAAGCCTAAGGCTCGTAAAACCAGGAGCCCTGGTCACCCCAAGGCAGCTTGGCTCCGTGTGCTCTGTATTAAAAGCATGTAAACTGTGAACCTTCCCACAAGATGTCTTGGATGAGAGAGCTACAGATTTTCTGTAAAGAGTTTTCCGGTAACAAAACTTTTCCCACCCCAACATAAAGTAAGCACTCATTAAATTCTTGTACTTTGCCATAAAATTTGTAGCAAAGCTCTTATGTGTACTGAACAATAACTGTATTTTTAGATGGAATTTTAAAAAAATTGTCTGCGACGAAATATTAAACTGGTTGTCCTGTTGATTCATGATCAGGGATGCATCCTCTGGGAAGAGGCTCAGCCTGGGAGCGAGAGCAAGATCTAGTCTCTCTGTCTTCTGCTAGTGATGTCTGCCTGCATGTTCATGGAGCATGTCTGTCTTGGACTGTCTCAGAATAACCCACACGTCTGAATGGATGAAGGCAAGGATGTTTTAGGGTGGACACTTTAGCAGGCAGAACTCTCAGGGGACCTTGAGGTCAAGCAAGGTCAAGTTTAAGCCCTCCTGAGAAGAGACTCCATTCTCACTCAGGACTAGATAATCTTTCATTTCTTATACTCACATCTTTGGAATCAGTTTTGTTTCTTCCTCTTCTTTGCCTCTCCCACATTCCTCTCCTCCCGCCCATTCCTCTGTCAGCAACCCCTCTCCTTTTCTCTTCCCCCTTCTTTTGCCCTTCTCTCCATTTCCCTCTCTAACTTGCTTCCCCAAAGTCAGACACTTTGGATTATGAAGAAGAAAATGTAAGCTCATCTTTGAGTTTTCGTAAGATGGAGCCAGCTAGACGATTCAGTAGGTAAAAACAACCTGAGGACACGAGTTCCGTCCCTGGAACAAAAGGTCTAAGGAGAGAATATACAACCATAAGTTGTCCTCTGGCCTCCTCTTGCAAATACACACACACACACACGCATACACACACACATGTGTATTCACAGTCACAGATTCATGTTTGCCCACCCCCACACTCACACATACACCTCACCCCATGAAACCAGATAACCCTCAGTGTTGCAATTGCAATATTCTGAATTGCAATATTCTTTTTCTAAATTACTTTCGCATTCTTGTGCCCAAGTTTCATGAACTGGGATGTGTTTTTTTTTTATTTTCTTTTCATAATAGTGAGTGGCATTGACACCCTTGAAGAATAGGTGTTTCCTTGTTAGCATTTGAACCCGGTTTCTTTAATATAAGACATTGTGCTGGGAGTGACTCGGGGAGGACTCTGTGTTGTAAGCTCACATATGTATAAGGTTACATCTTGAAAACTTTTAAAACCAAAGAATTTTTGAGATGTTCATATAAATATCTTATAAATGTTAACTGTCTCTGAATTTCAAGAAACAAAATGATAATACTTCAGATTATATGCTTTTAAGGTATATATTACAGGTTGAGTTTTGAGCCCTCAGCAATCACTTTCTATGTCTCATATGCCAATCATGGAGGGGAGACAAACATTGTACAAAATATACAAATTTTATTTCATTTTTCTTGCTTAGCGCTACCTTGATATAAATTACAACACAAGACAGCATTCAACATGAAGCTTGAGAAAGTCTGTTGAAAACGAGGCCCTGGAGTTTAGACTCCAGCTGCCTTCCCTCTTCTCTCAGTCTGATGTCAACACTGCCATACACAACTGAGATGCTGCGCAATGTTTTCAAAGACCTTCAGCAAGCAAGGATAAAAATTAAGAGGGCTATCAATCATGTGCTTCAGGGTATTAACTGCTTTCCAGATGGCTTGGAGGAAAATGTACCCTGTAATATGGAATTAGGTATGTTAGCTATGTTTTATGGCTGTTTTTACAATGCTTTCCAATGGTGGCTTTATAAACAAAATAATGAAATAAAACACCCTCTGTATATTGTCCACTGCCAACTGTCATTGAAACCTTTCAATTTTTTTCAACAATAGAATTCAATTATCATTCACATTTCCATAGATTGCATAAAACCCACAAAATGGATGCCGATGCATGGGAGAATATTTCCATTTCAATTGTTTTGTAAAGTTTATAGATAAAAATCAGATTTTTATCCTTTGTCTCTTTGCAGTGATAGACATCTAGAGAATATTAACGAAGAGAAGAATTTGATGCAGTCTGCCAGACAGAAATGGAAGCAGGTGTAGTTGTGACTCTGTCATCTTGATTAAACATCAGTGACCACAGTTTATTCAGAAATGTTTAATGGTAACAAAGGAAAAAGGCTCTTTATGAATAGACATGTGGGCTCCCTTTGCACCTCCAGAGAGCTTTGTGTTTTATGAAATAAAGAATAAAGATATGCAAGGGGAAACTAGAGTCAATCTGTGTGAGGGAAGCCTTGAAGTTTATGATAATGGTTTGAGAAAAATGCTTCGTTTTTCCCATACATGAAATGTGCACATGTGTATACACATGGGTGAACACACACACAGTATACATGAAAGAGTTTCCATAGATGAATCCTAATCTGAAGACAATGTGTGCCAATGCCATCGGTACAACAATGGATAAAATACAATCCTCAGAGATAAGTTATGTTACGGGTCTGTTTACTGACAGGCAACAATGAGTTCCCAAGTAGCTATGAGTTCATAGAGGAGGGTGTGGTTGTGAACCTGGGAGACACGGGTTGCTTCTTTGTCTTGCAACGGTAGCACTAAACCACTCCTGGAAGCCCTAATGAGGTCACCTCTTCTTACTTCGGAGGAAAATGGCTTACCAATTCCCCCTGAAAACGCTGTTTCAGGGATTTTGGTTCACTGGATAGATGGAAAGGGTCATGGGGAGCGATGGAGGGAAGAAGAACTGATCAGGACACCGGGACTCACTGACGCTCCTGTCACTCTCGGGCAGAGAGAACTGCGGAAGTGGGAGGAGTGGCGTTCACTAGAAGCACATGGCCATAAAATACTGATGTTAGGCCATCAAATGGCTCAGTGGGTGATCAGATGGTGTCCTCCTCCCTGCGGAAGACCATTTGTCCTGCTCTCAGCATCCCCCAGTTCCTTTAGAGCCCAGGCCTTGTTAGATTTCCCCTTTTCCTGTTGGCATTCCCATTTGTATCATCATTGTTCAGGCCATGTTTAGGCAGCCATGGTGATAGGACTTTATGGGTGTAGTTTCTGGCATTCTAGGACACACAGTCTCACAGTAGACTTGATTCTCATGCTCTTATAATCTTTCTGCCCCCCTTCCAAAGTGGTCCTTCAGTCTAAGAAGCAGGGCCTGGGTTGCAGATGTATCAGGTGGAAATGGGTACTATAGGATCTCCTGTTCTCTTCATTTGATGGGTTGTAGTAGCAGTCTCCATCTGTCACAAAGAAAAAGTTTCATTGGGGAGGGGTGAGGACTGCACTTGTCTGTAAGAATAAGGACACATTTTAGAATGTGATTAGGAATTAGGCTGACTTAGTAAAGTGGTTCTTCTCCAAGATCCATGATTTCACTACTCATGGTTAGTTGGCCAGGTTTCCTGCACCAGGCATGGATTCTCTCTCATTGAGCAGTCCAGTGATTGGTTACCACCAAGGTATTCATGCCATGACTGCACCCTTAGAATCACTGCTCCATGCTGGTTGTTCTTCTTTAATGGTGTCATTGCTGGGTGACTGATGGTTGTCTCCCTTCCTCGTAAGTGGTCATCCCTGAGGTCATACACATATAGGTAACATTACATCAACTACACAGATTGTATTCAGGAATAAATGTATACATACATGTCACATCAAATAAAGAAAAAGAGACTGTTAATTTAAGAGTGAGCAAAGTGGGCGCATACAGGGGGTTGAAGGGAGGAATGATGTAATTATACTATAATTTTTTAAAAAATTGAAAAATTATTATTAAAATGGATGGCTCAGAGGGTGAAGGTGCTTGTTACCAAGGCTGATGACCTGAGTTTAATCCCCGTGACCCACATGATGAAAGGAGGGCACCAACTCCTAAAAGTTGTCCTCTGACTTCACGGGAAATGTGCTTGTACACACACACACACATACACACACACACACACACACACATAAATAAGTAAATAAACAAATAAAACCTGGTAATTTAAAAAAGAAATTTGGCCTTGCTCTCAATCAAATAAATACGGATTTCTTTGGGAAATTAGACTAGTTTCAGCAAAAAATAAATATAAGTTGTCATACATCAACTCATTTCATCATTTAAAAGACATTTCACTATTTCTCCATAAGATTCTGCTAGCAATTGAATTTTTGTTTGCAGATTCATTTTTGAAAATTTATTTTAGTGTTTTAATTTTAGAATCATCACAGAGTCAGAGGTAACTGTAAAGAATGACAGACTGATTGTTCTGTGTACATATTTAATCCTAGTACATATTCACACATAGCAATGTTTCCCAAACAGGTAGTTAACTTGGGACCCTCAGACCTCATGGCACTAGGAAATATGTGGTACTGTATGTGTCTGCATATGGCTGTGCATGGCTGTGTCTGGTTGTGCATGGCTGAGCATGACTATGCATAGCTGTGTATGGCTGTGCATGGCTGTGCATGACTGTGCGTGGCTATGCATGGCTGAGCATGGTTGTGCATGGCTGTGCATGGTTAAGCATGACTATGCATTGTTGTGTGTGACTGTGCATGGCTATCTATAAGAGGTCCTTCTGTTTATGTGTTGCTTTCATTGGTTGAATAAAGAAACTGCCTTGGCCTTTTGATAGGGCAGCGCTTAGGTAGGCAGAGTAGATAGAACTGAATGCTGGGAAGAAGAGCAGAGTCAGGCGGATGGCATGGATCTCTTGCCTGAGATGGACGCTGGTTAGAATCTTACCGGTAAGCCACAGTCAGGTGGCAATACACAGATTAATGGAAATGGGTTAAATTAAGATGTAAGAATTAGCCAATAAGAAGTTAGAACTAATGGGCCAGGCAGTGTTTAAATGAATATAGTTTTTGTGTGATTATTTCAGGTGTAAGCTAGCTGGGCGGCAGGGAGGGAACAAAGAGCCATGCTCCTCAGCTACCCGCTCCCTTCAACAGCTATCCATGGCTGAGCATGGCTGTGCATGGTTAAGCATGACTGTGCATTGTTGTGTGTGATTGTGCATGGCTATGCATGGCTGAATATAGTTATACAGGACTATGTATGCATATTCATACTTTTGCCTTCTTATGGTGCTAGGAATTGAAGCTGACACTTGTGACTACCAAGTGAGCATTCTACATGTTAGCCACACCCCATCTTTTGTTAGGTTCTAGCTAAGCAGTGTTGTTACTTATAGGTTTGTGTGACAGCCACCATATAGTACACAAAATGCTGTGACCTCAAAGATGCCTAGATGCCTCCTCCTTTTAATCACAGCCACCTCCCACATCACATGGATACTACTACACTGTTACCATTGCTATAATCTTGTCACACTGTAGAAGCTGTTGAAAGAACCCAACAGAATGATTCTATGATGATGGCTGTTTTTCTCTCAGTACAGTTTATCCATGTCCATCTACACTGTTCTGTGGTTGAATAGTTCATTTCTTTCCAGTGGTGAGTAATATTCTACCTCTATGTCTCACAGTTAATGCCTTTACTGCCTATCACAGTGTGTCTAACAAGTTATCAACCGAAGAAGTTCTGGACTGGAAACTCCTCTGTAGAGACATTTGTGTGAACATAAACTTCGATTTTTTGGGGGGAGGAGGATACATATTGTGAATGGAATTGTTGGGCCATGTGTAATTGCAGGTTACTTTGTAAGAACCTGCCCATGGTTCGTCTTTCTTCCTACTACCCACAATTCAGGGGGAATGGTTTCTCCTGGATTCTCACCAGTGCTCTTGCGTTTGTATCACATTCTGCTTTTTTGCCATCTCACGGTCATTTAAATAGCTATTTCTCTAACAGCTACAGATAGCATGCATGCTCCTATACTGTCTTGTCTTCCTGTAGCTTTCTTCATTTCACATTTGAAGAAGTTGACCTTGGTAATTTTCTGTATGTTGCAGGTGGGACCCATGTGTTAGCTACATGTGTTCTACTCCACTTTCTGTTGATGCAATGAAACTCTCTGACCAAATCAACCTGGGGAGGAAAGAGTTTACTTGACTTAGAGTTTCAGGTCCCAATCCATTCTTTTTATTGTCTTGAGATAATATCTCACTATGTAACTCTGGCCCCTGGAACTCATTAAGTAGACTAGGCTGTTCTGGGACTGAGATCTTCCTGCCTTTTCTTCCTGAGTGCTGGGATTAAAGAAGTAGGCCATTACACCCAGCTGCACAATCCATTCTTGAGAGAAGTTAAGGAAGGGGCCTGTCGGCAGTGACCATAGAGAGAGCTGGTTGCCAGCTGGATCTCTGCCTTGCTGCCTGTGCTCAATCAGTTAGTCCCAATGCGGCCCAGAACTAACTTTCCAGGGAATGATACTGCCCACAGTGGACTGGGCATGTCTACATCAATTACTATCAGTCAAGACAATTCATCACATAGATGCCCACAGACCAGCCTGATAAACACAGTTATTCCACTGTGACTCCTTTTCAGGAGGGTCTATAATACATGGAGCTGCCAGTTAATGCTAACACATGATTTATGACTTTTCAGAGGTACCTTAGATATCCACCTTCATGTGTGGGACGAGCTTTTAATTTTCATGAATTCTAATGTACCAGTAGATTTTTTCTCAACTCTAAGAATTCTTTGCTGAATTCATTATTTCCCCAAGATTTCCTCCACTATTGCTTTAAAAATGTTGAGCATTTTATATTGTCTGTATCTGGAATCCATTTAAAACTAATTTTGCAAAAATTATAAAAATTTGATCCATTTCTTATTTGTGTGTGTGTGTGTGTGTTGTATGAACTTGGGTGCCTGTTCAAATGTCACCTCTAGTCTCTCATTCATACCTGTACTTAGCAGGCTAGGCCAGGCTAGCTGTCCAGTTAAGTGACACTTCTGTCTCTATCTCCCTAGGGCTGGGTTTTTAAGCCTGTACCTCCAATTCTGGCTTTTTAAGTGGGTTCTGAGCATGAATTTAGATCCTTATGTTTACATCTTACCAGCTGAGTTTTCTCTTCAGTTCATAGTTGCTTCTATCTATCATCTATATATCATCTCTCTGTTTTTCTCTCTTTCTCTATATCTATCATCTATCTATCTATCTATCTATCTATCTATCTATCTATCTATCTATCTATCATCTATCTATCTATCTATCATCTATCTATCTATCTATCATCTATCTATCAACTATCTATCTATCATATATTTATCTATCATCTATCTATCTATCTATCTATCTATCTATCTATCTATCTATCTATCTATCAACTATCTATCTATCTATCTACTATCTATCTATCTATCATCTATCCATCTATCTATCTACTATCTGTCTGTCATCTATCATCTACCTATCTATTTCTGTTTTTTGCTTATGAATTCTAATTGGTTAGAACCACACATTGAAGAAAATCTGTACTTCCTCTAATAAGCAGCCACTACAGTTGTCATCAATCATCAAGGAACTTTATTAGTGTGGTCTTTGGGTTCTCTGTAATACCCTGTTAGACTGTCTGTGTCTTTCTACCAGTACCATGCAGTGGTCTACAGACTAGGTATTACCACTTGACTAGGTGATCCTTTCCTTGAGATTTTCTTCAGGTAATTTCAGGTGTTCTAGTGTCTGTGGCTTTCTATGTGCATTTTATTGTAATTTTTGAATGTGTTATTTCCAATCAACTTTCTTTTCATTTTTCTGGTGGTATAACAGCAAAGTCGTCAATAGCTAATCTCATGCACTCGGTAACTGAGCATTGGTTTCTATTGGAAAGCCATCTCTCATCACCTTTGTGCTTCATCCTTTGGTCTGGAGTCACTGAGCAGGCACAAAAAGCACTAACACCCTGCAGAGCAAACTAAGATCAGAAACCAAGCAACAGTGACTCCAGAAGCCGGGGGTGCTCATTTGCTTTAAATTCTTCTTCGGTCACAACTGTTTCAACAATGGTCACTCTTGATTCCTCATCCCTTGGGCATCTCTATGGAACTAGAGATCAGGTATGATTACATATGCATATCTGTAGAGCATGTGTGCCATGTTCACAGGGTTAGCACCTGCCACGTTGGACCTGTTAAATGAGCCATTATCTCTCATTGTATCAATATTGATTTAACACAGAGGAAAATCTCCATTACACAGAATAATGGCAGGCAAGTGATGCCTTAGTGAAAGATTAGCTGCCACCCCATCATCATCATCATCATCAGTTTGAAACTACAGCTCTAAGAAGTGTCAAAGATATGGTCAGTGAAGGATGTAGAGGAAATATCAGTCACAATGATGGATCCAATGAAGTCCATGATATAGAAGACAGGATGTTGACCTCAGCAGGAGCTTCATGGGTCATGGACAGCAACTCCCAAGTCCCCTTCAGTCTATGATGCAGATGATGCTACTCTTCCTTTGTGACTCTACTGTTATCTGGAAATCAATAATGAAGCCAGATGATTGAGATTTTATAAGAAGGAAAATCAAGGTAGTCCTCTCTTCCTTTGCAGCGCATCATGGCATGGGCAGTTTATCAAGTCATGGACAGCTCATCATGGCATAGGTTGCATGTACGTCATGGCATTGATCACACATCATGGCATAGGCCAAGCATTATGGCATGGGCAACGTAAATCACCCCAAGTGATGTGGAATTCCACAACATTTTCTATGGGTAGTAGGAAGGCCATAACATTTCTAGAATCAGCTTCTTGTCTAGACATTGCCTTGATTCTGCATTCAGACCAACAGTAACTGACATCTTTTCTATGTTGAGCCCTCCAGATCATATCTTCTTCTTTAATGATTCATGTTGTACCCATATAAACAATTAATGATGTGAATTGACTTTGTATCTGGAGAACTTTCTACGCATGCTTCGCAGAAGTAAGAATTTGTTTGCTTATTTATTGATGCTTTCTTGGGATTTCCTATATAGACAATAATATAGATAGTGCTATTTCTTCCTTCCAACTCATCATTTATTTCTTAATGATTTATTATAAATAAAAATGGTCACATCTGTGCTTTGTCTGGAGTTCAGGATGTGTTATGGTTTGGTTATAAAGTGTCTCTCAGAAGACTCATGTGTTGAAGGCTTAAAACTTTCAGTGAAATATTCAAAAACTGGGATTTGGAGAAATTACTGGATCATGAGAGATCTGAGCTCAACAATGGTCTGATTGGTTGATATAATTCATAATTTGATTGCATTATTTGAAGTTGGTTGAGTCTAGGAGGTGAGGCTTGCTAGAGGACTAGTTAAGTGAAGACATGGTTTAAAAGATGTATTGTAAGCCAAGTAGTCCCTTCTCTTCTGTCCAGTTTTCTCCTACCTTACATCTCTTCTTCTCTTCCTCCCAGAATCCTTCCTTATCCCCTGATTCCTGGCCACCATGAGCCAAGAATCCCTGTTCTTCTGTGCAACATTTCTAACCATGACATTCTGCCACTTCACCAGAGCCTAGGAACAACATAGCCAAGTTGCCACGGAATGAAATCTCCAAAATCATGAACTATAACAAATATATCCCTCTTTAAATGATTCTCCAAGATCTTCTGGAACAGTGAATCCCATAGAGAACTGGCATTGAGCAGTGCTGTTTGACTACATGGCTCAGAAGCATTTGGACTGGCTTTGTGGGAATAATTAGTCTGGAAGAAGTTTAAGAGCCTATTTGTTGAGCCTGGTGATGCTGGAGGGAGAAGACTCAAAGTCCAGAAGCACAAGGAGAGTAGAGCCCAACCATGCTTGTGACGTTTCACAAGAGAGTGAGGTTGCCGGTGGGAAGTGAAACAGGGGCCATTCATGGTTTTTCAGACAAAGCACTTGCCTATATTGAGTCAAAACTCTGAGATTTGTACTTTTGATTTGTTCTTGGATGAATTTAGCCTGTTCTACTTTTATTGTCCTTCTTGAGTTTTTCTACTTTATTGAAGATAAAATTTCTGTTGTTGTTGTTTCAGTAATGTTTTCTCTTTTCATAATTGAAGATGTCATCTTGAGTATTTACTGCCTTCCTGTTTTAGTTTTGCTTGTTTTGTGGCTCTGTATTTATTTTGTCCTTGAAGATTTTTTTTTTCATTTTGGTGTCTTTCAAATCTTGCAAATATTTTTGAGTTTTCTTGGAAGACATTAAAATATAAAGTGATTGTAATATGAAAAACATTATAGATAAAATTAATTGATGTGTTGAGGTGTTAATGAGAGCAAAGGGTGCATGGGGAAGGCATTAAATAACTTACAACTATTTTATAAACTAACTCAAACATATAATTTTAAAGGAGCTTGGAACAAAGGTGTCCCACATGGTTCTATCATAGGGTTCCCAGAGCTATGAACTTTCAAATGAAAATCCCAGTGCCAGATGTGGGAACTTTGCTCTGAGTTGTTGGTCAGTGATGTTTGAGGGACCCCCAAATAATTCAGCTGCAGTTATGTGGCATAGAGAGATCGAGGTTGAAGGAGCTTAGCAGGCTGCTGGCTGAGAAAACTCATCACGGGTCTCACCCAGTTCTGGACTCTGCATGCTACAAAACTAGCCTGGCAGACAAGCTATGTCCAGTGGGTGACACTGGCACTACTAGTTTTTGGGCAGCTAGCTGATTTCTCATTCTCTGCATTGACTATGCACCAAGTTAAAGCTTTATGGCTAGCGAGGTAATGGTCCTGGTGGTGGTGGGTGGGGCATCTGTAAGGGCTATTTCGCTAAATGGACATATTTTCAAGCTACAAGAATATTTAGGTTTATATACATATAATAGTGCAGCTTTCAATCTTCATATCTTATTCTTCATGAATTCCATATATACAGACAATGTATTTTGAGCATATTTATACATCTCTCTCTCATCTATTTTCTCAGATCTATGACTGACATCCTCTTCCAAATTCCACTCTCTCTCTGCCTCTGTCTCTATTTCTGTCTCTCTGTCTCTGCCTCTCAGCTCACTGTATCCAGTTAATTCTGTCCATACATGCATGGGTTAATAGCCATCTACTGGAGCATGGAAAACCCACACCCAAAAAAAACCAACTCTTTTTTCCTGGTAAGCATCAACTGTCAATGACCCTTCAGCTAGGCTGGGAAATCTTGTCCTTCTCTGTCTATGCTGAAATGTTGATTGGCTTGACCTTGTGTAGGAAGCCCTGGCTCCTTTTAACTCATGAGTACCTTGGTTCTGTCAGGTTCTGATAATATTGTTTTACACCAGTCTTATCAGACCTCTGGCCCTAACTGTTTTTCTGGCCCCTTTTCTAGGATAGTCACCAAGTCTTAAAGGCAAGGGAGTGCTATCAGTGTCCCATTTAGGGCTTTGTACTCTGTAAACACCTACCTATTCACTGCACTATTATCAATTGTGAGTTTCTGTGATAAGGACCATTCACAGAAGGAAGAAACTTCTATGATCAGAATTTGTAGACTCATTAATCAATAAATATAGAGACACAGTTTACTACTCTACCAATTTAACACAATAATAGTAGTAGGTTTACTCCTAGGGCCTATGAACTCCTGAGCATATGTTCTTGGCCGTAGCTCGAGTTTTGTCTCATGGAGCAGATATTTAGTCCAACCACAAAGCATTTGATTACCCCATAATATTCATGCCACTATTTCATGAATGGCCATATCTCACTGTGCCAATCATTACTGTAGTTTGCAGAGTTCAAGGTTGGTAAGACAAATGATGACTGCTCTGGCCCAGCAGCCTCCACAACACCTCCCAGAATTACAAAACTTTCCAGTAGACAGAAAGCTTCCTGCTAGTGCCAGCCTGGTTTCTCCAACTCCTGTGACCAAGGTACGGGCTGCTTTCAGCATTCAGGTCTTAGCATCAGTTCTGGAGGACAACCAAGTCTGCTTTCAATCAGCTCTGATAGAAACGCATTTCACAAGGGAGTTTGGAAGAAATGGAAGATCTGAAGAAGGAGGAAAGAGTGATATGAAAGACTGCCATCTGGACAGGACGTGATGACTTGTCGAACGTCAACATAAACTCAAAGTTGCTGTGTAGAACTTCACAATATTGGGCCCCTCTGCACTCATTGTGGACAAAGGGGGTTGCAAATGAGACTCCATTACTCCCTAAGGAACTCTTTGGGGAATGCATGGTATTCTCTTAAGTTGGCCATCACTGGGGAGTTGCCCTGTGCTAATGAATACAACTCTGACTGAATTTTGTAGATGTAAACAAATACACATATGAAAACATGAAAGTAGAATGGGGACCAGTTGAGAAGACCATGGTGTTCAGAGGAGAGGGAGGGACTAGCAGGGGGTAATGGAAGGTGTGTGTGTTACTCATGTGTGTATGTGTATGCATACATGTACATATATATGTACACATGTGTGTATCACACACATGCTGTATATATACACTTTCCATTAATGTACATATATGTATGCACATATATATGTGTTCATGTGTGTTTGTGAAAAAAGTGCATATGAAACTGCTAAAATATTAAGCGAACAAGATTTAGTATACAATAAAGCTATGGTCTTTAATTGTGAAGTTTTACTTATCTGAAACTCTCATTCAGGAACTAATCAGAAGTAGCAATATATTAATACTATATTAAGAGATAGTCAAGGGGACAATAGAAGAGTTGAGGGGAGAAAAGTGTACTTGGAAATTAAATAAATACAATGTTGAAGTATGAAATTCTCTAAAAACATTAATAAAATTAATGTCAAAAAATGTAAAACTCCCTTGACTAGTTAATCTCCTTAGAAGGTGTGTCATCTATAAGCAGATTATGGCAAATCAACAAGAAGTAAAAAGGCCACTTGACTCATGACAAAGTGTGTCTCCCTAAGGGGAAAGAAGTCCTAAAACATCTAAAACTGCACATAATGAAATGTAAAATGAGTCCATTGAAAATAATACATGATGATCGTGGTCACTTGTACATTTTCTGATTTTGATAGACTTTATTTACTTCTGGATTTATTGAGACAAGGTTCTTATGTGCAGCCAAGTCTGACCTGGAGTTCAGTTTATACTCTAGTGTAGCCTGAAACTTGTTATTTTCACAAGTTTGATTTCTGGCTCAGAACCTGGAATGCTTATATTACAGGTACAAACACTGTGTCAAGTTAGAAGGTCTTTGTATGACATATGCACTCTAAACAAAGCAAGAGACTCATCCAAAGTTGAGTTGCATCCCTCCACTTACAGAAATCTACCTACCTTCTCCACTACCAGCATGTTTCAGGGAATTCTGAGTAACAGTGAACAAGTTTCAAGCAAAAGAAGACCAATGGAGCCAGGCAGTGGTGGCGCACACCTTTAATCCCAGCACTCGGGAGGCAGAGGCAGGCAGATCTCTGTGAGTTGGAGGCCAGTCTGGTCTACTAGAGCTAGTTCCAGGACAGGCTCCAAAGCCACAGAGAAACCCTGTCTCGAAAAACCAAAAAAAAAAAAAAAAAAAACAAAGAACAAAGTAGATCAATGCCATGAGTGTAGAGGGGAGAAGCAGGAAGGGAATAGATCTGGATGTGATGGCCAGGCTAGCACTCAGCAAGGCCTTGTCACTCAGAGGGATCTGGATAGAGGCCATCTGAGAGGGAGTGGTCTCCCAGCTGTACTCTGGGCTGGCGAGGACCCTATGCTAGCAAATCTACTCATTTTTAGTTTATATTAGAAAATGAAATCTAATAAACACACTCAAATGTTTAAATGTTGACACCGTAGTTAATTCTGAATTATCCACTCACTCAATTTGGGGCAAACGTAAGACACAGACTCTCTAGGACCACAGGAGTCCCACTTCTGCCACAGATCACTTTTCTATATTTTTCAAACATATAAAATATTCATTTTACTCAAAATATAGGCCTTTAAACTCTCGAGCCCAGTGAAAATTTACTCCCATAATCCATCAGTTCGCCATCTCTAGTCGAGATCATTAAACTGCGCTCAGCTACCACTCCTATGGAGTCCATTTTCATTCATTGAAGAAGTGGGGATTCAGAAATTCCAGAGGCCCAGGATTATTTACTGCCTGGTGACTTAGATGGCTCTTCTGTGTAGATTTATGGGCTCACTTGTTATGGTGCATGATAAATATGCTTTGTCTGAGCTGCAGTTCCAAGATAACCATCGGGCTGGGAGCCCCCAGAACAATTAAATCACTTCTCATATATTTTAATGACTGTGGGGAACTCATTATATCTGGTTTAACTGAAAGCGTGTAAATAGATATGAGCCTCACATTCCAATTTCATCTTTCATATGAGTTTGAACAATGTCTATGCTTTGTCGTTGTGCTTTTAACCATGATTTTAAAATGCTGTAACACGAGGTCTGAATTACTGGATTTGCTTATTTCATTGGTCTGACTGTGGCATTAAGGTTCAAGGACAAAGTGGCAATTCAAAACTAAAGCTTTTCCATATTAAAATTTACAAGAATTTACAAAACATAATTGTTCCATTCTGAAATTCTAAAGGTAAACACAGGCTATGTTTTATTATTAAATAAGGCATTGGGTGTTTAATGAGTAACCTCACAGCACGACAATTTCAAAATACTTTACAGGTCTTAAGGCTGTGTTTGACCTGCGCTCTCTGCATAGCAGTAGGGAGACTGATGAGATTTGTATAAAGACAACTGTACTTTCACCCACTGAGTAAATAAGCTCGAATTCTTTATTTTCCAAAGGAAAAATCCTGCCTTGCAATATATAGTATAGGCTTTCTGAATCTATAGTGCCTTTTGGAAATAATAAATATAGAGGGGCTCTGGGATTTGGCAAAGGGCTCAGGAGTCACAGCAGATTAGCAGACTCATCAATAACAATCAGAGGGTCCCTGTGTTGTGTCTTTCCCCAGGATCACAATCTATGCCATGCAACAAGCTATGGACAGGAAGAGAACAAACGAATCAAAGACGGAGGAAACCGCTATTTTTGTCAGTTTGCTTTCTTGTCCTATAATATTGCTTCATGTAAATTTCAAAGTGCACTCCTTGGTTTGTGTCCTTAGGAGGAAAAGAGGGACCATGAAGTTGCGTGTGTAGGGAGGTAAAGGAAGATCTGGGAAAACCTGGGGGGGTTGATTATAATAATAATACTAAATAAATTTCTCAAAGGACAGATAAAAACATTACTAAAATTAGGGATAAAAGTTCTTATGTAAAATTGAAGTCACCGGAAAACTAAAATTTTAAAAGTATTAGAAGGAAAGTTTTGGGCTTTCATTAATTTGATGACAGTAGCATTTGGGACATTCACCATCTGTGCACATATTTTCCTCTGCTCTATTCTCTTACATCCTCGGGAAAAGAAGTGGATGCTGTTGTACTGAATTCAACCACTTATATATTAAAAACAACACTGACTTAAATGCATTTAGAACATATTTTTGGCTTCCTAGTAAAATATCAGAAAGCAAACAATATGTGGATCTGAATAAAAATCTAAAACAATTTATAGTGGACTTAACACATATATAATCTACACTTATACTACATGCTTTATATGAGAATGGAATTTCTGAAATTATGTTATTAATGTAAAACAATTAAAAGAAATTTCCAAATGTAAAGCTTTATCTTGATGTGTAAGCAAATAATTTGCTAGTTGTTACTGTTGTTTTAATAAAATAGATATTAACTTGTTAGTTTTTGATGTTGTTTTAATAACATCAAAAACTACATATATAATCTACACTTATACTACATGCTTTATATGAGAATGGAATCTCTGAAATTATGTTATTAATGTAAAACTATTAAAAGAAATTTCCAAATGTAAACCTTTATCTTGATGTGTAAGCAAATAATTTGCTAGTTGCTGCTGTTGTTTTAATAAAATAGATATAAATTTTCTAGTTGTTGTTTTAATAAAATAGATAGTCCTATTGTGGCAATAGCAGTTGAGAAATTTACAAGTAGAACAGATTAAGACTGAGAATCTACTTTTTTCTCTGACTGAAATAAGCAGAATATAGACAGTGATTGATGGCTTTTGATTCTGTATAAATCAATTCCATCCAGAGATTGTCCGGTGAATTTTAATTGAGCACCCTTTCTATAGAGTCATTAATAAAATAAAACAAGAAAACCTGTATTTGCAATATAAAAACCATCAGCTTAGCTTAATGTAAGTTACGTGTGTCTGTGAGTTTCTAGCTGCATCTACCTGTGACGATTCTAACTGTTAGAGAGTGGAATGTGGTTATTAACCCATGCTTTTTCTCTAATAAACTAAATCTAAAGAGCAAATAATTCTAATATGATAGTTGAAACTATGTAGCAATTAAATGTTTTAATTCTGTTTTCTAAGGAAAGGAGGAAGTCAAGTAAATTTAGCCATTTCTGATTTACTCACAATCTTTCCATCATCTTATGTGTGCCCCTTTCTCAGCATCAGAGCTGGCAATTTCTACTCATTGTTTTTCTTGCAAAGCAACAAATCTTTTATAGATTGACAGTATTCAGATGTCTTACTAATGAGTAACAATGTTTCTCAAAGTAGCAAAATATTTCATAGAGAGTCTTAAACTCTTCCTAGAGGAAGCAGAATAGAAAATGTGAACAAATGCTAGTAGGCACAAAATATAAAAATAATCACCTATAAACAAGCTCACCTTTCCATCAGTTAAAATTTAAGAGAATATATTTTTCCCAATGATATCAGCCATCAAATCACTAATGGAGAATTGCAGAAAAACAAAACAAGACATAAATTAAAGAACAAACAAACAACAACCACAAAACAGGTAATAGCAGGGATGTGTGCAGGTGGGACCAATAGAATTTTCCAATTTGATTTCACTATTTAAAAAATGTTTTAGCTTTGAAAAAATAAGTAAAAATTGTATTGTGAAATCCTTTCTCAGTGTGTCCCACCCAGAAGAAACGACCATGAAGATAAAGGAGAGAAACAGTTTGAGAAGGACTTTCATTCCTAATAGCCGAAGAAATTTATTTAGGCAACACAAAGTATGAACATGTTTATGTATGTCCAGTGTCTATGTGTGCTGTGTGTATGTTTGTGTCCATGGGTGAGCTTTGTGTTAAAGGATTAAAACTTCTATCAAAGCATTTATTAATCTTAGCTTAAACTAGGTTCCATTTAGGCATGAACTTTTGGTAACTGGAGCTAATAGCTCTTCCAATTAACAATGAAATGCTACAATTGCTGGATATTCGATTTCTGCACAACACAGACAGTGCCATTGTTCAATAGGTGCGAGGCCTTTGAGCATAGATAATTGATCATAAATCTTTAGGCAGCCCAGCTGGTTTCCCATATGACTACAGAAAAGCACCATCTGGCCCCCAGTGCTTCCATGGTTCCCCAGAACCCACAGGTTAGAGATGGAAAATCTGTCACAACATTAGGCCACTCTCCAACTGGTGGCAGATAAATGATCCCCTCACATGAAGTGAAATGGGACAGTGAACTTGTGGTGGATTCTTCAGTCCTTGCTCTTTTCTGATCATGCCTGCAATATAAGGAATTCAACAATTCATATATTTTAAGATTCCTGTTCGTTGAAAAAAATTACTGTTTGGCTTGGATCAATAATAAATAGTACAGGGTCATGGAGATGCATTACCTCTGTTGCGGCCTCTTGAATACTGGGATTATTTTATTAGATTTTGCCAATATGATTAAAAATAATGACTTTTTTCCTTCTTAATATCATGCTATCACAGTGTGGTTCAACCCTTCCCTAGATTTACTTTAAACACTCATGGGGCAGGATAGAAAAGTGCATTTCAACACCCAGAGGTGACACAGCTGTTCTCATCGTAAGATGAAGGTGATAAAACCAATGGAGAAGTCCCCAAAGTGTGCAAGTTGAGATTCAAAGGAAGAAAATTCTGAAAAAAAAATGTGTGTGTGTGTGTGTGTGTGTCCTTAAAAGGAGTCATGCTCTAGAAGGAATCTTTAGATAGAGTCAATAAGACATGGATACACAGACACTACAGCTTTTCTGTCAGGACCATCTGCTTACCAGGTATCCAGGACCCTAGAAGACCTGGATCAAATGTCCCTGGACCACATTGCTTTCCTTTTAATCTGTCTGTGGCAGGGATGGAGATGTTGATGTGTACATTAGGATAGGAACGGTCAAGGCTCGATCTTTGTGGAGGTTGTTTGCGTGCACATAAGAGTGCTGAGGCTCTCATTTCTGTAAAATAAGTGACACTCAGAAAGACAGGTGCCATGTTTGCTTGCCTATGTGGACCTTAGATTATCTTTTAATGACATGAGGGTAGAAAGAGGCTATGGCAGAAGCTGGGAGAGCAATGGGAAAGGCTTGATCAAGAGAGAAAATACAGGGGTGGATGTGATCAAAGAGACTTCATACATGCACAAGGCTGTCATAGTGAGACCCACCGTGCTTTGTAACTGATATTCACTGTGGTAGTAAATTCTAATTATCAATCTGATTAGACTAAGAAACAGCTGGAGTATAAATGGGATACACCTTAGGAGTGCCTGTGAGACTTTTCCCAGAGACACACACACAATCAGTGTATGTACATATATGTATGTGTGTGTGTGTATATATATATGTAAATATATATACTGATGAGTATATATATATTTACTTATGAGTATATATATATACACATACTGATGAGTATATATATTAATGTTTATTAACTTTTTTACAAGATAAAAGCACTCAAATATTGCATATGGATAATCTTGTATGAGTACTGAAAAAAAGCATTTATATCTGAAGATATGTGCACACAAGATTCAGATAGACATGCAGACACACACACATACACACTAGCTATGAGCCTGTAGAAAGACAAATAAAGAATTATGCCAAGAGTGAGGTTTTCTGTGACCCATCACTCTATGTATGTGGATTTCTAAAAATGTAAGTCTTCTATGGAATGTTTAATAAAAACACCGTGGCTTTTGCAAGATTGATACTATTTTCAGTGAGCATGACCTAATGATGTCACTGATTTATGAGTCTGTGGCCTTGGCTGAACCTTAGTGCCAGAGATACTATCTGCTACACTATCCACGGAGCTGTTTTTCATGTCTCCTTTAGGTCTGGACTCTGGATCTTAGGGGTCCCCACATACAGGGCAAGATCATGGGCTTTCTTCACAACCCATAGAGAGATGTAGAACCCTCATACAGTTATCCAGAATACCAACAGGACATGCACCACCATACTTGGAGGTGCCTTTGTTCTAAGGACAAGCACTTTTCACCCACCACTTTTATAATCATCAAGGTCATTTGTAGTGAGCATGATTATTAGCAGGAGGGAGAGTTAGTCATCAATCCTCCAGGTTTTAGAGTAACTACTTATCTCTTCTGTCATGCTTTTGACAAAGCAATTCAAAGGTATATTATGGGAGACAGAAAATGAAGACTTTCACAGGGATTTAATGAATACACCCCTTTGGACATAAACACAACTGAGCAAAATAGAACTTAATCATCTTCACATAAAAATATAAGCTGCTGAAAACATTCTGATGTCTATTAGAGAACACAGTGTAACTCAATGATGGGCCAGGGTTTGGGGACTCTAGGAACGCCCTGCAGCTCCACTGCTGACCTCCAAGGGGCAGTGTGGGCATCAGAGTGATCAACCAGCATCTAGACGGTAGGAGGGACTAGAGGGATAGGATGCACACATCATGGCTATGCATTGCCACTCATGACACATGCCTCCAGGTGCTAGCATCTTCCAAATGGTTCTGCTCTCAACCTCTCAGTTACAGTGGCCTTAAAATCAGGCTTCCCCGACTCCCCCAAACTCATGATTCCGGACAGGTGCAGTATTTGGCTCACAGCTCACTAGAATGTCAAACATGAACTTAAACGTCTAGTCAGGTCATGCTACTTACGTTCCTCTGAGAAATGAGATAGTGGGTGAAACACGCACACAGCACAAGATCAGAGTTGGCCTTGATGGGAAAGCTCAGGCGTTGCACCAAAATGGACGTGAAAACCACAGCTTTCTCACCTAATTACACACACATCTTTTCCAGGGAAAATAATGGCTAATTTTATGAACAACAAAGATTATGGGCACTGAGTGAATAGTGAAGACTGTGGATGAGCAAACCCACTCTAAAAAACCCACACAATACATGTAATTTGAAAATAAGTGAAACTTACTGTCATTTTAATGTATAGTTAAGTGCTTAAGTGCATAGCTGTGGTAATAAAATATAACTTATTTAATATTAATAATGTAACCATAGAAAGAATAAGTGGTCACCTGTAAAATTAACTCCAGGAAATAACTTCTTATTTAATGTGTAAGTATAGAAGTTGAGTACAAATAGATAATTATCTGAGTAATGTCATTTTCCTCTACTATGTTATCCCAGTAGTGTGTTTGAAGGACATCACATGAAAAATTACAAAGGTTTAGGCTTTAGACCGTAGAGCCACTTTCTTGTGGACATTCTGGCCAGTGTTCAGTATCAGTTTTCCTATATGTTCCTTAGCTCTAAATTATAAAATGTCAAGGACTCTTTTTGGATGTGGATGTGGATGTGGATGTGCAGTCCCACCCCACCCGTCACTCATCATGTACCCAGGCATTATTATTGTGATACTCTCCAAAGAGAAAAACGGAAATAAACATTTAAAAGAATTTAATAAACTATAGCAATTTTTGCAACATAGTATTGCCATTAAAGATATTGAACACTAAAGGAAGTGATCCCAGGTGCTTATTTAAAAGTCAGTCAGTTACCTTGAGTGTGAGTCATGCCTAAGAATGCTGCATACACACACGTAGAGGCAGAGATAAATTGTACCTGTGACAGATATGATTCTAATTCTCTGTTTTCCCTTCCTATTACGGATTTTCAAAATGATCATAATGATCTCCTATTATCTTTAACCTTAATCATGAAAAGTGAATTATCCTGACCATAGATTAGGTTAATGAAGTAATTGCATATTAAATTATTGCAGCGCTATATGTAGAAAAGATGGCCTCAAGAAGTTTGTGTGCCATTTCCCACAAAAAGCTTCTAGATTACAAACTCCTAGGAGTTACTAGAGTGTTCTTTGGGTACTGGTATCTATTCCCCAAACCCCGTCCCATCACTGAGTTACACTGTGTTCTCTTACAGACATCAGAATGTTTTCAGCAGTTTATATTTTTATGTGAAGATGACTAAGATCTACTTTGCTCAGTTGTGTTTATGTCCTGCTACAGTGTGCTCAAGTTCATTATGGAGAGTGGGACCAAAGACATTGAGGTTTGGTGTCTGGGAATCTCTGAGGTAAGAGTGCCAAGACCCTGAAGCTTGTGGATGGTCTGAGGATGTACAGTGGAGACCCTGGTAATGACTACATTGGCACTGATGTGGGCCATGGGCTGCTCAAAGATGGTGTGCTGAGCCTCAAAATGAAGCTCATGTTGCCTGGGACCCAAGGGGTAAGATTGGCCTTAGGAAGCCTCTACCTGCTCACATGAGCACTATGGAACCTTAAGATGAAATTCTGCTCACCACTCCCATCTCAGAACAGAAGGGTGGGAAGCCAAAGCCACCTGCCATGAACCTGATGGTGCTTAAAGCATAACAGGGTCTTGGCAGCTGCATCTGGAGGCTAGATATTGTCCTGTAAAGACGTTTTATAAAGATCTTTCACAAAGACAAAAGGCCTGATGGGTTGTGTCCAGTGTTCATCTGACTGGGTTATGTTGGCCTGTAGAATGTCAATATCCTGTTTGTTTAAACTGGAGGGTTGGAGCAGAGTTGACCAGAAAAAAATCTTGGCTCAGTGAAGGATGGTGGCTTCAGGACAGCACCCTGACCCTGTGGCTCAACTATACAGGTTAGGAAGAACAGTTTGGTTTTGATGCTCATGATAGAGCCCAAGTACTTGCATACAGTACGTGTTCAGCATGCACTTTATTGTTGAGCTATGTTCCCATCCTGGAGGGCTACACGTGTGATTTTCTTGCTGGCTTGTAAGAATTCTTTGGTAGGCCAGCATGATAGCTCAGCATGTAAAGATGCTTTTAATGAAAGCTTGTGCACCATGGTATGCACTCAGCCCTGTATGTCAAAAGTAAATAAATTCGCCACTGTGTTTTGTTATACTGTGCTAGGTTTTAGTCTCAGTATCCCTCAAGTAGAGAGGGAATATCTGATGCCACTGATCTTAAAGTTCAGAGGTTTATGAATTGTACCACTGTTGTTAGAGTTCACATCTCCAAGTCCTCTACTTAGTCATTATGTTTTGGGAAATACGAAAAATTCAGAAATTATCTCTAGTTCATTTGCCATAATGTCTTGAAAGCATTTGTTACTGATGTGCATTTTGTGGAGAATTAAAGTTGGTTTGGAAATTCTGTAACAATAATAAAATAAAATAACAGATATCAAACTTATTTTGCTATACTTATGCACACAAAGTGATGACCATGGTTGGCATCCATTCTCCATCGCTGAATGAACAACACTTTCATAATGTGGACAAATTGCTGAGTGAGTTCTTTCACAGTGCACTTGGCTGCAGAGAGTACTGTGTAGCTGGCCCAGTTATTAGTTCCTTTCCCACTATAATCATGAAATGCCTAATAGTAACGGAGAAATGTGTTTATTCTGATTCATGTTTCAAGGGTAAAGTTTACCCATGTGCATAAGGCATGGTGACGGGAGTTCTGCTGGGTATCATCTGGTCACAGTGCATTGTAGTGAAGAAGCAGAGCTCAGGTGTCTTTCTCCTTTTTTTAGTCCAGGAGTCCAGCACATGTAATATTGCCACCCACTTCTGGGAGACACTCTTTCCTCCGCAAATCTCTTTGAAAACACCCACAATCATGTCCACAAGTATGTCTAACTTGTCATTGTAAGCCTAGTGAATAAGGAAGGTCAGCCACTACATATGTGATAAAAAGGTATTTAAAGAGCACGAAGCACCTTGGGGGTTACTTGCCATCTAAGCTTTACTCCTGATGTCTTTGTAGCCATCCAGCAGTTCTCCCATATATTCTCATTTGCATCTCGTAGTTCAAGTTCTAAAACAGTCTAGATGATGCCAAGCTGTTGATTTTGAGAATTATAAAGATGCAATGCTTGTTCGCTACCAGGAACAACAATTTCTCATGTCCTCGAACTAATACAAACAGTGGTTCTCTGATGCAAAAAGTTGTTTGCATTATTTGGTCTTACTTTGTGTTCGTGCCTGGTTGGGATAAACATTTCCTCATATTTAATCAGTAGTTGAATCTGCTTCTATTTTCATACCTGGGTAACTATTCTTGGCTAAAAATTCACAGTGAAACTAGAGACAAGAAAAGAAGAGTTAGATGGTGTTTGAGATGACACAGAAAGGCTGGATGGGTGTCTATAACTCAACAAAGACTTAAAACAGGAGCAGTCGAGTTTGAAGGAATCAGTCACCTTCCTTTGCCTCTATGAATCATCCCGTGCTAGCCAGAAGTGGCATTTCTCACTTGATTTTGTCGTGAGAGATAAAACAATATTCTCAAATGATTTTCATATGTCTGCTTCAGACAGAACATACTAGGTGTCTTCAAACTGTACAGTTTATGGCAGATTAATAAGGAGATATTCACAGACTGGCTAGAATAAGAGTCAAAGATCAGAATGAGAAAAAAAATCATAGTTTTCTATGAAGAAAAATAAACTCAGGTTAGAGCAGTCTTGAGTTATGTATGTCAAAGTTCATCCCAACACTCTTCTTATTACTGGGTTTGCTTTCCGCTGCGAAGGAGATTTCCACTCCACAGCTGGTTTCTAGGTTTGGAAAGACCACATTTTAAATTTCAGCTTTACTTTTGGCTGCCATTCCAAAGAAAAGACTCTATGCAGGTTAGAATAAGATCACATACTGAACGAAGTTCCGGATTCATAGGACCCCTGGAAAGCATGACCGGGTCCTTAGAAGTAAGTTTACGGTGGATCAGATGAAGGGATGATTAACACGAAGCCACTTGGGAAACTGCTCCCGTCAATTAACTCAGGGCTAAAACTACTCAGAAATGCAGACTGTGTTGTTTTCAGTGGACAAGGGTGACTGCTCCATACAACGCAGTGGCCTGAAGAGCCATCCTCCAGCCAGGGCTTCTTTCCGGAAGGAGGATAAGCTCCTCTAAGGAGCTGCTCTGTTTGGTTTGGGTGGAGAGCTGTTCCACTGTGAAGTATCCAGATTTTCCACAAAACCTGCCAGATGCCACGCAGGGAAGACCTGGACCATGATCCTCTGCTGTTCCAGAAAAAAAATGTTCAGAGTTCTGAGTGATGCCCATCATGTCATCAGCTCCATTTTCCACTCAGGATGGATTTATCTAGGAACGCAAGTGGAATGAGACCCTCCATTCTCACAGACTCGGGGTGAGCTCTTTCCACACGGAAGTGAGAGTGGGGTCTTCTGGTGATAAAAAGAATAAAGCCTCCACTTTTCTGCTTTTTGGAGGCAACAGATTCTATGTCTTGACTTCCACCAAAAATGCAACTTTCATAACAAATATACTTATTCCATCTTTCTAAAACTATAGAGAAAAGAAATAGACAAAACCATAACAGATTCTCACATTTGCAGATGTTTAATTGTACTACATGTTTGTTAAAATTTGTAAAAGTAATCAGTTTAATTTAGAAAATTTAAGACTGATTTTAATAACAAATATATTTTATCAAGAAAAAGTATGCAGCAAAAATTAAAGTGCAAAATATTCTCATTTGTATTTCATCACTGCTTATTAAATTTTATAAGTGAAGTTATAGGTTATGACAATGTTTGTAAATTATGGGATTAATTAAAATATGAGAAAAACATAGGGATACATACCACCGACCAAATACATAGATACAGTCACTGAAAAAATATTCTCCTGCACAAACTGAAATAAAGCTGACATTCTCTATGAAATGCACAGGATACTGGCTTTTCTCCCTGGAGACCTTATATCAAAGCCAAACATAACTGGAAGACATTTTTCAGAACACTGCAGAAATTCAACACTGCATATGTTAAAGCAAAGTTGTATATTTATTGGTTATATTTAAGACAATTTATAGGAATTCATTTTTTAAATGAAATACATAAAAACCTGGCTGTCTATTTATCTTAAATCACAGTAGGCATTGTTGGAAAAATACCTGTTGGGTAATCGTGTCCACCCATCAGCTCGGGCAGGATAGACTTCCATCCCAAGGGAAAGGAGTTAGCACTTGGTGTTTGCCAAGAGAGCATATTATCCTACAGGGCGCATAAGCGAATCTCTCCTAGAGCCAAGTCAATATAGTGTTTGACTTCTATCCAATAAACCACTCAAAAATAAATGTGCTTCTGTCATTCTAGTTATACAGATCCTGGCAACTGCATTCTGTTCTCGTTGGCACATTTGCAAAGTCTTATCAAGAAAACTCTCCAATAAGAATATATGGCGGTGCTATTTATGGATGAAAATATCTTAAAGTAAAAAGAGTCGGAAGAATGTGTTCCTTAAATAATATTTTGGAAAGATAAAAATGCTAAACCACAAATGATGCATATTTCTGAGAAAGGCTAACTATCTCCACCATTTACTAGTAGGATTATAAGCAGGGTTTGTGCACGTGGGAACAGAATAAATCCGACTTGATAAAGATGGGCAGTTGGAGACGGGAGACCTTAAGGCAGTGTGTACAATGTCAACACAGGATGTTTAATATTTCAGGCCTTTCCAATTACAAGGGTCTCATCCCACAACTTATCACTTCTTGGTTGTGGATGAAGAACTCTGTTTCCTCTGGAGGGCTGCTGTATTTGTTCATGTCTGTAGACATCTGGATCCCCGGTTGGTTCTCTTCTCTCCTCTCATTTCTAACTATGATTAATCTGGGCAGTATTTTGTTTGTGACTCATATTCTTTTCAAAACAATAATTATCAGAGGAGATGGCAAGAGTGGGTTCTGCTCTTGCAGAGAACCAGAGTTCAGTCCCCAGCATCCAGGTCAAATGGTTTACAACCCCCAGTATTCTCTGCAAAAGGGATCGGATAACCTCTTCAAGACTCTGCAGACACCTGCACTCAAATGCACAAGCCCATACACATATGCTTACACATGTACACATACATTTGAAAAATTAAATCTTAAAATTAATTGTCAATATTTTAAAATATTAATGTCTAGAGTTTGAACTTTCCTAGTAAATCTTATAATAGGAAAAATTGTTTGAAAGCATTCCTTCAAAGGCATTTTTTTCCTGCAACCCACGCACCCTCTCCACCTTCTACTTTGGTTCCTGGCTGGTCATCTCACTAGGCACATGCCATCAGTTTGTGATGTATCACTCAACTTTCAGCTTTGGCAGTGCTCTGTGCCTACCTGGTCGGCTGCTGAAGCAACTAGTATGGGAAACCCATCTCCATGTCTGGATTCTTTTCAGGAGATTTTCCATATTTTCCTATGTCATCTAAATTACTTGAGACCAGGGAGATCCAGATCCCCACTCAGCCTTTTTCTGGGGAGCCCGTTCATTAATTCAGGACATGTGTGGATTCTGTCAGATTCTGACTCAAATGAACAGGTATAATCTTGTCATTTTAATCATTTTCATTCTTCCTCTGGGTCCTTCTTTAGTAAGCTCTACAAACTTACTAAAGTATGTCAGGATCACATTGTCACAAGGGCATTTTTTTCAACTATGTAAACAATATAGGTTGCAGAACTCATAGATCATACTACTTTGCAAAAAGTTACAACTCCCTCAGCCCTGAAGAGTATGGGGATGGTCCTCATCAGCCTACATTCTCATAACCCTATCTCGGCATCGGGGGCTACAGATGCAAAACTCTGGCATGGGAAATCCTTTTGTATATGTGTTGCTGTTATTGGTTAGCGAATGAAGAAGCTGTCTTGGTCCTGTGCATGGCAGTATAGAGATAGGTGGGGTAAACTAAACTGAATGCTGGGAGAAAGAAGAGAATTCTGGCAGAGTCAAGGAGAAGCCATGTAGCCCCGCCAGAGACAGACACTGGATGGAACTAGTCTGCATCTGGAGGAACTTTCTAGAATGGTTTATTTATATATAATATTGCCATCTTCCTTCAGAGATGTTCTTTTCAGAAAGTCTCCAATGTGGCCTCTGAACTCTTTGAACTCTGCTGTGTCATCTTCAATGCATTGTAGTCACTCTGTGATCTCCATGAAGATGAGAGATGATAGATGACCTAAAAATAAAAGGATAGACAGATGACACAAAGATGAAATAGCTTATAATTACACTATGATGTCTAATATGTGACTGAGATAAAAGACCCATGTCTGACAATGATCAACTATGAAGGGGCATGAGGACTACTTGGCAAAGTGAGCCCAACAAAATCAACTCACTAACATGACTTTATTGTTCTTCACTAACTTCTGGTATTGTGAAAAGGCACAGATGGACATCTGTGACTCTGACATGACATCTTCATGCCACATTCTCAATGTTCCTATGTTTTGGAATCCTTTCCTCCTGTTTTGAAGTTTAGTCCTGATTCTCTCTCACAACTTTACTGTCATTTTGTTCTTAAAGTTTCCACTGATTTTTGTCCTGTTATAAATTTAGCCTCATCTAGACCAACACATTTCTCTATTATCACATTCCTCTTCTAGTTATCCAATATCTGCAATTCTCTTGGGATTATATGTAATTGGTCAGGAAGAGAAAAATCTGATTTATTGACCATTTGTCTTTAGCAACTACCTCAGCACACAGAACACAGTGTTCATCCAGTGTTTGCTATATAAATGAGGATCTGTATAAGGAAATATTTGTATTTCAGAGTTCAAAGGGCAGGGTAATATTTAAAGGTAGGATAAATAACAGTACCTTGTCACATTTCAAATATATGTCTTTTTTCAAATCATAAAAGAACTCATAACCTAGACTCATTGTTATAGTTATCATTAACTGTCAGCTTGACACAGCCTAAAATTGTAGGAGAAGGGAGTGTTATTTGAGCAGCAGACCAGAGCAGAATATATTCTGTGTGTCTGTCTATGGCGATTGTCTTGATGGCAAACTCGTGTGGGAGGGCTCATCCAAGTGTGGATAGCTCTATCCCAAGGCAGGTCCTAGGCTATGAAGAAAGCCAGCTAAGCATGACGTGTGATTAAGCCAGTTACCCAGCCTTCCTCCACGGTTTCTGCTTCAGGTTCCTGCTATGACACCCCTCAAGTATAGACTTTGTTTTGGGCCAGAATGCTTTATCACACTCATCAATTTAATGTAGAGGATCTATTTCCATAGATTTATATAGGAATAAAACCAGAATAAATTAGTGAAGGCACAAGCAGGAATGACAGTTAACTAGAAACCCTAGAAATGGTGAACTTAATCATGGAAGCATGGCATGCCACAGAAATAACTCAGTAAGTTTATAGGCATAAAATATCTTAATTGCTATAATACAGAGTTAATCAAGCTTACCTCTGAGTGGCAGATGTTTATATAGGTTTTTTTAAACCAACTATTACATTTTATTAATTTACTTCTTGTATGGGTATGTAACGACACCTTGTGAATTCTGAGGGCAACTTCTAGGAATCATTTGATTCTCCCCTACCATAATGTGGATCCTAATGATCAAACTTAGGTTATCAAAATTGGTGACAGTTACCTTTACACAATGAACCATTTCCCTAACCTGTTTTAATGAATACATTTTATAACTTAATATTCTAAATTTATACACACACACACATTTCTTACAGTTCATAGATATTTACACCTCTTTCCATATTTAAAAAGGAAGAGGAGTTGGGTAACAAAGTAGTGGATTATGAAACATATAATGAAATAAAAACAAGAGTCTGCACGCTCTCTGCTGTGATTTGCCATGGAACATTCTGCCTTCTTTTTCTTAAAGAGATTCATATTACAATCGCTATGTGGCTTTCACTCAAATATATTTCAGTCAGTTTTAAGGAAAACCCTGCATTGTAAGGACAGAATCTAAGGTATGGAGACTTTGGTATGTGTAAGGTGCTTGACACACAAGTGTGAGAACCTGAGTTTGTATCTACAAGACTGAGCATGGCTGGATGCAGTTGTGCTCATCTGTAAGTGCAGTGCTTCTGCAGGCTGATGGGGGTGAATACAGGAGAACCCGAGCCCCCCCAGGCCAGACATGCTGATAATACACATGGCAAAGAACTAGACTCTATCCAACACATGGCAAAGGAGGACTAACACCCCAGGAGTTTATTCTCTGACTTCCATGTACAATTCTACACTCACTGTCTGACTTCCATGTACAATTCTACACTCATTGGTGCATACACACACACACACACACACACACACACATACACACACACACACACACACAAACACATACATACAGAGAAAGAGAGAGAGATTTTAAAGGATAATAGGATTAAACAACTATGAATTATTAAACTGATCTGGAAGTTAAAATAAATTGACAAAAATTATTTGAATCTGTCTAAACACAGATGTATCTACTGGTGAACTGTTTTTCAAATAGTTAGGGGAAAGTTTCTTTAATACTTCAAAATGTATTCAGAGGTCAGAGAAGGTTGCAGTACTTTTGTACTCTGTGAATTTATTGTCACCCACAATTCCCAAACTAAACAAATCAACCATGAGAGAATGAGTGACAGCTGAGGGTCTTACATAAACACAAACATGAAAATCAAGATTAAATATTTAAATATTGAAATAATTTAAGTGTTTGTATACCACGACCCAGTCAAAGTCTTAACATGTTAAAGAGTTAGTGTGCTCAACATACTAACAGCAAAAGGAGAGAAAATGCATTATTTCTCAGCAGGCACAGACACTTGACAAAAATGACACTGGCTAAACTCATGCTAATTCCTAAGTGTGCAACCTAAAATTAAAACCACACCAAGTGTTGAACAGGAAACCATTCTGTTTTTCTCGAATAAAATTAAGACAAAGAGATATGAATTTGATTTAAGTTCTAGTTGGAAGTGAGCATGTGCAGGAGTGAGGGAAGAGGACTACAGGAAGGAGACGGGGACAGCTTAAAGGACTTCAGGAGGAGGAAAGGAAATTGGTTCAGGAGGAAAAGGGTGGAGAGCATGATCCTTTGATTAAATTATCTGATGGACACACACACATATTTCCTAAATCTAATAAGTTGTTTTATGGGGTTTGGAAACTTAGCAACCACATGAAAATGATTTGTTTTTCTAAATTCTATCAAAGAATAATATGACAACACAAGGGAGAAACAACATAGAAACAACAAAGCACTTCTGAATGTATTGAAGAACTGAATATGTAAGACACATATGGTAAAATATAAAAATATCATACAGAGAAATTAAAGAAGATGTGAACAAATGGGAGAAAGTCTATTTTCATGAACCTGAAGAAATGTATTCAGCTTCAGCATGGCATTTCGTTCCAAATGAGTTTATAATTTTATTGTGAGCCTCATCAAAATTCTCGGAGGGTTATTTTGCAGAGATCAACAATCTGCACTCAGAGTTTACATGGAAACTCTAAGGGTTTTGAATAGCCAAAGTCATATCAAAAATGAGAACCAGGTTATTAGCAAGCTGGTACTCCCTATGCTTGCTCTGACACTGGCATAATATGGGCCCCAAAGACAAGGAACACAGCTGAGCATTCAGAAAGCAACTCTCAGGCATATTCACATTGCAGGACTGTCTACTTAGCCATCAGTTGAGTCAACAGGGAAAAATCATTTCAACAGGTGGTGGCGACACCCTGGAAAACCACCAAAGAAAATACAGTCATCCTTACACACATACAGGGCACCTTAAAAATAGTCAGAGCCTAATAGAAGTCAGAAAACTATCCCTCAGGAAAAAATTACCACATTAATTTATAAACTTAGTCTAGTCAAGTGCTCTTTGGTGTGATTCTGAAAGCATACCCATAAAAGGAAAAACATAATGAGATGAGCTTCATTGTAGTTCAAATACGTATGTAGCTCAAAGTACAGCTCTGAACACAGAAATTCCTGTAAGAATATTAAATTGGGGAATCTTTGCAAAGAATATCTGAAAAAGAATTTGAATAGACACAATGTTAAAAAATTTTAAATATAAAATGAAACATGTTGTGATGGCTATTCCTAGTTTTCAACTTGAATTTATGGAATAAACTATAATCCAGCTATGGAGGGCTCACTTGTAATCCAGATCTTGATACTGGATGACACACGCCTTTAATCCAGACCTTGACGCTGGAAGGCACACCTTTAATCTGGGCCACACCTTCTGTTGGAATATTATATAAGGACAGTAGAAGAAGGAAGGGTGTTCTTCACCTGCTTGCCCTCTTGACTGTCAGCCCATCCATTCCTTCTTCAAGATCCCAGCAGACCGGCTGAGACACATGGCCTTGTGGGACTGAGCAGCTCCTAGGTTTTTGGAGTTTCCATTCATAACTAGACATTGTTAGACTGCAGCCAGTAAATATACATATTTACTGGAATGACTATTTATTGATATATACTCATATATATGTATGCATGTATATGCATATATAGAGGGTGGAGATAGATTCATTCTGTAAGTTCTGTGACTCTAGAGAACCCTGACTAGTACGCAGCTTTTATTTTCAAATAGATCAGCTATGTAAAGACTTTAGTGATGTGGGATTACCTTCTGTATGCTGTCAATATGTTTTATTGCCAGTGGTTAATAAAGAAGCTGCTTTGGCCAATGGCTTAACAGAATATAGCCAGGCTGAAAAAGATATATAGAGAGAGTAGATGGCGTCAGAGAGATGCCATGTAGCTGCTGAAGGAAAAAGCCCATGGGAGACTGTTGGAAACTTGCAAGTAGGCCATGACTTCATGGTGATGTATAGATTAACAGAGAAGGGTTAATTTAAGATATAAGAGCTAGCTAGCAATATGCCTAAGTGACTGGCCAAGCAGTGCTTTAATTAATACACTTTGTGCAATTATTTCGGGTCTGGGTGGCCAGGAAACGAATACGCAGCCTCTGCCTACACTTTAGTAAAGAGAATGCCTGCTCAGAGCTATGCCATGGGATACCACAGAGGAGCCTATGGTATCTGTCATAGGGACCTGCCACAGAGACAAAATACTATAAGTCAAGAACAATGTTGAATGCTGGCCAGAGCAAGGAAATAGGAACCTCTGTGTATCCATGATGGAGATATGAAATATCTGGATAGTTTTTCACAAAGTTACACACAAACTTTCCATGTTGTCAGTCATTCCACTCTTAGAATCAGAACAGCGGAAATGGAAAAACATGTGTACTCAAATTCGTGGGCAAACGTGTGCAGGCATTAAGCTGGAGGTTAGAAACTGTCAACGTGTCTATTAACCGCTGCACAAATCACAAAGCAACCAGTGTGCCAGATTCAGGCAACCCAGCTTGTGAGTAAAATAAAAAAAAAATGACTAGGTCATGCTACCAGATGGATAAATCTCAGAAAAGAGGGTGAATCCTATTGCGTTTCTCTGTGAGAGAATGTGTAGCTGAAGAATCGCATGCAGCTTAGCTTCAATTATAGAAAAATGATGAGAAACAGAACTTCCTTTGCAGACAGCTGAATAAAGGCTTTGTAGCTCTGGAATTAGGAATAGCTCTGTGACAATAAATGACAGCATTCAGGGTACTGGAAGTACCCAAGAATGGAATTGTATTGTGAGTGAGGATTGTATAATATATAAAATTTACTAGATAATATTGAGTTACATACTTTTTAAATGATGCCTTCTATGGTTATTATCTCCCAACCAAACTGAAAATCAAATGTAGTATGAAGAGACATTTTTGATATTTTTCTACATGTCAAAGTTTTGAATGTCATCAGATCGACCTCTTGTCTTTAATGGCCATGGGAAAGCTGTGCCCATCAACTAGCTGGTGAAGGTTTATGGTCAAACTCTGGAAGTCCAGGATATTAATCCAAGATCAATAAGGGGAAGGTGCAAGGAGCTATTTTGCATAGATAACGAAAATAAGAGGTAAATGTATAGAAAAACTGGAACAGTGCACCATCATTTCCAAGGTAATTTTAAGATTTGCATTAAGGAAGGGTAAGCACTTCCTCTTAACAGATGGCAAAATACCAGTGGTCACTACATTAATTCCAGAGGCAATAAGTCAGGGAGACACTTGGTGCTTGGAGATAGCTAGGCTCGTGTTGATAAAATAAGGAAGTGTATGTGGGACTCCCATACCATAGAATATATATACGTACTTGCATGTGTAGCTGCATATATTTATATTAAGTGTGTATGAGTCCTCAAGTCTCCTGGAAGGCAGTAGATCACGCCAGCTTCCTCCCTTTGCTTAAACACATGTTCTAGTATGATGATGATGAAACTGTCCCCCATTCTAACCATTTATTTATATAGTTTTCTCAATTCTAGTATACATGTGTATGGATTTGAACTGTTACTAATATAACTTTGGGGGAGCTTCATTTTTTCTTCTAGAATGCATGTTCACGCAAATGAAACTGCTTCAGCGTTTTTATCTCACCTCCACACATCTCTAAAGGCACTTAAGACTGGGACTCCTTCCTCCTCCACCATGATGCAACTGATCCTACCTGAGTATTGTCCTAAATCAAAATGAGTTCATTGAGTGCAGTATTTGGTTAAGTGAGAGTACCCAAGTTAAGAAACAGCTAAAGAAGTACGGAAAGAGCTCCGGAGAATCAGCGAAGGAGGAAATGAGAACAGTGAAAGAAGAAGTTAAATACCAAAAGGAAGTGAGAACTCCTAGAGGGAAAGAAAACAGGAACACGGAATGAGGAAGCAGAACTGCTGAGAGAGGAAATGAAAACACGAAGAGAGGAGGTAGGAGCAGTAAAAGAGAAAGTGGGAACACAGAGAAAGAAAGTGGGAACAGGAAAGTAGGAAGTGGGCATAGGGAGGAAGAAGTGAGAACACCAGAAGGAAAAGGATACTGAGAGACAGAGAGATGAAGGATAGAAAAGAAAGGAAACAAAGTAACACATGATGGAAATTCAACACAAACTGAAGTGGGAATACGGATAGAGGAGGTAGAACAGGTTGAGCTAATAATCAAACTGACCTCCTAGGGAATTCACATCAATAGTTTATTAAACTTAAAGCCTGTTGTACCAGGGTGGCGCAGGCTCCATATTGAATTTACCAAATGTCAGTCAAATCTGTTTTGGTATTAGACATTTGACAGGATTAAGCCAAGTGAGACTGCACATCTATATCCTTCAGATAATACTCTTTGGAGGAGACAAGTTGGTGTAAGTTTGAAGGGTAATTCTGCATGAAAAGTACTGGGCAAACCACCAACAAAACCACAGATATAACAGATTTTATTTTCAAAGTTCCTAGGGTAACCTCTAAGTAACAATAACTGGGTTAATCTGGAAACAAATGAGAATCTTGAATTAGAGGTATATATAAATTATTAAATCATTTATAAATTTAAGTTTTAATACTATAAGTAATGTCCTTGTGTGCATTCACTACCCATTACTTAAAAAATCAAAAAAATCATGGAGAAATAAACATTATAAAATCTATTCTGACCTATATTGGTTCCAAGGAAGCTAAAAAATAGTTGAGATACACTTCTGTGGAAAGCAGCAACTTTAAGAGGATCTGGTTTGTTCACTTAGAAGAAGAAATACTTGAGTAACTGATGGAATCATGAGAAAGCTAAAGATATATCCAAGCTCTTCAAAAAATATATTGAAAAGAGGAAAGGCAGCAGAGAAGGTTGGCCTAGACTTCTTATTCTTCCTGATGCAATATTGAAGAAACAACATCTTTACCCAAAACATTGCCTTTGGAGTGTACATATGCATCTCTAATTTGAATTTAAATTTTATTTCTATATCCACATATAATACTAATACCATGCACAATTTATTAAGCACTTATTTGAAGCAGGCAATATGTTAATCTCGTTCTAGACATGACTTCATTGAGTCCTCCCAAGGATTTTGAGAGGCTGGCACAACTGTCTCAAGACATTTCAAGCCACATCCACCAAGACTGAAGAAGTTTCCATGGTTGCATTTCATGGTCACATAGCACGAAAATCCATCGTCACAAGTTAAACCAAGGATTTACTACAAAGCTCACTATTAAATGTTGCTTTCATGGAAGCATGTATTAAGCCTACTTTTAAAAATGTCACAGTCTTTTAGATTTTATGCCTTGCCACAAGGAAAATGCAATTTCCAAAGAGTCAGAAGGCAAAGGTGTTACCAGCATGTCTTTGGCTCTTCTGAAGTCTGAAACTTCCATGGCCTATGCCAAACACAAAAAAATTACATGGAACACAACACGCAATCGATACAGGGCGTGTGGGTAACAATGTGTCTTTGTGTGTGTGTGGGTGGGAGGGTGTATGTTGTCCTCGGGCAGGGTGCATGTTGACCTGTGATGTTGGTAAGAAGGTACTCTACTAATACTTTCCATCCCTGAAGATCAAGCATTTTTCTGGAAAATCAACTAAAGCCAAAAATCCTGAAAAGCAAGACTAAACCTGAAGCCTTCAATGCCCTGTAGAGCATTGGTGATACTGAGCAAGAACAGAGAGACTGTGGGAGGAGGTAAAAGTGTTTTTAGAATTCCTGTACAATCTCCGGATCACTTTCTGTTCCAAATTATCATCACCATCACGTATTTCACAACAGTATTTTGACCCATAATACACACGTGGGTAAACTCTCTTAGTGTGAGGAAATTCAATGGAAGAGGAAAAACCACAAATGCCTTCTATTTTCTGTGACAAAATTGTTTTATTTTGTATTCTATTAAATATGGCAAACTAAGAGAAGCTGCTGATAATGGCCTTTTTTAACCCATGGGAAGATGGAGTTTCAGTGGGATTAGATTTCACCGAGTTAGATTATTTCTCTGGATGTTACTCATTCAATACAAGAGACCTCCCAACACCCCCACTGTCAACACACACCTGAATTTCCTGACACCATTCACACTGGATTATGTATGTCCTAAGTCATTCATATTCATGTTGTATTTCTGTATGTCTGCTCTAATGTACTGTGATGATGATACCCCAGAATTACCAATTAGGTGTAGCTGCAGGACTGTGGTACCCAACAGACACACCCTTTCAGGGCATTTCTCTCCCAACTCAAAGCTGGTACAACCACTATGGTGTCATTCTGTTTCAAAAGGGTCTCCAGATTTACACATCAGCCTAGCACTTGGGTCTCAAGTACAGAATACATCAAGGTCACACTAAGACAAGAGTTTGGTGGTATCCACTCCTAAAGTTTCACATGGCCATGATGTCTAGGAAGATGCTAACATCAGTCTGAGTGAACCTCCCTTAGAGCCAGCCTTCAGTCACACCCAGTTGGGTCATGAAGAGACTCACTACCTCTTTTTGGTGATGGTCTCTTTCATTTGAGCCTCCTCTGCCCTCTTCCTCCTGTTCCTCTCATAGACTGGTTCAACCAGATCTCTGCATATGAATATGCTCTTTCCCCATCTTTGATATGTCAGAGAACACTATTGTCATCATAGATCAGATATCATGCTTTTTAAGATATTCTTATAGAAAAGTCTACTATTAAAAGAAATTAAATATTTTTCTACTTAAAAGATATAATTTAAATGTCATGATAATTATTTCTTTTGTCATGTTCACATATAATCATCCCTAGGTGGGCTCAGTCAGCTTTAATGTCAACAGTTTGGAGCTTAGAGGTAAAAAAGCAGAATGGTCCCAGTGATGGTGGCACGTGCCTTTAATCCCAGCACTTGGGAATCAGAAGCAAGCAGAGCTCTGTGATTTCAAGGCCACTTGGGCCAGTCTGGTCTACAGAGTGAGTTCCAGGACAGCCAAGGCTGCATAGAGAAACCCTGTTTTGAAAAAGAAGAAGAGGAGGAGGAGAAAGATGAAGACGAGGAAGAGTAAGGAAGAAGAAAAAGAGGAAGAAGAAGAAGAGGAGGAAGAAGAGGAAAAAAAGAATACATTCGTCTATTCCAGTGTGGTTGAAAGAAAGGGGTGTCTAGAGAAATCAGCAATGGTCGTGTTTGTGAAGTTTGACACAGGACCAAAGACACTGTCAGGAACTGATCTAGAAGTCATCAATATTGTATTTTAAATCAATAATCTATATTCTTTATGTCCATACTCCAAAGACCTAAGTAAAGCTGAATTAATTCCAAAGTAACAAAATTGTTTGCCAGAGAAGCTTGGAGGGAGAGCCTCCTCCTGTCAAGGTTACAGCTATGACCCAGGGCTCTAGCCCAGGTAAGTGGAGTAAGTGGTCAAATGCTAAAGAATTGTACCATCTGTCCAGGAGAGGAGCATGGGCAAGTTGAATTTGCAGATTAGGTGGTGTGAGAATAGAGAGACTGCAGAGATGATACTAATGCGCTGCATTGGGATGCTAGGAAATGCGTCTGAGGGAAAGGCCTTACCTGCAAGTTCATGGCAGAGAGCTAGAACTCAGGTCACTTTACAGGGCTGGAAAGAGAGGTGGGAAGCGGTCTTTGCGTCTGTGCAGAGCTTTCTGTACTAGAAGAGGTGGATCCATTTTAAAGAAAGCTATAAGTCAGACATGATGGCACAAACCTGTAATCCTAGCACTCATGAGGCAGAAGCAGGAAGATTGCCACCAGGCACTGACTAGCCTGCTACACAGCCTTAGTTTCAGGCAACCCACGGACAACAAAACAATGCACTGCCTAAACCAGCAACAAAATAGAGACACAACTGAATAGTGTTGAGTGGTTGAGGACATGTTACAGCCACCAAGCCATCTCCAGGAAGTGACAGCAGCACAGTATAATAGCCATGGCCAAGCAAGACTCTAGACTATGTCCTTGACACTCAGGTGCCTCACTAATTGAAAATCAGAGTTTTGCTTTTCTCATAGAAACCATTTGGGCTGGTGAGATGGCTCAGTGGCAAAGGCACTTGAAACAAGGCCTGGCACTCTGAGTTTAATTGCAGGACCACGTGGTAGGTACCACTGTGGCATGTACATGCCCAGACACCACACCCGCAATAGATAAATACATGTAGCAAAAAAATATTTTTAAAAATTAATTTAAATTTTCTCATCTTGGTCAGTGTAGTCGTTCTTTTCTTCCTTTTGTTTCTTTTATGACTAGCACAGATGTATCTGCTGAGAGACCTACAGGACATACATGATACTGGAGAGACCTACAGGTCATACATGATGCTGAAGAGACCTACAGGACATACATGATACTGAAGATTTCAGTCACTTAAACACTAAGACAAAGAACACGCATATTCAATAGATAGTGCTCCTCGGGCAAAATTTAAACATTTAAAATTGCCAATAATTGCCCCATAATTTAAACTTTTGAAACTCTGCAAGGAGAGAATTATAACTTATGTTCTCAGAGAACTGGAATGTGATTTAGAACCCCTAACGAGAAGGTGTGCTATGCTTATTGGTGGTACTCTTCCCTATATTGAGCAAGTATCTCTTAAATGAAATCACATTCTACATGATGTCAATGTCAGGCCTTTTAAATACCTTCAATACATTATATTCTAAAACTAAACAGAGCATAAGAGAGCATGCCAGAAATAGCATTTAAATTAATCACAGTTAATAAAAACTCCAAAGTAGATAACGAGATGAATGATTGAATGTGCTACTTCATAATTTATTGATTTTAAAGTGTGTGCCTAGTCACTGGAAGATGCCGTCAGTATTTCTGCTTTTACCTCCAAAATTCCATTGCAAAAAAAAAATGTCTTAACCAGCAGAAACAAATGCTAACCATTCTACGTTAGTTTTCTAATAAAGCTCAGCTCTACTGGTTGGTATATTGTCTGTGCACAGAATAAGCTCTAGCCCTGTATTGGCCTTGTAAATGTAAATTTTAAATGGAAACATTCTTCTGAATAAGAGACCACTTTATAGCCTTCTCCTGGCACGAAGTCACATAAGAAACTGTGAGAATTTTAATTTAAAGCAAAGTTTAAAAGTCACTGTGGTTCGCCAAGATTAGCCATCATAAAAATGTCTTGAATGTTTATTTGTCAACGACTTATGCAATTAGCCCAAATTAATCTCAAGTCAAAATTGAACCCAAAGCTCTCAAATACTTTTAGAAAGCAGGACAGGGTATGCAATGGATTAATGACATGGCAGTAACATGAAGGAATCTGAATTAAATAAGGAGTATCAAGGGGAGGGTAATGAGGGGCCAGCAAGTAAACTGTATGTTGGGGGGGATTTGGAGTGTGTGTATGTGTTAGAGCCAAGACAACACACAGTTTAAATAGACACTTTCTGTTATCTTTAAAGACAATCTTATTAGATTCAAATTAGTGCTTCTTTGGGAATCTCAGAACTTTATCACTTGATGCAGATTTGGAATTGGACAAATACCTCAAACTCAGGGCCATTGTCTATGTTCTCACGAATCAGAGTTGCTTTGGAACAATGCAGCCACAGAGCTGAGAGATGGCTCAGAAGGTTAGGATGCATGGCCAAGCCTGACAACCTCAAGCCCATCTCCCAACCAGCATGATCAAAGGAGGCAGCGTGAGTTGTCCTTTGACCTGCACACACCAACCACGGCAAGTGCCCGTGCACACATATGGGATCACATGCACACACGTGAATAACTAAGTGAAGTAATTAAAACTAACTTGTCAAAGGAACAATGTAATTATTCCTTTTGTGCAAGTCTTCCAGAAAGTTAGTCAGCTGAAGGCAAATAATTCAAATATTTTCTCTTCTAGTCACAAATCAGCATAAGACTTTTAAAATGAAACTCAGAGCTCATAAATTTATCATTTCCCCTATTTGTTCAATAATGTCACCTGCCTCATAGATCTGCACCCTATCAGGTCTGGAGGTCAGGCCAGTGTGACTCTCTCAAAGAGCTACAAAGAGGGAGACTGCACTGTTGCTATCATGAGATTTGGCACACAACAAGCAAGACAGCAAGGATACACATCCTGTTAATGGCTCACACAGGAGAGGAAACTTCACCACCCAACAGTACTTCCAGCCTATGGGGCACAGGCATGGTCGTGAACAAAGCTACGTGCATTATCGGTTTCTTTGTACAAAGGGTAGAGGAAGTTGCACAGACACCCAGTGCTTCTCATGGCATCTCTTATGACAACACAACTATGCCTGATTGCAAATGCAATGTTCGTTCATAAGAGAGTAAGAGAGATTCTTTGGAATATGTTTGAATTTTGCTGTCCTAAGTCTGGCACCAGTTCTCATCAGTCCCTTCCCACGGTGTATTTTCTGTGACAATTAGGACCCAACACTGCTGTATTAAACATGATGCAATCCTCAGGAGGCAGAGGCAGGTAGATCTCTGTGAGTCCAAGGCCAGCCTGGTCTATACAGTTAGTTCCAGGACAGCCATGACTATGTACAGTGACCCCGTCTCAAAGCAAAATAAAACAAAACAAAACAAAAACAAACAAAAAGTCAAGAAACAAAAAACAAAAGCAAACTAACAAAAGAACCCCAAACAAACAAAGGGGTGCAATCTTTTTATAATGTGCACCTAACCATGTAAATGGTGGCAATTGACTTTTCTGTACTTTCTATAAGAGGGGGTTTGCCTACCGATTTCCAGACTGGAGAACATGTCCATCCTCTGATTGGCTAAGCTGTGAAAATGTCACATGTGTTATTCCATGATTATGTGACATGTGGTACATGCTACGGTTGTCAACACAGATTAAAACAACAACTAAAACAGAAACAGAATCTCAACAGTATAACGGAATGACTCTCTCTCTGGTGATTAAGAAAAGACTTCTGAATTATGAAATTCCTGTACAGCACAATAAGGATGATTTGACAAGTACATGGTTCAGGGGGAAAAGGCAGCATTAACCACACAACTTTTACCTGGTGGTGTCTTAAAAATACCCAATGAAGCTACAGCAGCACATCCTTACTTTAGCAGGTTAGCGGGATAATGAGAACATATATATTTATTTTCCTTTTTGCATGTGACCATTTATGTCCTCTGTGCCTAGAGCAGGTTCCAGAATGCAGAGCAGAGGCAAGCTGGCACTCCTGTCCTGACTGAAGGACATCTGGGGAATTCTGAGCAATACCTACTTGCTGTCTGGTTTGGTGCAGCCACCACTGTGACTGGATTTCTGTACTGCTTGAATCCTGAACATTGGTCTGCATCATTAACTGACATGCATCTCCCTCTCCAACCTTCCACTTTCCAAATGTCCCCGGGACTGTGGAATCTGTAGGCATGAGGACAATTGCAGTAATTCCAACATGTGCAGGGCACCTGCAGCCTGCAGCCATGACACCTTTGTTACTTAGCATTGGTGCCCGCATTTCTGAAACCAGAAGATGTGCAGGTAAAGTTGGCACCCTTATGAGAACATAGCTTTGTCTGCTCCTCAGTTGCCATTCTCAGGGACATTTGCTCTAATTCCTTAAATTATTCTGAGTATTTAGCCCCTGAGAGGGATCCATGATAGTGTATTTTATCCACTTTGTTTTCATATGTTTAACAACACCTTGATCAAGATATGCTTGGGTGATATCACATTTTAACTTGTTTATATTCAATGGTAGACATGTTTTCATTATTGTGCACAGGGCAGTACATAACATTTCAACATTACCCACTCCGTGCCTCATTTTGAGAATTCAAGGAAAGGCAGCCTACCCCAAGTGCTTTGGGAAAGCCTGGGCTCTGCCCTGGCTCCCACGGTGTCCTTTATTTCTAGTCTGTCTTGATACTTTAGCTCTTGAAATAGCACTGTTGGCAAAAACCCAGGGAAATTCCAGGTTTTCTTCCCTAATGGTGTGTAGACCTCTGTCTCCTGCAGGTCCAACACCTCCCTAGACTTCTTTACTCAGTTTCCTGGATTCCTGAGGTCACACATTTTCCCCTGAATTGGTGCTGAGCTCCGCAATCCCCCCTCAAAGCAGAGAGAGGGAAGCTGAAAGAGGAAGTCAGAAGCGTTCCACATCAAAGAGCAGCATGAGAAACACAGAGCCAGGGACACCGTGAGCCTCCAGTTCTACACAACCCTTGGAGGTAGGAGGGAGCTGGGCAATGGCCCTGTGGAGCTTGCAGAACCTAACACTCTTGCTTCTGCCACGACTTGCTTGAAGCTTGCTTTCAGAACTGTCACTGTTTCCTAATCTGAACTTCCAAGGCCTCATCAGCTCTTGCGACTGAAAATCCAAGAGCCTGGCATGTTCTCTGCTTCAGCGTGGGCCTTGGCAATTAGTCACCTCCAGGGCTCGCCATGGTGTGAAAGCCTTCTCTGCTTGCTGTGGCAGTGAAGCGTCACTGTGAAGCTCTAAGCTAGCTTGAGGTTTTATTGTCTTTTTCCCACTATATTTTAATTATGGATGTTTAAAGCGTTTCATGTCCGAAGGTACTCTCCTAGCTGTTACAAACAAAACAATGAAAATAAGCCGTGTGTTAAAATATGGAAGTAAAACTTTACACACCAGACTGGGCAAGGTTTTAAACGCTTTTTCTTTTCTTTCTTTCTTTTTTCTTTTAAATTGGGTGTTTCAGAATTTGAGTGATTTGTGTAAAGAAGAATGTGTATTATTTACTAATAGGCAAAAAGTAGGTTATTTTCCCAAACTGTGTCTCCATTGCATTTAATGGGATCCAGATGATACTAATATTTATAGCGATCCTAACCTCAAAACAGAACGCGAGAAGAGGGAAGCTGGGGTCCCAGTCCCACAGCTCTGTTGAACATTATATGTCCCTAGTTTCAAAGGGAAAATACAGTTTCAGTATAAAATTTGAAAGACAGTGAGAGAAACAAACAGCCATTCTATGTCCTGAGACTCCCCTTACACACACACACACACACACACTCATACACACACACACACACATACATACACACACACAAACACATACTTTGGTATGTGATGGTTTCAGTCAGGCAATGATTTTTCTGCCTGTATTTAAATCATATCTTAAACAAAGATATATTTCCAAATAAATGAGATACTCATACATCTACTTTTATGGGACTTGGATTTTTAAACCATGAAAGGTAGCAAATATTGAAATACTCAAACTTAATGTTTGACTTTCAATTTAATATGTATATTAAATTCAGTACATTCAAATATATATCACATGTTCTTCATGATGTTTTGTTCCATTTTATGCTCTAGTAAGCTGACATTTAGGTCTACGAAGTTGCTTCTGCTCAGCTGAGTACATATGTGTCTGAATATAGGTATGTGTGTATGTATACATATACATGATAGCTTGAAGCTTTTTGTAGTTTAAATAGAGCAAATATTTCAATAACCAACATATGAAGAAAGTATCACAGTTTCTTAAGCTTCTAGTGGAAGAAAAATATTCAATTGGGAATGAAATGTTGGATTTTCATGTTTCCTAACCATGTGCCTGAAGAAAACGTCTGAAAGCATGTATTTGTCCACTCGAGAGCTGCATGTCATAGCTTTGTCACAGTCATTAGAACTGAACATGAAAGTCTATGAAGCCACCCCTGTGTCTTCCCACAGATCCATATTTCCTAATATGGGTGTTATATTCCGCAAGAGACATTGAAGGAGGGGTTGAGGATTTTAGCTCTCCTCACACCTCAGAGTCCAAACCTCAACATTTCATTAATGGTAAAACTCATTTCCAGTAATAGATGCAGACTTTCAATATAGACTGGAACGAATGGACCTTTTTTTTTTTGTCAGATGAAATGGAGTTTTGAATGAGAGAGTGACATGACCTTATAGGGAACTACATGAGGGAGGAGAGTGACTGTACCTCCCAGAGTAAAAGTTCCAGGTGAGAGATTCTAGATCAAAACGGGACAAACGTGGTATACAACACACTGATGACTCTCCACCCTAGACACTGCCGTGAGTGCCAGAGGCACCCCGGAGCAGCTCTGCCAGGCTTCTGTCACCTGCATCTCTTGTTCATCAGAAGCTATTGAGTATCTGCTCTGGAACCTTTAAATATTCTTCCAAGGTTGCAAAGATGCAGTCAGAATTCTGACTTCATGAATTAGTGTCCCAGGGGGGAGAGGTGGCTATACAAAGTCTTCAGTAAGGTGGAAGGCTATGCCCACTCGGCAGAGGGCCAGCACATAAATAGGACCCAGAAAGGGATTCATAGGAGCCTCACTGAAAAGGAGCCAATTGAAAATACAGCTTCACTGCACTCAAGGCAATACCCCATGACATCCCTATCAGAAAACTGAGCCCCCCACCAAAAAATCCTTTCTGCTAATGGGAGTGTAGTCAGTAGGGACTCAGTTTACAGGTGGCCTGAGATGGTGTTGAAGATCTGAACTGTCACCTTATGACTTTTCTGCCTACTACCTCCACCATGCCCAGAGAAGGAGAGGGGGAGACAGAGACAGAGAGAGACAGAGACAGAGACAGACAGAGAAAAGTGAGTTACTGTTTTCATGTGTAGTAGAGAACTAACTTATTATTTCCATTTTATAAGTTTTATTTTAAACTCTATTATTTAGAAAAGATGTTAATAAAATAAAACGGCACACCAAAATTAGCCAGACTCAATTACTGTACAACCCTACTGCATAGGGAAAGTGTACCTGTCCTGAGTCCCTCTTTATGGAACCAGATGACCTTCTACAGAGTCAGAATTAACTACTATATCTTTCAGATTTCTTTTGGCTCATCCAGTCTGAGGTTCTTTTGCTAGGTTTAAACACACAAAGTCTCCCTACATCTTCTGGGAGAATTAATCTCTTTATTGCAGTGTAACCCCTACACTCAGGAGATCTTTGTTTAACTATGTCCTCAAACTAAAGGAACCATCAAATCTGTCCTCATTATTATGTTATTTTTTATATCTGCCAATTTTCTTTATTGGTATTTTCTCAGAATTTAAATTATTCTGATTTTTATATTCTCTACCTTTTTGTTTTAGAACCCCAGCTAACCCCATGTTAAAGCTTTTACATGATGATTAAATTCCATCATCACTGACACACTTACTGTTGCTGTTTTGCCCCCACTGTGTGTTGCTACCTGCTATATATTCTTGTGCTTTGTTGAAAGCCAGCCATGATATTCTAGGGAAAATGAGCTGCATTGAGTGACAGAGAGAAAAGGCTAGCTAGTTCAGAGAAGCCCTTGCCTACAGTTTTAATCACACACAAGGGTTCTGTTACAAGGGAGAAGGAGCCCTTGTTTGTCCTGTCCGCCTGGCTAGCTTACACTCGAAATAACCACTCAGAAACTGTATTTATTAAAACACTGTTTGGCCCATTAGCTCTAGTTTCTTATTGGCTAATTCTTACATCTTAATTTAACCCATTTCTATTAATCTGTATATCAACATGAGGTCATGGCTTACTGGGAAAGATTCAGCATGTCTGACCTGGTGGCTCCATGGCGGCTCTCTCACTCTGCTCTCTTTCTTCCAGCATTCAGTTCTGTCTTCCCCACCTACCTAAGTTCTGCCCTATCAACTAGGCCAAGGCAGTTTCTTTATTCATTATCCTATGAAAACAACACACAAACAGAAGGAACTCCTACACCAGGGTTCTTCAATGAACCATGCCTTAGATTGTTAACTTCAGTCATATTTCCTATTACTTCTCTTCCCTGTGTGAAAATCAGATAAACATGTGACTGGATGGATACTTTTTCATTAATTTGTTAATCTTTGGTCAAACTGTAATGGGTTAAACTCTAAAAAATAATGTATCATCTAAAGGCATGACTTTAAAAATATTAAAGTTCATTGAGTTTTTAAAAAATATGGTCATTTCTCCCTCAGTTGCCTAGAAGTACATTATTATTCTCAGCTACATGTGGTGTGGCCATGTGGGCATCACAGTCACAGGTGTGAGACACCCCAAATTTGTTTCCACTGGCTCTAGGCATAGTGAAGTCCCCTGACCCCATGCTGGTATCCATCAGTGGTTCCATTTGTATATTCCTGCACTGGTAATTTGTTTCTTTTTAATTTTATGGAATTCCCTTTCCCTTTGGTCTTTGTTTTTCTGTGAAAGATTTAAGAAGAATTAAGTTTTCCCTTTTTTATTTTTTTTTCATTTTTTTCTTTCAATTTTTTTTATTTGCGGGGTATGATGGGATGGAGGGTGAATGTGAAGGGACAGGGAAGCATATGGAATCAAGATACATGATGTAAAAGACACATAGAATAAAAACATGTTGATTTTCAGTTTGTTAAGTCTTCTGTTTTTTTGTGAGTAGGAAGTAGGCACTTGCCCACGAGATCCTTAATACAGACCAGAAAGTGGGACTTGGCTTTGTAATTTATTGGGGAAAAAAATCCTTAAAATATTTGAGAACAAAATGGAATCATGGGAACTTTACACCAAATATGTACTATAGGAATTCACAAGATGGTTGTCACTCCAAAAACAGAAATATGTTTGAATTTATTCTGTGATGTTTTACTCATAGATAGAAAACAAATGATAGATTAGTAAGATTTGAGTTTTACCTTCAACAGCCAAGAATCGAAACTATAATGTTGCCATCAATGGTCAAATCAGACATCTTTGTTTGAAAAATAATTCTATTCAGAACATTCTCTCCTATTTTATTTTTGGATTATGAATTTGTAGTATATAATAGGATGCATCCATTGAACTACACATGAGGTTACCTTTAAAGGGATGATCAAATTCATAATTAGTTTATTGAAAGAAACCTGAAGTTTCTAATGGCTACCGTGTCACGTCAACAAGCCTTATGACCCCAGTCTCCACTCTTCATTCTTAATCTTCACAACTTTCCCCAGTATGGACCACTGTGCTTTTTTCTCTCTGCACCCACCAGCCCTTCCTGTGCCTCTGCTTGGTTTGAGTTTCCCAGCCATTATTGTGGGAGATTCTTTAAATCACTTTGTATATATTTTTTGTCCAAATGATTTTATGCATATTTATATTTTGTTGTGAAAATTCTTTCCTTACAAATGTATATCTCCTGATCAGATGTTAGTAGACAATACACATACATTAATTTTTTAACATTAAACTGATTCTTTTTCATTGACAGGTTAACAAATGAATTTGGCATGCTAAGCAGAAACCTAAAATTAAGAACAAATCTTACCCAGAGTTCAAAGCATTTATATCATATACTCTCTTAAATAGGGACTTTTATCACTATTTATAAATATTAAATAAATTTATCTTCCTTATATTTCTTCATATACCTGTGATTTACTAATATCTCCTACCAGAGAAAACCCTAGGCTCTTGATGAAACTGTGAGCAATACCATGGCCCTGATACCTGATATGGGATTCCCCTCTGTATGCTGTGAATATGTTCTATTATCATTAGTTAATAAAGCAGCTGCTTTGGACCATGACAGGGCAGAATATAGGTGGGGGGGGGGAACTAAATTCAGGGGGAGAGATGGTGGAGTCAGGCAGACACCATGTAGCCACCCAAGAAGCAAAATCTGAGGAAACAAACCATGAGCCTCATAGTAAAATATAAAATAATAGAAATGTGTTAATATAAGATGTAAGAGTTAGTTAATATGAAGCCTGAGATAATATGCCAAATAGTATGTAATTAATATTAAACCTCAGAGTGACTATTTTACAAAATGCTTCAGGAACAGGTGGAAGGAAAAACCCAGTCCAGGGGAACTGGCAGAACAGAGAATATTTCTAGCTACAAATACTTTTATTGAGAATATGTACAAAAAAGAATACCAAGGAAAATGAATAGATCCAAAATAACTGTGATTCAATTTATGGTGTTAGAAAATATCAGAAACAGCTATGAGACTGCATCATCTTTAAGTGAAAAAAAAGGGAAAGCACATCAATTATCAACTCTGTTGAAAACGACAATTGCAGAGACTGACTCAGAATCCTGCTTCTTGGTAGCCTTCTGTATATATGTTGCTCTTATTGGCTAATGAATAAAGCTGATTTTGTCTATGGCAGGGAAGAATATAGCCAGGCTGGAAGACATATAGGGAGAGAGTAGGCAGAGTCAAAGAGGTATCATGTAGCTACTGAAGGAGGAAGATAACAGAACCTTACCTGGTAAGCCATAGCCTTGTGGTAATACATAGATTAGTAGAAATGGGTTAATTCAAGATGTAAGAGCTAGCTAGAAATATGCCTGAGTCATGGGCCAAGCAGTGTTGTAATTAATTTAGTTTCTGTGTGATTATTCGTGTCTGGGCAGCTGGGAAACGAATGAGCAGTCTCCGTTTACAAAATAGCACCCTACATGGGGCATGGCTGCACATAAGACCTAATACAGTTTTTTAAAAAAGAAGGCTTCCAGACCCACTAAAAGAGGAGCCAAGAACAGCTTCTTGGTAGTTTCTTATTTGCAGAAACACTCTGTTTGTTGGCAGTGAGCAGAGGTGTCACTCCTTTAAGAAAAGTCTTCCGGACTCAACATTAGCCGCAAAATCTTCATGACTTCTTTAAGAGATGGCTTTCTGATTCATGCTGTGCTGACAGCGTGAACAGCTCTGGCTCTTTTGGGAGGTCCTGCTCTTGAATGGGGTGTCTGAGCAGAGTGATACCAATTGCTTAATAGCAACATAGAGCTGCAGCATCCCTGAAACTGAGACAGAGACAGTGTCCATACCTCTGCCATGTTGGACAGGGTGGAGCCAACAGGCAGGGCCAAACAATTGGTCCTAGCCTCACCTGCTTAGAATTTTCAAAAGGCTCTCCTGGTCAGAAAATAATTACAGATATGCAATTATGAATATATTTACATATGAAAATATAAAGACAGATTTAGACAAAAATAAACTTCTGAATAGGTCGCAGTGTGTTTAAAATGTATGTAGGCTTGGGAGAGAGAAAATAAAGAATATAGACAAGAGTACAGACAGTCATATATTAAAGGAGTAAAGATAATAAAATAAATATTAAAAAAATAGAAAAATCCACATAAAGATGGAAAATACACAGAGAGTCTGGATTATGTATATTATTGTGTTTTCTTTGAATGTTTGGACCTTGAATGAGCTAAATACAGTGAGACATTTCATTGTACAATGCCCAAATTCCCAAAATGTTTGTTTATACATGTTTGCTCTCATTTAAAGGAATATATGATATAGAGACTAATACTTTACATTGATATGGATCTTGATCTATTGATATAAACTTAAGGTTGATTTTGTTATATTATGTATATGTATTTCCACTCTTGTTTAAGGTATTTTGTTTATGCAGCTCATTTAAAAGGTAATATATAATTAAGAAATACAGATTAATAGTCATCTATAACAATAAAACTCTTAATTATGTTAGTTAGGTTTTCTAGATATACAGAATTATATTTCAGTTAGATAGATAATCTTTAACACTTAAAAGACTTATGGAATATGGCATTTAAAAGGTTTTAGGAAGAACTTAGATTTTCTTGACTGTTATACATGTATGCTTCTGGCAGCACCAATTAGGGGTTGATGGGCATTGAAGAAACTCATTATGGAATTTGTTTTAAATCTGACAAGGCTAGCCATTTTGGAAAGAAATTGACCTTGCCCGGACTGCTTGACGATATGCTGTATAAACTGGACATGCAGGACCCACAGAAAAATTACTGCTGAACTTGCCTAAAGAAGCTGAGAAAGTTCTGCAGGATTGCTGCTTCATGAAAGAGTCTTCCAGACATTCTGCAGAGAATTTCTGACAAAGAAAATGTGACTGACAAACTGCCAACATAGTCAAAACTGTCTTTCACATATCCTGCTTCATGAAAAAGTCTGGCAGACACTGTGGGCCTGAAGGCTGAAGATGGATGCCCCAATGTTACAGAAGAACTTTGGGTGACTGTCCAGACAGCGAGATGTTTCTGTCAATTCTAGAGTTTTGAAAGTTGCTTACAATGCACTTTCTGTTTACTAAGATAATATTATATCCTTCTATGATGACAATTAAGGTAATCATCAGTCTGATTACAGAGGAAGGCCAATTTAGGCTTCCTTTCCACTGTTATTTAGAGTCATAACTGGGATCATCCTTCAGGGTTCCTGGGATTTTCCCTAGTGCTATGTTTCTTGATAGCCCTTTCATGGCTCCCTCAATCAAGGTGTCTCTTTCATTTCTCTCCTTCACTGTCCTTCTCCCTTCTTAAGGATTCCAGTCTCTCCTGTTCTCCTCCTCCCTCCCCTTCTCCCCTTCCCTCTCCCCTTCTCCTCTTCCTTCTCACCCCTCCTAATTTTCTCAGGAGGTCTTGTCTGTTTCCCCTTTCCAGGTGGTTCCATGTATATCTCTCTTAGGATTCTCCTCATTGTAATTGTGAGGAATTTTTAAAAAATATTCATTTACTTATTTGTTAATTTACTTAATGTGCATGTGAAAGTGTGCAAGCCATGGCCCACAAGTAGAGGTCAGAGAACAATTTTCAGGAGTACTTCTTCTCCTTTTAGCCTGTGGGTCACAGGAATTGAACTCATATCCTCAGGCTTAGCAGGTAGTACCTTTTCTCGCTGAGCCATCCTATAAACAATTCTTTTTCAGTTATTTTGAGAAAATGATTTTATATTTTTCTAAATAAGTGCACTTATAATTATTGTGGCTTGGTGAATTAATGAAAAACACATGATATATGCTTTGCATAATGTGATTCTCTATGAACAGCCACAGGTCAATTCCTTTTCTTTTGTCTCATTTGGAGGAGGAAGAAAGAATGTCTCAGCCTCCCCTCTGATGAATCTGAGATTTTAGACACTTCTATTAATTTTAGTTTTTTTAAATTTAATACTACTAACTTTTAAAATTAGGTTAAATTTTATGAGTTCTCACTATCTATCTATCTATCTATCTATCTATCTATCTATCTATCTATCTATCTATCTATCTACCTACCTATCTATCTATCTATCCACTAAATATCCATAATGGAAACTTTAGTAAAATATTGTTATTGATGCTATTTTTCCCATTGGAAGACATTATCCAAAACTTGATTTTTTATTTTTATAATCCCCACCCTATTCAATATCTATGCAGTATTGTTAGCCTCTCACTGAATAAAATTGGATCACTCACCCTAAAAACCTTTCTTCTATGGACATATTCTCAAGACACATTAAGCCAGAGTATAGCATTATCCTGCAATTGGCTTGTCACACAATGCTGATCAGTATACCTAGTTCTGGTCTGCCAGGTGCATCGACCTTCCTGAAGACACTGTCATGATCACATAGTCAATACTACTGTATGTCATGGACATGTGTCATACTGTACTGAGAACGAATGCCAGCTTCCTCTGTGGAGCAATGAAATGTCTTTCTAGTTCTTGTTGAAGTATTATTTCAATTATGTGTGTTTTTTCAATAGTCAGATTGTCAGAGCTGGATGGATTATTTATGTAGTTTATTAGTTGTTCAGTTATTTCATGCCATAGTCTCATCATCAGTAGATTTAAAATGTAATGCAAGTTGTTCATATTGAAGTAATGAATGTTAAATTAACGAAGATCAATTTAAACAATAATATATATGTGTCAGTAATAAATATTACTAACATCTTTATTATTTTAGTACTAGTAATTTTGTGTCTCTTTTGTTCTAAACTATATATCATTTCAGGCCCCAATGTTATTAACTGTTTCAATGATAGAGAAAATTATAAAAGTTCCCTGGAGGTGGGAACAATCTGGAAGCTAGAGATTTTGTGAAATCTTATGCACCTCTCTTTGCAATTTTTAAAAGAATATTTCCAAAAATTTTAGAGTCAGTAAACAATAAACCATGATTTAAGTGAACATAAAAGTTCACTATCCACAGAAATGATATTGAAAAGAAGGTTTGGAAAAGTGGGTGTTTTATCATTGAATGACTTAAGAATCATTTAATGTTTATGGGTGATCATACTCTGTCTATCAGGTATCCACATGTGTGAGCAATTATGGCAGACATCAGAGGAGAGACACTATGCACTGGAGAGTAAGTTTATTATTCTGATAATGCAAGAAACCAACAGAAATGGAAGCTGTGTACTCATTTATTCACGAAGGGCATCTGTAAGGAAACATTTTAAAAAGTTCACAAACCCAACTAACTTAGTACAACAGTAGGGCAAACCATTTAACTCCAGCATGTTGAAGGTGTAGACACACAGCCATGGCCACGGGGTCCCTGTTAAGCTCTCATTTGGGGTTTCGGGTGGATTAATCATGTTGAATTCACAGTGAGATTTTAAGCACAGCGTAGGGGTAGAGCATTTCTCTAAAACGTATGTGCTTTGTGCTACATCTCCAGCTGCCATGGGTTCTATCCTCACACAATGGCAAGAGTGGAAAGGAAGTTGCCTATGCTGATCCCATCAGAGGCAGAAGCCATTGGCATCTGTTGGCCAGATCCAGAGTCCCTACCTATGTTCTATTTCCTGGGGCTTATCCCAGAGGCATCAACTAAAGTGGCTCAGGATGAGGACGCAGGAGATGTGGAGGCGGGGCTCTGCAGGGGTTTTCATTGGGGTGGGGGACGTCTGTACTTTGATTTCCAGGTCAGTGAGAATGTCTGAAAAATGGATTCCATCTGTTCTCCTGGCTCGATGAGGGAGGAAGGCTGTCACTGTATACAGACCTGTGAATCCGACCTAAACAAACTCCACAGTTAAGGAAATAAACACTGCTTGGAGAGAAACTGAAGCTCCTGGGTAAATGACAACAAGAGGGGTGAGCTCTCACCAGGAAGTCAGGGACAAGAAAAGGGAACCTGACAGAAATCGGTTCACTAGGGACAGTTCAAAGTGAGTGTGTGGGGTCAGGGGCCACAGACGCTTTGCTTCTCTTGTTACCCCTCATCAGCAGAGCATGCTGGGTGAACCAGTCTTCTGTACACACGGGTAGGGTTCAAATGAGGGCTTGGGTGAGCCGAGGTGGTTCATTCCATTATTGGTCTATTCAATTTCAAGTCTAGTCTTAGATATTGTAAAATCAGCTAAGTTTTGCTTTTATCGGGACCCCTTGTGACTGACTCCAATTACAGCTGATGAGAGCTAGTTATCCACACAGAACCAATATTATCAACAGTTTATCCAGTTATGAGGTGGTCTGACTATATCTATCACAAAATGCATATGTAGTGGCTTTTCTTTTGTATTTTAGTAAATAAAGCTTGCCGGAAGATCAAAGAATAAAACAGCCCCAGTGGTCAGTCTTACAGACCAGGCAGTGGTGACACACACCATTAATCTTAGTAGCCAAACCAGTTGTCATAGAAACCAGGTGGTGTGCGCTTTTAATCCCAGTGGTGCACACCTTTGGTCCCAGCCACAGAGAGGAATATAAAATGGGAGGAGACAGCTTTCAGTCTCAGTCTCATTCTGAGATTCCTGGAGGACCGAGGTTGAGGTAGAACCAGTGACTGCTGCTTTGCTTTTTGGGTCTTCAGGTTGAACCCCAATTTCTATCTCTGAGTTTTCACTATTCATGCTCCATGCATAAGTTAAAGTCTGCATGCAGAGTGACATGTGAGAGGTCTGGTTTTTTGAAGGTCATCGCATGAGCCTCATGACATCTATTACTGACCATACAAAAGACTCTCAGTATTTGAAGACACCACAAATGTGCTACTTCTGTAAGCCAGGAAGTCACCCTCACCAGAACCTGAACTGCAGGTGGCTCGAAGGTGCATTTCTAGACTAGAGAAGATGATTTTCTATTCATTGTAAGCTCTCTCTCTCTCTCTCTCTCTCTCTCTCTCTCTCTCTCTCTCTCTCTCTCTCTCTCTCTCTCTCTCTCTCTCTCTCTCTCTCTCTCTCTCTGTGTGTGTGTGTGTGTGTGTGTGTGTTCATAGCAGCCCATACTATCTCAGAATGGTGGTAATTAGAGTTGTTTTTTCAAATGAAAGCTCCATTTAATTTGCAGACATTTGTTCATGCAGTCAAAGTTTGAAGAATATAAAGGTTAGCTGCTAAAAACAGGCAAGAAACAGCCTACTGCAGACCCCCCTTTAACAAATGAACAGTACTAGAAGAGACTAACTCTTTCTTACAAAAGCAGGCTGATTAGCATGCCATCATCAAATTACAGAAACACATGAACTTCCGTAATTCAGCAGTGACACTTCAGTGAGCACACAGGAACACGATGTCCAGAACAGGACTCAGAAAGACTGTGTGTGTAACTACCCTGATCCTTGAGAGAGAAAACCTAAATTCAGAACATGTTCCCAAAAGGATATTTCCTTAGAATGAAATGAAGGCCAAATCTGTCACATGTGAGAACTGTCACATGTGAGAACTGTCACATGTGAGAACTGTCACATGTGAGAACTGTCACATGTGAGAACTGTCACAGAAGAAACAGGCAGGATGAGGAAGCCGTGGTAGGCTAGATCTTCACATCGGACAAGGCAATGCTTTATCTTGGTTGCTTGCCCACTCTGTGTGTGCGGAGTGAAGCATGGCATCAGGTTAGATGTGGTCACTTATGTACCCTGAGCATGAGGAACATGTACTTGGCGTTGCCATGGGCTGCAGCCTCCAGGGCTCCCTAGATTCAGATCTGCAGGCTCCATTTCCCCAGAGGCTGATGAACCTGGGGATAACCCCAGCTATTACCTCACATGGACCAAACTACTTTGGCACATTCAGGAAGGAATCCAAGCCCAAGGTCTCAGGTCTCGGGTCAAATACACACCTCTTCAGCCTTTAAGTTTAGAATTGAAATCCAAGATGAAACAGTACAAGAATCAACAGTGGACAATCATGGGGGAGGGAAATGGCTTCCCTGGCCCATGGTTTATTGGCTATGATAATTAAGTACTCAGGTCCATTGAGTACTCCATAGCAAAACAGATCTTTTTATCGAAAGTGGTTCCAGTTGGAAGCGAATCTCTTCTATTCATGTGGACTCATTAGATAGCTCTGAATTTATGTATACTTCTAGTTCATCTTATAATGTTCTTATGAAACTTGGCTCTAGAGGGGATCCCAGGTGTCCACGGGGATGTCCCCAGCTAGGTACTTGGGCAGCAGAGGAGAGGGTGCCTGAACTAGCCTTGTCCCATAGTCACATTAATGAATATCTTGATCATCACCATAGAAATTTCATCCGATGGATGGAGATAGAGACAGAGACCCACATTCACATCAGAGCAATGGACTGAGCTCCCAAGGTCCAGTCGAAGAGCAGAAGGTGGGAGAAGATGAACAAGGAAGACAGGACCACGAGGGGCTGGTCCACCAACTGAGACAGTGTGCCCGATCTAATGGGAGCTCACCAAATCCAGCTGGACTAGTACTGAATGAGCATATGATCAAACAGGAATCTCTGAATGTGGCTGCCAATGGGGGCTGACTGAGAAGCCGATGATAATGGCACTGGGACCTATCTCTTCTGCATGTATTGGCTTTTTGGGAACCTAGTCTATATGGATGCACACCTTCCTAGGCTGGGATGGAGGGGGGCGGGCCTTGGGCTTCCCACAGGGCAGGGTACCCTGCCCCCTCTTAAGGAAGCAGGGAGAGGGAGGAGGGGTAGTGGGGAGCGGGAGGGGACTGGGAGAAGGGGAGGAAGTGTAAATTTTTGAATGAAAAATAAAAGAATATGAAAAAAACTAAGACAAAAAAAAGAAAATTGCTTTCTAATTGGCAGCTGTGGGGATATTTATGTTGAGCACACTGTAAAGAGACACTCTATCCAAATCCAGAAGATAAAATGGAGGTAGAGGGAAGAAGACAGCAATCTGTTTGAATTCACATAGCTCAGAGAGTTGCAGCATCAGAATCCAGAGTACAGTCGAAGTAACTCCCAAGTTCATATTTTCTAGCTCAATACTAATTTTTTTAATAGTAACTTTTTTTCTTTTGGATACTCCATTTTTCCAACAGAAATCTGATCATAGCTACCCACCACTACCTCCCTCCAACTTCCCCTAGTGCCAACCAATATCCCTCTCATGTTCATGTTCTTTTTATTTTATTGTTATTAATAACTTCCTGTGTACAATTAGTGCCTCCCATCTTCACATGGGTATATGCCCATCCATTGAGACGTAAGTGCCCTACCAGCAGCAATGTCCTCGAAGGAGAGTGACTTACCCTCCCTCAGCAGCTCTGGATGACAGCAGATCCATCCAAACAGATGGCATTTTGAGAACCGAACTGCAAGTGTGCTGGAGTTTTGACTGGCTTTGTCTTGTGCAGTCTTCTGTAGGAAACCACAGCTGCTGTTAGTTGTATGCAACAGTCACGTTGTGTGTAGAAGTCAGAATTTCATAGCTCTCCTCTTACAGTCCTCTGAGTGGTTCCTTGAGCTGTAGGTAGTGAGAGAATGACACACAGGACCCACAGGGGAGGTTGACACACAGGGCCCATCCAGGGGAGGTTGACACACAGGACCCACAGGGGAGGTTGGCACATAGGACCCATCCTTGGCTGAGCACTCAGAGTCCTTTATACTGTGGGCTTTGGTCAGTTGTGATTCTCTATATTAACCTCTCCTTGGTGCTAACTTCTTTCTTTCTCAGACTTGGCTAACATGAATTCATCCGCATGTTCCTAAGACTTTGTGAAAACTTGAATACAGCCATGAGCAGTCCATAGACTGAGGTGATTAGAATATTGTTTTGCTTATATTCTAATGTTGAATGGTGATTATAAGAGATGGGTGTCTTCAGTCCATCTCCTGCAGTTGGTCTCAACCATGCAGACCAAATTCAAATGAAGATTTGTGAGGTTGCTCATCATCAAACTGAAACGCTATGGGGCAGAGAGATTCTAAAAGAGAACAGAATTGTCTTTTCCCTGAAAACAGAATATTCCAGTCTCCTTGAGTGAGCTGGTAAGAAAATCAACTGTTTGAGTCCTTAAAAGTTGTCCTCAGCAACCCATCACATTTTATTTCCAATCTGTTACTTGTTCTTTCCAAATATGTTCTGGAATTTGCAGCGAGAACAGCTTCTTTGTGAATAATGAATGAAAACGTTCTGTAACTAAAGTTATTGCAATTTAGACTTCTGACATTGCAGGTTCAATGTCTAGTAAAAATTATAATTCAGAGTTCCACTAAGAGAACAAAACAAGATAATCTAACGATTGATCTAAAATGTGCTAAGCCCAAAGGGAGGAGAAATGTTTTCCATCAGCTCATATTTCTGGTCAGGGGTGCTGACTGACTCATCTGTATGAACTTAAATCCAGCACATAGATAGTTAAGGTTTGAAGGAAGCTGAAATTGTCATTGATAGATCAGCTTGTGACCTTGCTTCGGGTCTGCCCTGCCTGGATGATATTAAGGTGCTTTGTAAATAAAACAGCTTTCTCTATTTCCATTCTTTTTTTCTAATTTTACAGGAAATTTATGATATATGCATAGCTAGAAGCCAAGAAAAACTAGATCTTGATGATATTTTTATTAGAATTTACAAAATTTATTTTGTTATTTTCTCTGTACCACTCTTATAAACAGGCAGGCAGTTTCAGTAACAAAAATCGTTTTCAATGCACAAAATGTGATTTCAGATTTTAAAGAACAATTATAACGAAAAGAGTAAAATAAGATGAAAAATTTGCAATGGTCTTTTCCTCATTTACACTTAATTTTCCAAAAGCCTGAGATGTTAACAATGACCAGTGTGAAAAAAGTTAAGAATAATTCTGAGCTCTGAGTGTAGGGCACGGTCATATTTTTGTGCTGTATAATTTGCATATTTTGAGATCACAGAAAACTACCAGGTGCACCATGGAATGAGGTAAAAAGAATTGCCAAAATAACCCCCGCTTTGACCTACCTTGTCCTTCCTCAGATGCGTTTTGCTCACTGTGCCAGGTGGCACATTGGCCTGGACCCAAGGTCAGCGTAAAAACTAATGATTCTTGTCTATGTGAGGACACTATTGTTCTCCCAGGAATGTCAGTGTTCCCAGTAAAATACAGAAACAGGTCGTTAAGTTACTGAACTAAAGTTAATGCTCACACAGACTTCAAAGCTGTACAATTAGACACTAATACCTTGCTTGTTCCCAACACATGAGAGGATAATCTTAAGGTATGTAAGAGTACACTGAAGAGTTTCTCTCAGTGCCTAACAGGGATGGGTGCTTGGTAACACTTTGTAGAGCACACACCGTGCACTTTAGAGTCCTCTTATTTCTCCTTGTGAATGAGCATTTCTAGGATCTGTAATCAATTCCCTTGATGGTAAATGTATCAAATAATTTGTTGTGCTGAAACAAACTTATTATTGTAAAAATCATAAAATCCTTTAAAGTAAAATAGGCACCCTGTGAGTTTGCTTTATTCTGTGAGAAGTTTTGCTGTGAAATGTTCATCCTATTTTTTCTATTGTGGTATCATCTATGATTTCTATATATTATATCATCTATCTATCTATCTACTCATCTACTTATATATTTCCATTTATTTATTGATAATCCATTTATGTATCTATCATCTATCAAATATATTACACACTATTATCTTCCATTTATGTACCATCCGTGTACATATATGTATCAATCATCTGTCTCTATATCTATCAATAATACTTCTATCATGAAAATCTACAAAGAAGATAGCATCATTAAACCTGTTTGACATACAAGCAAAGTAAGGTCTTCAGGGTTAAGAGACTTATTGAATTCTGTAAATATAGCTAGCAAAGTTTGAATTCTGACCCACAGAAGTCAGTTTTTATTACCTCCCTTGGTAACTGTGCTTGTGTGAATTCTTAATATTACATAAACTTTAAAATTTATGTTTCATTTATCCCAAATCACTCAGACATATTAACCGGATTTAAGAAATGAAGACAATAAACAAATTGGACATAGGAAATAAACAAAGCACAAGAGAGAAAGTATGTTTGAGCTATGGTCGGAGAAATCTGTGGGAGACCAAAAAGGGTCCCTAGAACACAAAGGATGATAGTGATTGATAAAGGTCAACATGGGGCATGTTGCATGTTGCAGTACACGCTTCAGTGCACTGGAGCATGCAGGTAAAGTCGACATTATAAATGTTTCTATAAATGGAGAAAAGGATGAGTGTTTTCTTCATCCTCGTCAAGGAATTTTCTCTTTGCAATAGACAGAGACCACTACAGAGAAATACAACCAATGAAATTTGGAGCCCAGTTTGAGTGGATTTATCTGTAAAATACTCCCACACCTACAATTCAGGAAAAGTTTTGGAAGATGGAGCAGAAAAGAATTCATGAGCCAGAAGACTTTGTTGTGAGATGGTGTCTCCTGGTAACATTAGAAGTTACACTTGTAAAGTCTCACCCACATGTCCACCCACATGTGAATAGAAGGTGCCAACAAACATTCTTGACTTCATGGGAAGAAGCTCAAGAGGCCAACACTATACAAAGTTCTATAGGCAACTGAGTAAAACTGAGAATGGGAGACGTGGAAGAGCACACTAGTTGGTTGTCCAGATTCACTGGTCAGCCCTGAAAACAGACTTACAAATGTTATATGGATTCAACAGGTTATAATACACACACACACACACACATGCAGTAACAATGAAAGAAAAGAAGAAAAGGCCATGAATTTGGAGAGGGTGAAAAGGAGTGGAAGGGATGGTTTGCAAGGAGGAAAAGGAATGGAAAACATAATTAAATTATAATCTCAAAAATAACTTTAAATAGAGCAAAAGAAAAACACCAAGTTAAAAAGTCATTTTTTAAAAAAAAAAATGAACCCTTTCCTTTGGTGTTCTGATAATAGGATATTTTTTTTTCAAGGAGCTAAAACAACATTCTTGGGTAGGAGAAATCAACATGGAATCCATACTTTACAAAGGACGGCTCTCCACCCAGGTGGTAAAGACCCATCAAGGGTAAGACTGTGAGCTGCCCTACATGGAAAAACACAATGGTAGCATCAGTTTCTGCCCTGTTTTCACAAAGAAACATTACCCTGTATTGCACTACTGCCATCCTGGGTAGCACTAAACAGAGGGGAGGGGATGATGATCTGTGCAGGAGAGGCAATGACGGTAAGAGTTTAGCTGACCTGACCTTCATCCACACCAGCTGGCAAGACTTACATTGTGTATTTTAGATAAGTTATCTTTGATCTGGTTACATGTTCAATAACTTGTCACAGACACATTTCAGCATAAAAATATGAATAAATTAACATGAACATAAACAAATAAAAAACAGTGAAAAAAATGAACTGAGGATGCACTTTCCCCAGTTCAGAGATGTCTCCAAAAGCTAGTCAGTTGACACAGTAAAAATCAAACTGTGTGAACCTCTTTCTTTTTCTTATTACTTAAAAAAATACCAATCCAAATTCCCACTCCCTCCCCTCCTTCCAGTCTCCTCCCTCTACCTCCACAGACCTTCTCCCATCCCTCCAACCCAAGGGGAGTGCCATGCCCCCCGCCTGTGGAAGTCCAAGGCCCTCCCTACTACAACTAGGATGAACAAGGTTTACATCCAAAGAGAATAGGATTCTATGAAGCCGGTATATGCAAGTAGAGACACATCCCAGTGTCACTATCAGTGAAACTTCAGTCTGCCCCAGCTGTCAACCCCCTTCAGAGGGGCTTGGTTGTTCCCATGCTCATTCACTCCCAGTCCAGTTGGAGTTGGTGAGCTCCCATTAGCTCAAGCAAACTGTCTCAGTGGATAACCCCCTCATGGTCTTCAATTCCTTGCTCATACTCTCACTCCTTCCACTCTTCAACTGGATTTTGGGAGCTTAGTCCAGTGCTCTGATGTGGGCCATGGCCTCTATTCCCATCTGTTGTTGGACGAAGGTTCTATGGTGATAGTTAAGATAATCATCAGTCTGACTACAGGGTAAGGTCAGTTCAGACACCCTCTCTTCTATTGCTTAGGGTCTCAGCTGGGGTCATCCCTGTGGGTTCTTGGGCATTTTTCTAGAGCCAGGTTTCTTGCTAACTCCATAATGGCTCCCTCAATCAAGATATCTCTTTCGTTGCTCTCATATCTGTCCTTCCTCCATCTTGACCATCCCATTCCCTCAAGTTCTCCTCAACCCCCCTTCTCCCCTTCCTTCTACCCCCTACCCCCCTGCTCCCAAATTTTTGTCTGATTCCAATTTCCAGGTGGGTCTATATATGTTTTTCTTTGGGTTCACCTTATTACTTAGTTTATCTAGGATCCTGATGGCAACATATTTTACTGATATTTAAATGTAAGATCTCTTCAAATTGCATGGTTTTAACTTGATGAAATAAAGACTTTTGAAGCTTTTGGTTCTTCTTTGGTTCATAATTAAAGAATGACAGAGATCAAGGCTGACACCTAACATAATTTCACATTTACATATTTGTTTCATTTCACTGTTGGAGGAGGAGATATTCAAATCAAGATTGATTCATGTATTCAAAACATGACAAACTCCCAACAAATACATGAAGGAGGTGACTTGAGGCAGCTCCATGCAAATTGAAAGGCTAAGACACAAACAGAAAATGGGCTTGTTCTCCTGCTTTGTGTGGCTGTTCTTTGGGTTTGTTGTTCTGTGCCTTTGTTGTAACACACCATGATCATTGTGACTTCACATTTAGCTGCTGTGAAGTCCCAGTTCCAGGGACCCTTGGCTTTCTCTTCTGTGCCATGTTTACTACATGGCCAAAGCTGACTTCTTTGCATTTTCAAATGAATTTCTCCTAATGTTTAAAACATACACATGCAGTAAGGTGATGGTGGTGCACACCTTTAGTCCCAACACTTGAGAGGCAGAGGCAGGTGAATCTCTGAGTTTGAGGCCGGTCTGCTCTTGAGGGAGTTTCAGAATAGCTAGGGCTACTAAGAGAAAAGCTGTCTCAACCACTCCCCCTGACAAATATACATGCACTTAGCTGTTAATATGTGCATTTACCATAAAATTTGTTTAAACATAAGGTTAACATATTTTTGTCAGGAACGCATGCTCATAAACACATTAGTATACACACATTCACTTCTATATGATTTAGACTTTAACATTGTTGATGTAAAATAAACACTGAATATATGCTAAGATTTAATATTTATCAAAAGTTCTGAAAAAGGGTGAAATGTACAAATTCCACCTTTAGCAATCTCCTTTTTCTGTTAATTCTTAATGTTTATTGTGTGATGCCAAAGCTCTACAGGATTATCCACCTGTGTAACTGGAGGCTGCTTGTTCATTTCTGACTGCTCAGCCCTGAAATAATCATACAGAAACCATATTATTTGTGATACTGTTTGGCCAATAGCTTAAGCATATTGCTAGATAGCTCTTACATCTAGAATTAACCATTTCCATTATTTTATATTTTACCATAAGGCTTGTAGCCTACTGGCAAGGTTCCGGCTGGCAGCTTGCATCTTTCTCCTCTGCCAGCTTCATGGCATCTCCTGACTCCGCCTTCTTTCTCCCAGCATTCTGTTTAGTTTTCCCCACCAACCTCTGTGCTGCGCTGCTATATGCCCAAAGCAGTTTCTTTATTCATTGACCGATAAAAACAACCCATATACAAAAGGGCCTCCCACACCACACCTGCTCTTGACTAAGGCACCCCTTACTCTGTTCTTTGGAAGGAAAGAACTTTGTATAGGTGTTTACATTCAGGTCAAACCATCCCAGAATTTAAGGCCTATTTCATATTTGGTAGTCAAATCCTAGAAAAGGAATAGAGAAAGCATACAACTGAAATTTCAATAAAACACCAGAGAGAAAAAAAATGCCAAAATTCAAGGATTGCTCCAAATTTGCTAAGATTTTTCTATCAAGGTAAGGCTTCAAGGAATGTCAGACTTCACGGGAATCATGGGACTAACCTTTTCTTCCTTTCAAGAAATGGAAATTACACTCATCCATTCCACAACTTTTCAGACATTCTTTTTAAAAAGTCTACTTGATGTCACGTATGAAATGGGAATGCAGTTGTCCCTCTGTCTGGCCACCAAAGGGTAAACAGAGCCATTCTGATGACCTCCGACTGAAGTCCATTAGTCAACAGGTAGAACCAAACATGTGGCCACATCAGTCTGATCAAAGTGTGAGAGACAGGCAATTGAACAGTGTGCTGCCATAGTGCATCTAGTTTCCTATCTCCAAGAGCTGGTTTTATGGCTTATTCTTGAGCGGCACACATGGAGCTGCGGCATCTCTTGGTTTATTACAGACAGAAGTCCAAGTAGGAAATTGAATCGAGGTTCTTTAAGTGGGGGATTGTGTAAACATTTATTGCATTTTCATGTGAGTCAGACAGTTAAGCTCACCTGCTTTTGCAGGGATCATATAAAAGAACATAAGGCAGTAATTGTGCCTGGAAGCAACAGCTCCATCTGTCTTTAAGATCTCCTTCCCACTGGATTTATGTGGAACATGCTGGTGGCTGGGATCAGCCATGCGCCCTGGAACTTGATTAAAGCCGGAGATGAAATAACAAGGCCTTCTGGAGCTACAAAGTTGACCCATGGAAGACGTAAGAGATTCCTCCGCGGAAGGTGTGTGCTGCCCACTCAGCCTGGATGAGAATGTGCCTCCAACCCACCCCTTCTCAATACTGTTTTAACAGACTCTAACTCAAGTCTGTTTCTTTGCTATTTGAGTTTGGGAACTCGGCTTGTAATACAGAGCTACTGCCTCCTGGCCTGTAAAACAAAGGTACTGTTTACCTCCTCAGTGTTCCATCGAGGACAAAGCAGCTCATATAAAATCTAACTGTAGGCCCGAAGCACAGTAGGAACTCAACACATGTGGCCTCCTCACGCTCTTTGTGATGGACAGGATGACTGAATCGCATAACCGCTAATTTCATCCGAGATGGATGGGTTTGTACTTACTCAGATATATAGTGTAGGAGGAGGAGAGAGCTGCTTGTGGTTCCCGGATGCCTAGCTAGCTTGGACCCAAAATAACCACACAGAAACCTTATTATTTAAATTACTGCTTGGCCCATCAGTTCTAGCTTCTTACTGGCTAACTCTTACATTAATTTAACCCATTTCTATTAATCTATGTATTACCACGAGGTTGCAGCCTACCAGCAAAGTTCCAGCATGTCTGTCTCTGGCGGCTCCATGGCGTCCCTCTGACTCAGCCTCCTTTCTTTCAGCATTCTGTCCAGTTTTCCCTGCCTTCCTAAGTTCTGCCTATCAACAGGCCAAGGCAGTTTCTTTATTCATTAACCAATAAAAGCAACACATAGACAGAAGGACCTCCCACACCAATACAAAGCATTAATATTAAGGGCAAAATAAAATTCTGATCTACCCATGAACTTGCACTTTTGTTTCATTTTTGTACTTGGATTTTTACAACTACCCCTCAGCTAAGAATATGATATTGCTTTTGATCAGCATGAAATGATCAGACTAAATTGATCATTACAGATGATTGTTTTTCATGTTTTGGTAAGGGGCATTTTTTGATCACTTGGTGTAAGATTCCCTTTTTGCGTCTAGGAGAAGGGATGGACTTAGAGATATTTGAAGTATACTCTGCAATTTTAAACTACTCATTTGCATTCCTACTGTTTTCTCCAAAAGAGGTGCTAAGTACTAACTCATTAGTACATCATGTCTGGATTACCTACCTGCTTGGCCTAAATCATCCCTGTTTCTCCCTTAATCTATCTGCTATAGCTACTGAGCAATTGAGTTTTCTCCCTCAGTGTTCTGGACACATCCTGTCTGTCCTTCCTTGCAGAATCATAACTACCCACTAGCAGCAAGTTTCAACTTCATTCAGTGCTACTCTTTGTTATTGCAAAAGAACATTTTCTAAGAGTAAAAATTTACATTTATCTCATTATTTTAGCTGCTGTTACAAGCACTCCAAATGAGACAATCTGGCTTTCCTCCTTGTCAAATAAAATTCTATATCTCATATCCTACACTAAGGCCAAGTCAACATCTCTGAATTCAGGAGGTACAGAACATTAACTCCTAACTCAGTGTGCATACTTACATCACTCTGGGTCTGGCCTCTGTGACTGAACTGGGATCCTGTGGTTCTTGATGCCACTCTCTCTGCTGAGCTCAGGGATACTTCTGCTTCTTCATGTTCCTGTGGATCTACCTGTCTTGCATTCTCAGCCCTGATACAAATAGCCCACTGGTTTTCTTGGAATCTTTTGCTTTTAAACAAACACATGGTCATTCTCTTCTGTGTATCACTAACATCCCTGCTCTCAGGCCTGTCTCTAGCCCACCTTCATTTGTACCAGCAGTCAAATATCTTAATGTCACTCTTTTTTAATGATTATATTTTCTTATCTGCAAATATATTCAGATGTTACAGAATACAATAACTAGGTCTCATAAATGGAAAGAAGTGCTTAGTCTATACCCTCCCAAGACCATGTCAGAATTTAATTGATGTGTAGAGTTAGCATATGGAGTCTCCAGGAGGAGGTATGGGTCACTTCAGGCTAAATCCTCAAGCATGTATTTCTGCCTGTCTTACATGATTTAAATGCTTCTGGGATGGCGTTCCTCCAGGACATTCTATTTTAAAGTCAAGTCTTTGTTTTGTGTTTTTCTCTTCATATGTGTGCCTGTCTACATGTCCTTTCTATGGAAGTAAAGAACCAGGAATACACTGGGCAGTAGTGGCACGTGCCTTTAATCCCAGCACTTGGGAGGTAGAGGCAGGCAGATCTCAGTGAGTTCGAGGCCAATATGGTCTACAATGTGAGCTCCAGGACAGTCAGGACAGAGAAACCCTGTCTTAAACTCTGCCTCCCATCAAAAAAAAAAAGAATCAGGAAAGCTTGACGAGAAACAGAACAGGTGCTGTAGTCTCAGTTCTGCCTTCCCAGGCCCCAGAGTCATGAAGCAAAATAGACCATTACTCTTTATAAATAATCCGTCTCTATAGAAAATGGACAAACACAGGAGCCAATAATGATTTATTAAAATTCAAAGATCCATACCCAGATAAATCAATTTTTGTAGGGTATTTGGACATTGTATGTCAAGAACTAAATAGACTAGAAGCGTCGTGGGTACAAGTTCACTGTAGTTGATTGGATGACCTTTTATCTGAATCAGGCCACTCTGCTCTGAGGCCAGTTTCCAAGGCAGTTCAACAATGAAAGAAATAACACAGCAGAAAGAACCTCTAGTTCGAATCTCCTGTTGCTCCAGGAAACACCTGAATGACTTCAGATTGGGCGGAGCTTGGGATAGCACAGTCCTCCCCAAATGAATGGTTAAATGTGGCAGAAGGTTCTTTCTCACTGAGAACTGTGATGGCAAGCAGCCCTTGATCTGGATGAGTGTTGGAAGCCACTGGAATGCCCTCACTCCCAGCATTCAGTCTCCTTTGTTATTCTGAGACGACCTTCCATCCATGAACACCAAATGATTTCAAGCTATCGCCTGTGGCAGAGCTGGTGAAGCAATTTAGAGAGCATGACAAGAAATGAACACTCTGGAAGCTTCTTTCACCATGCAAGGGAAGAAAATGCATTTGGAAGCCTAAAAATGTAGAAAAGCTAATGTCTTCAGAGGATTTTTGCTCTACTTGGTACGATTTGCTGTTATGATGTCCTAAGTAAACACAAGTTAAAACTTCATACTCGGAGTATTGTTTCTTAAACAGTTTTTAGATCATATGGTTCTTGTGTTAACTGAAATGAGATTTTTTTACGCATGTATCTAACTCTCTGAAATTACATATTGCACACTTCATAGCTCCTAGCTCCCAGGACTGGAAGCACCGCAGAGATCTTACTTAAATGATTTATTCCACATTTCCAAGAACACAGTGTACTCTCTACTTTCTGTCTCACTGCTGAACCAAGAAAAGGCTGGATGGAAAATCAAAACAAACCCTGGGTTCCTTGCTCTTCGTCTGGCTTCACAGCTGCTCGTTTTCCCTCCAGTGTGTGGTTAACAGTGTAGTCACGAGATTGTGTGTGATGGGGTTCTTGATGATGTATGATGGGATACTCTGGCACCTTACACTTTTTCAAACACTATAACTATTTAAATTTGAAACACTATTAGAACCATGCACACTCCCAGAAATGCTAGACTCATTTGTTCATTTGAACACGATGTAACATGTAACATGACCTTGCATTCATCCACTACCAATTTTCGCCGTGATTTTCAGAGTTCAGTGCATGAGAAGAGGGATGTCCAAAGCATATACTGCATGCCTCTCTGCTCAAGCATGTGTTCTTTGTCACACAGATCCTTAGAAAGAAAGCATGGATTTGAAAATAAAATTAGTAAGAAATTCAAGAAAGCTACAACACAGCATGAGATCTACAGTGAAACCACTGGGGATGGCTGGACATGTTTCATGTCCAGGGAGAAGGAATGAAGACAGAAGGACAAAGAGTCCTTTCACATCTTCCCATAAAACACCACACAACACCCTTATTTAATCAGCATGTCAAGACATTTGATATTTGATTGTGCTTGACTGCAATGGATTCTGAGAATTTGTCTTAACCTACACATATTCACACATGCTGATAAAGAATTTATGACTAGGAAAAGGTCACAGTCCATTCCAGAAGAAGACTTATTTCAAACATTACAAGACATTGGTTAGAAGCCAGGTTTAGTTTTTTGCAAATTATTTTCTTTTTAGTGTCTCACTACATGATAATCTAGGGGAAAGGGACTTCCCATATGAAGTAATCATGGCCTTACAAACAAAAAGATAGTCATTAAATTTCAATATTTTGACCGCTCATCCCTGTGAATTTTTCAGAAAATCATGTCAGTCTGATAATGTCGCAAGGTTTTAAGTTCTAGTTAAATACACAATTGTCTCTGCTCTCTGAAAATTTAGAATCATATATACAGGATCAAATTAACCCATGCATTTTAATAGAACCATCCAGATATTCAGATTAAACTCAAAAATCTCTCTTGTCTGGTTCCTCCAGCTCTGTCACTCTTTGGGTTAGATGCCCTTGTCTCCTTTTATCAGGAATCTGCTAGAGCCCAAAGGTCCAACATCCTAGGGAGGTTTTCTTCAAAAGCCACCTCTGTACTTTAAATGTTGTTGCTTTGTTTATCTGAACATTATCTTGAGCGGCACTTTCTTGATGGCAGAGATAGAACAACAGTCTCTCAAAACAGTGGAAATTCCCATTTGAAAAGGACAAGTAGATCTAGTTGTCCTAGAAATGTATAAGGCAACAAATAGTCCAGGTACTTCAGAAAAATCCTCCAGTCTCTACATATGTGTTTATTCTATTCAGTTTAACTTGGTACCTATTGTCTAAAGTACTGATCTGTAATGTGTGGCCAGTGAAGTTTGTGTTTTGGAGATCTATGTAATTTTTATTTGGTTTTAATTTTTAATATTAATTAAAAATCAACCTCAATATTCATGTTGACTGTTTCTTGGAAAGCCACGAAGAAGGCTGGTTTAGTAAACACCCATTCTTCACAAGGAAGTAAGTGGCGGGATATAGATGATAAATGTGAGGGCAGAGCTATTCTGCAAGATTTCTATCTTTACTCATAGCAGCCCCTTAGAGTCTATTTATTTATTTCGCATTTCACTAAGTACTAAGAGACATTCTGAAGGAAGTCCTCCTGTTACCGCAATTGGGTTTCAAACCTGTCACACCATCCTCGGTGTGAATCCCCATGCCTCTACACATGCCTTCTCATTCTTTCATAGTCTTATGACATCTGAGGCAAGAAGGAAGAGACTTCTTCTGCCTCAGACAAGAACGCCTGTGCGGGGTGACACACATTTTGTACACCTTTGACATGAGGAAACAGTGAATATGGGTTTGGGTACTGTAAATACGTTTAGAAGGCAGATAAATTTGCAAGTCAAGGTCTGCGACTAACAAGGCTTATCTATACCAATGCCTAAAATCAATACAAAACAGAATAATAGGCTATACGGTCGCAATACTGGGTCTCATGCCACAAGAAATGAAAACACAAAATGAGTTTGTGTCAAAAAACTTTTAGGCCCTTTCAACTTCATGAGATGGCACTGTGGATCAGAAAAGTGTGGGCTTCAGTGCTCTCTCCTGAAGCTCTCCTTTCTTTCTTATTGATGAATATGCGTACCCAATCCTGTTTTAAAAACAAAGTAAACCAGGGATGGATTTCTCATGGCATGCATGCCTTCCTCTACTAAGTGTCAAACAAAAATCCAGATATATTTGATTGGTATGTCTTCCTGTTATGGCTTGATATAGGTAGATGTGAGTGCTATACGAGAAAATTATTTTCAGCTTAGTGTATCTCAGGGGTAATCGAATGTTCTGCTGACTGGTAAGAGGTGAGGCAAGAAAACACATTAAAGGCACAGTAGGAGGCAAAGCACAGGAGAAAGAAGACCCATTGAAGGATGGGATGACCACGCAAAAGCCACCCTGGCAGCATCAGGCTAACCTGAAGAAAGAAAAGAGATTGATGGTAGACAGGCTAGGACTAGGCAGGTTCAATTAATTTCATGTTTATAATTGATATGTATTAATTTTAAACATTACTGTTACATAACTAGTGCTAGGGAACTCTTTCAGTAATAATTTTTTTCAGAAGAGTGTATGTATGGACTAGACAAGAGACAGCTTCTGATTCAGGTTCTAAGAAGGAGCCAACTTCCAAGTGATGGTGTGATTGCCCTTCTTCAAATCACAGCTGGACAAAATGCAGAGAGAACAAGAAATCATGGGGTACCTACTGTCAATAAATACATCTTTAACACAACTCCCATATCTAAGGCTTGGGAGACGTCACAGAAGAGTGGGCAGAAAGATTGTAAGAGCCAAAGAACAGCAAAGTCTGTTGTGAGATTTTGTCTCCTAGGAATGACAGGAAAGCTACACTTATGATACCTCAACAATATGGTCACTTAAGCAAGACCTGAACAAAGATAACACCAATAGACAATCTCACACGAATGGGGTATTATGTGAGCCCACCCCTAGACAAAGAATTACAGACCATTTGACAATATGATAATAGCTGAGGAAAGGAGAATGAGTCTTCCCTAGGGATGAGCCCCCTATTAGTTATCAAATGCCAAGCAAAGATCATTAACATATAGGCCACAGTAAATGTATACAAGTGGTTTTTACATCAGGGAGTACATTGTCTGGTTGGGATATTGAGGAAGGGTGGGGGATGAAGGGAAAGTAGGAAAGCAAATCCTTACAATATTTTTTTTTTTTTTTTTTTTTTTTTAGTGAAAGGATCCATATGGGCTGTACAGTTGCAACTAAATGCTCTTCCTGTCCTTTATACTATCTGGTAAACTAAAGGGACTCAGTCATTTATCAGTAATATGCTACATCTTCAAGGTGCAGAACTACTGTCTTAGCCAGTAGCAGGTCTTTTGCTTTATAAGACTAGAGGAACAGATTTGAAATGGCACCAGGTATATGGCCAGGCTTTTCTCCATCTTAGGTAGTATTATTTTCCCTAAGTATCTCTGATCTTGCTTGGCAGAAGACCACCCTATGAGCCTTGACAGCTTCTATCAGATTATTAATACTTCCCGTGTTTTCTCAGTGGGAGATTTTACAATCTGAAGAAGATCCTGGCACACACGGTCTCAGCTCATTTTCTTTTCCAGGCTCTGTGAAGAAACTATAAAATCCTTTCCAGGTCCTAAAATTGGACATAATTCTGCCAGGGTGTCTTAGGAAATAATTATTTACAGGTTGACTTTTTTCCCAAAGCTCTTCACCAACATCTCTTCAGAGCAGAAATCCAGGAAGATGTCTGACTTTACTGTGAAGACAAAAGCACACTGCATCCCAGCAAATCTAAGCAGATGTTCCTTTCCAGGACACAGAGAAAGAGTTCCTATATCCAGCTGGTTCCTAAATCACTGCGAAAGTCTCCCTGTCTACTCCCCAAAGATGTAAATTGTTTCATGAATAGAACAGCAGGTAACATGGCTATAAATAAAGGTCATAGGAAAACTCATGCTGTAGGGAGAAGCTAATGAAAATTGGAAGGAGATGATCATGAACACAGTGGGCAAATGAAGACCTTGATAGGAATTCACCATTGTTGACAAAAGCATTTGCCTTGGTCTTCATTCCTTCCCAGACCTACACTCATCTTGCCAGGTTGTTATTTGACTTTGCTAAATGGTGCTTAGTGATGAACTATTCTGAATAATTGCTATGGTATAAATTTTTGAGTACTCTCTCAAGTTCTAGTTTCTGGTTCATTTATCTAACAAGCTTAGAAATCATCAGCCTATCAACAGAAAAACATAGAAGTTAGATGAACTGTTAGTCCACAAGCCTCCTTAGACTGACTAAGTATTTGAGCTCAGGGAATTTTTTCCCCATAATCAGTGAAAACAGACGGTTGGCTATCAATCATGACTACTTGCAGAGAAGGAACACAAGGATGAGGCAGAGGCTGAAACTTAAAGCCAGTTTTGGTAAGAATGCCAAGACTTACTTGAGACTTTGCTGGAGGCTTAACACATACTAAGCCTGTAGGTGGACTTTTCTGTCCCTCCTGCTGGTCCCAGATCATGCATGGAGACTTACTATTAATTATGAAAGCTTGGACTATAGTTCTGGCTTGCTACAAGCTAACTCTTATAACTCAAATTAACCCATATTTCTTATCAACCCCCTGCCATGTGGCAGTGCCTTTTTTCAACAGGGCACATTCATCTAGATTCTGTATGCTTCTACTCATAACTCCTGAGACTCTGCCCTCCTTCTTCCTGATGTCCTCTATGTCCTGCTGTCTTGCCTGTACCTCCTGCCTAGCTGCCTGCTAGTCAGCTCTTTTATTAAATCAATCAGAATGCACCTGGAAAAAGACATATCTTCACAGTGTAGAAAAAGAAATTCCACTACATTTCCACCTTTTGTCTAATTAAAAAAGGTTTTAACTTTAAAATAGCAAAACTATATATGGCATAAAATAGTTACCATGTAAGAATTACAGTTACAATATCCAGTCCATTTATATTTGGCAAAATTAAAGAACATACTCTATTATCTATATTATCTTTGTGAGTCTAAAGATTTATACCTAATTTACATTTTATCATAAATAAGGATAGCTATGTTTAATTATTTAGCCTTTAGCTCAATTAAAGTCCCCAGAAATGTGAAATGGTATCTAGTAACAGGTTACATCTGGCTGTCTGGACAGCCACACAAAGTTCTTCTGTATCATTGGGGCATTCAACTTTGGCCTATAGGTTTAGCATATATGACAGACATTTTTGAAAAGCAGGGAATTTTGAAGGATTGACCTACATTTTGTTGACAAAGTTTAGGCGTCACTTTTTTTTTTAACATCCTCCTGGTCCAGTCTGGACAGTATGCTGTCAGTCATTGAAGCAAGGGCAGTTTCTTTTCCCAAATGCCTTAGCTTTTGCCATAGAGAAAGTAAACTCCATAAGGAGGTTCTTCAATATCCATAGTTTTCTTTGGAAGTAAATTGTTGCTGTCAGGAGCAAGCTTGTCACACTGTCAAGAAAAGCCTTATATTATTAAGACATTATAACTTCCAAATTATGTAGATTTTTGAAGTATATGAAGACTATCTATCTCTCAAATATATCTGTTTATAACCTCAAAAACATGTCTAACATGACTACAAGTTCACTACTATAGATGACTACTAATCTGTATTTCTTAATTATACATTAAATTTTTAAATGAGCTTCATAAACACAATTCCCAAAACAAAAGTAGAAACATTGATACAGTATAAAAAAAACTTTAAATTTGTATCAATAAATCAAAATCCTTACCAATGTAAAATATTTAAGACTAGTGGCTGCTTTTTTAGTTTAAAAGTAGATTCAATATTCTACCCTTTTCTCCAATCATTTATATATTCCTCTTTTTCTTTTACAAAAAGATCTTTGAATTTAATTTCTTTGTTTAGCTTTTTTTCTCACTGTGACCAATACTAATTTGTAACCAATAAGCCTTAAATGAAAACAAACATCCATAATCCATCTTTTGGTAATGTGGGTGTCATTATTTAGACTACTTCCTATTGTCTGTTGTCTGTGGGCATTGGTATCTTTGAGGAAACACTGAGAAAATTGAGGTTAATTGTTAAGTCTTGACTGAAGTAGTATGTGAGGCTGTATCACCTCAGTCAGCAGCCTGGAAGCTGTTCTGGATACAGAATTTACAAACTGTAAAAGAGGCATTCTGGATGCTGGATCACCTGGACCATATGCTTTCATTGGTTTCTTTATTATAGAAATACATAAACTTTTAAAGGTAACATACATTGTAAGTTTGGAATATGTGGTATGTACAAGCCAGTTAAAGAATTTTTTTGTTTTATGTTTAAGCAGATAAAATATATGTTATGCATTTTGTGTTTTTCTAGGTTTATTTATTTATGTCTATAGCCAGGATTTCAGTGGGTCTTCCCCAGTCAAACCTGATCCATATCAACCTGGAATGAATTCACAACCTCTCATCTCCTGTAAAAATTAAAGCATAACCTCCTTCCTAAAGCAACATATCTTTTGACTTCCATTTTGAAGTTAAGACATTTTAAAAATATATAGGTTGGTTTAATCCAGCAATTTTCATAATCCAATGTGTCTTAGTAGCTATTGTTTCTTCATTAGTAATCAGGAAATCTAAAGACAACACAATAGCATACAGAATCCAGAATGTTCTCAGTGTATTTTCCATCTTGACACTGTCTATTATATTTTTATTATTTCATTTCTTTTAAGGACTTTATTATTTTCAGTTATTTCTCTTTCTCTTTTTTCTTTCAAGCCTATGTATATATTTAAACATATTGTAACCCCTTTAGAGGACTTTTTTCATCTGAATTTGCCTTTACTGAGCATCTGTATTATTTTCTGATTGCATGAAATAAGCCTTAAACTGCTATGTCAGTTGTTACCAGTGTTGCTTAGCTCAGTCCATGGAGAAATACATGGCAGTTGGCATCTTGCTCCTACTGCAGGGAGCTGCTGGGAGATGTATTTGGTACTGTGACAGGCATGAAAGACATAATACTAGAAAGTCATATTTAGTTCCATTTTTGTGTGTGTAGAACTTTGTTTTTTAGGATTTCCCAGATTTTATGTGACTGTAGGTGCCAGATGTTTTGGGGACATTTGTATGTGGAGTTTCTCTATGTCTCAGAAGTCACTCTCAAATAGCCATTCAGAGATTTGCTATCAATTATAAGTGATCAGCTGATAGCTCAGACTGGTTACTAGCTAATTCCCACATTTTAAATTAACCCATATTTCTTATCTACCTTCTCCTCATGGCTGTGCCTTCTTTCAACATGGCATGTTCATCTTGCCTCTCTTTGCTTCTGTTTGTGACTCCTGAGACTCTGCCCTTCTTCCTTCCAGCATCCTCTATGTCTGGTCCCTCCTATACCTTCTACCTAGCTACCAGTCATTCAGATATTTTATTAAACCAAGCAGAAGATGCCTTGTCAAAGACACATCTTCACAGTGTACAAGAAGACTATTCAATAATGTAAGTGTATGGCATCTGCCCTTCTTGGGGGATTCCTATGCCTCCCTATCTCTCAGATCTAGGAGTCCTCTCAGGGTCCTCACCATGGATATGTAAGACAAGTCTCCTGATTTAAGCAAGGGGCTTTAGTGTGAATGTGAAATGTCTCCATAAGATCTTGTATTTGAAAACTTAGTCCCTGACTAAGTTCTTGTGAATGTTTAGAAGGCTCTGGAACTTTTGGGATGCAGATCCTCAGTGGAGGAAGTGGTTCACTGAATGTTGCTTCCACAGTTCCAGGAAACATGAACATGTCTTCCAAGTTGGCTGCCACCCCTTCCCCACGGTGATGGATTGTTTTCCATCTGTGGCCCCAAATCAACCCTGCCTTCCTGAAGTTGATTTTGTTATATTACTAAGAAAAGTTAGTAGTACACTAGGGGAGAAAACATAGCTTTGAAATAATCTAATCTGCCCCACTTTTGAAAAGGTATTCCCTTAAGAGAAACTATTTTACCAGAGCCTAAGCAACTGAGATTTTATCAAACCCTAATCAGTCTAGGAGCTGGAAGAAAATACAGCTTCTTCTATTCCAAGGCTTTTTGGGATAGAGCCCAAGAAGTAATCATGAGCTTACTGGACACCACCCACCCTCACACATAGACTTCATCACTGCATCTATGGGCTGCTACATCATAGTGGGGTCACACATGTGGGTGCTACTGACTTCACGTCACGTAGGAGTATCAGCTATGGCTGCCAACGCCTTCAGGACTAGGTAAGAAACAAATGGAATGTCAATGTTTCTACAAAAAGTCACCATGGAACAGTGAGCTTTTCATACTATAGTTACTGTGGGTAATGAGTACAGGCTGAAGTTTAGCTAAATTAGATGAAACCCACACTGTAATATGGCTCACCTGAGGTCCATTTCCCATTTAGTCCATTTGGTATCTGACCTTTCCAAAACAAAGACAAATAATAAACAAATCATGGTGAAAAGCAAAGCAATGTGCAGCTGAGGGACAGAGCAACCACTGGAAATGGTTTCATGTGGGGCAAGATGCAGGGATTATGAAAATAAATGTGATTAATAAGATGAGGATAATAATGTGGAAATTGGGCAACACTCAAGAAAAGCTGAGTAATTCATGCGGATAGAAACTAAAAAGAGAAACAAAAATGAAATACTGAACACCAAGAACTTTGTAACAAAAACCAAGGGACATATTTTATTAGTCATGAACCAGTGACTTTGAAGACATGTCACCTGAAACCACTGTGATAAGAATGTACATTGAAAAATGACAGCATGTAAAAAATGTGAACTAGAACACCCATCCCTATCCCCAAATTCTGGTTATTAACAGAAGGTGCAACACTAATGCAGTGAGACTATCAGAAGGAGAGAACAGACATGGACTTGGCATAGGAGGGATCCTTTAAGTAAAAATGGCCTAGTATTTCCCAGAACTTAATAACAGAGACTCTCCTCAGACCCAGGAAGCTCAGAGAATACCAAGCAGAATAAATACTCAAACAGCATGCCCTGTGTCGTTACCTACATGACTTTATGCATGACCTAACTATGCCATTGCGGAATGAAGAAATGACAGACACAAGGATAAAGCTGTGTTACAGTAGTCTGTGTGGTTGATGGAGACACACCAGCAACAGCCAGGTTAACGCCATGATTTGTTATATACTGAGAACTAAGAGGTTCCCTCTTGGTGGTCTCTATAGAGTACTTGTCTCAGGCTTCTGTCATCTGGGATGAGGAAGCAGCAGTTGCTGCTTTCTGTATATGCAATTACAGATAAATGCCAACTATTCATTGACATTGGTACTCAGAGTTGGCAGAGGCTTTGCCTTTCCTGTAGTCTGAGATACTGGCATCGTGGGCAGGGCATGCCATACCAATGATACCCAGTCACCCAGGATGTCCCCACCCTAACTATAGCACAACTCAACTACAATAACCTAACACAAACAAACCTGCTTGGGAGAAAGGAGGGGGGAAGGAAGTGGTTCATTTATGGAGGAGCAAAATGAAAAAAAAAAAAAAGGTACCACTTTTCTCTTCAGAAACCATTCAGACACAGAGAGAATGGAAGTGAGGCATTTCAAGTGTTGAAAAAATAGAATACTATATCTTTACACGCGTTCCTCAACCATAAAGGAAAAACAAAAAGTCAACTATAAGTGAATGTGTCCCAAATAGACCTGCCTTCCCCAAAAATGGAAAAGGAATTTCTCTGGAGAGGAAGAAAAGTACGGATGTCAAATTCTGCTTAATAAAATGAAGATGATGAGAAAGAAAATGATCAAAAGGAACTGAAATTCTTTCCCTGCTGTTCCTGACTAACTGACAGGGCAACTTTTGTGGTTGTAGTCCTGATTAGTGATGCTATAGCTTATAGCTTCATGAAATGAATACAACAGTTGAACAAGATGCATAGAAGCGGAGCGGCTTGGTCACAGAGCTAGAGAAGACTGATATGTGGTCCAGCAGCCCTAGAAAATAACCTGGAATTTGTTATAAAAAGGATCTTGAAACAAACCCCAAGGTGACTTCTGTACTTTTATCATGACTAAAATCTGTCAGTTGTAATAAATGGGAACTAGAACCATTTATTTAAACATGGGTATATAGGAAAGTACTGAGAGATGATAAGGAAAACATAGAAAAACAAATAAGCTACAAGAAAAATAAGCAGAACATGCATATAAATAAATATGGTAGAACCTAGTCCAACTAAGCCAGTGGTCTCTTTAACTGAGACTGATCTAGAGCCAACTAAGTGATGAAAGTTTCCAGATAAACTATACCAAAAGAGATAAAATTATAAACACACAGTCCACGTGAAAGTTTCTTTTAAATTGTGCTCATTTACTTAGTGTGCTTGCACAAGTGCATTCTCTTGGTGAGTCACAGCATGTGTGAAGATGGCAGGAGGCAACATGCAGCAACTACGCCTGTCTTTCCACCAGTGCATCCTAGCAATGGAAACTGGTGGCAAGCCCCTCTCACTATGTGCTTGCCAGGAGGGTATGTAATCCCACTTCTTTCCATGTTTCTTCCTATTCTCTTACAACTGGGAGCCGACTGTAGCAGCTGTGTGCTTCCCCCTCAGTTTAATGGTGTGTCTGATGAGAAGGAATGCAACTGAGCAGTCAAGCAGGGGATATTTTACTTTTATTCGAAAGCATTACTAAAGACAATTGAGTGCGTCACTCTGCATACCACTTCTACTTGAACAGCCACTCTTCTTTGTGCGCTCTGTCAAGGAGAGAAGACCTTTATTTCTCACTTCATCACAAGGAGCAAGATGAGTTAATGGATAAGGGAATTAAGTTACTCAGGGTCACCGCCTGCTGTTCTGAATTCTGTATCAGTCTTGCCATCTGAGAATGCATGCTTCTGTACTGATCATGTCATCAGAGATTGGGTGCTGCTCTGTTCACGTTTCATAGACAATTAAAACCGATTCCATGCCACTATCAGCAAGCCTCTGGAAGGGATAATAAGTAATCGTTCAATTAAACTGCACTAGAGTCAAATGTTTGCTCTTGGTTCTTCATGTAAGTAATGAGGAGAAAACTCTGGAAGATTGCCAACATTAAAGGATGTTTAAATTCTTTGAAGAGGTGTATCTTCTCAGAAGCAGAAGTGGTGTGGGAGGTCCTTCTGTCTATGTGTTGCTTTTATTGATTAATGAATAAAGAACTGCCTTGGACCTATAGCAGGACAAAACTTAACTAGGCAGGGAAGACTATATTGAATGCTGGGAGAAAGGAGTCAGAGTCAGAGATAAGCCATGGAGCCACCACCAGAGACAGAGTGCTGAAACTTTGCTGGTAGGCCATGACGTCGTGGTGATATACAGATTACTAGAAATGGGTTAAATTAAGATGTAAAAGTTAGTCAATAAGAAGCTAGAGCTAATGGGCCAAGCAGTGATTTAATTAATACAGTTTCTGTGTTATTATTTTGGGGTTGGGAGCTGAGAACCAATAGAAGAACAGAGAAGCACAGACAGACACACAGAACCACTCACTGTGTTTCCCCAAAGTGCTCGGGATCTTGTTTCTGCTTTCTTTCACAATACAGTACAAATGTATTGTGTTCTCCCAGATGGCAAATCTTAAATAAGGTGATTCTGCAAATTTTCTCAAAGTTCATCAAGGGAATATATATGCATGCACATATTTATATATGCATACATGCATATATATGTGATTTTGTAGGTTGGTAATTTGTGAAGAACATGAATTGATGGGTGGTCTGAAATTAGTTATTATTAGTTTAGCAGGTAAATATTCAAAGACTGAAACTGGACCAAAGGAAGATACTAACTTCAAAATAATCAATTACGCTGATTGTAAATATTCTGTTGTAAATATTCTTCATAAAATCTAGAGAAAATAGATTACTTTAAAATAGTCAGTTTGTTAAAACAGAAAAACAAGTTTGTAAATTATATTTGTAGGGTTTCTGTATGCTGGTTATGGGCTTTTAAACAGTCATGGAGAGTCTCTACCACCCCTGAAATGTGAGTGGAGGGTGGTTTGCTCATCCAACTATATGCGGGGTGGGGATGCGATGGAGTGGGGTGGGGTGGGGATGCGATGGAGTGGGGTGGGGTGGGGATGGTGAGCTCATCCAGCTCAACATGAAGCTTGAATGAAACAATGTACAGAATATTTTCTGAAAATACAAGGCATACTTCAGATCTGGGATGATACTATCATGAGGGTTGGGCCAGGGTCTGGGAAGCCTGTGTTGATTGCTTGCTTCACAAATGCTTTCATCATACCATGGTGCCACCTTTCTCCTGTGGCATCTTTGGGAAGGACAAATCACCACTTCAGGTAGTTAGCACTGATAAACTGAGTCTCAATGCCCCTGGCCATGTCACCATTCTGATTCTGTCATACAATGGCAGAATGTTCTGGTATCAAGACCTTTTGGTGCTACTGTGGGTTACATGTGCCTTTGAACTACAAAGCTGAAGGCAGGGTCCCTGCACCTGGCACGTGGAAAATGTGAAGAATTTGTGCTTGTTGCTAAACCCAGCCTTCTACCTAAGGAAAAGGTGATGAACAGAGAACCAAAATTAAATCTTTGGTCCTATTAATTGACAGACCATCTGATGAGGGACAGTGTGCTCTCAAAATAGTTTCCTTGGCCTCATTTTCAATGTCTCTTTGGAGTACATATGCCAACTAAGTATTTGGAAAGAAAAAAAAAGCAAAATATATTGCCTAATGAACAATAATAAACAGGGGATATACAGATAATTAAATGAAAATAACAAATTTCAATAATTTCAAATAATATATTCTGTGATTGCTTTACTTGTAACTAGTTATGGAGTAATGAAATTAGTAATCTTGGCCATATGATAGGGTAAAAATTTGCCTCATTTTTCCACAGGTAATTTGTGGTCCCTTGTAATATTCAAAGTACTATACAAAGTTTGAAGATGCCAGTCATTTGAATGATAGAAGTCACTATAATAAATAAGCCTGCAGTTCATTGAACAAACAAGTAAAAGCCTATTAAGAGCGATGCTTCAGGATAGACTGAACTAGGGCTTTGAGCGTAGCAAAGGTGCATATGCTTACAGATGCTCTGCAGTGTCGACTTCATACTGGGGGGAAACAGTGATTTAATGACCTCATGAAAAATGAGGGAGGGTTGTCAGAAAGGGAGGAGGCACATTCTAGGCAGAGCAAGGCAGCAAACTTCATGCTAGAAAGCTCAGACAGGAAAAGAGGATGGGTGTGTTCAGGGAACTCCCACAAACTCTCTTTCTCTAGCACTCAGGGAGCAAGCAGACTGATGGGCCGAGGGTGGACAAGCCAATGCCATTTGTACTGAAGACATGCAAAGGAGCTAAGAATTTATTTTAATATAATAGTAGGCACCTATGCTCCATCTTTTAAACAATGTTTATATGTTGTTGTTATAAACAGAACAGGTAGGTAGATGTAGGTTTATAAAACCAAACAAAACGACCAGTGAAGAAGTTGGAGACATAACTAAGTTATCCAGATGAGAAATTATAATCCTTAGGCTTTGGTTCATACTGTCAGTTCAGATACAAAAAAAAATGAATTCAAAGTGTATTCCAGGTTTGAGCACTGGAATTTGCTTAAGTAAATGGGACTTATAAGACTTATAAAGCATAAGTTGTGTAAGAATGTATAGGGGAGGAAGGGAAGAGGAAACTGAGGTATAGAAAACTTAAGTTTTATATTCCATGAATCTCTAAAAAGGAAAGTTAGATATACAGTCTATGGATGTGTTTAAAACTGGAAGTGTAATATACAGGTGGGCAGAGGTTAAATGTATTAGCCAAACCCTGTTCAAATAAGGCTCTGTATTATAAAGAAAAAGTTAAGACCACTCTTAGGAATGAGAGTCCTCAGTTACCTTGTGTACTGTACTCCCAGAACACAGACATGGGGGAGTCTGAATTACCAGGTATTTGCTAGAGGTAAAGTCAAGTGCATACCACCAAATGTAAGCCCGTCACCATACTTATCTCTCAACTATAAAACAGGAAGCTTCCCTGCCATGAGACCACCTCCAGGCAGTGACCATAAGGAGAAGGAAGTGGAAGAAATCCCAGGACATCAACATTTGCCTTTGTGATGTCTCAGCACCTCCTGTGTGCAGGGCCATGATAAACCACAGCATCGCTGATGACCATTGAACAGTTTTCAGGTTAAAAACCATAGTGGACTTGCTTCCTGGGTCAGCTCTTTGTCGTTTAACTCCATCATAGATTTAACCTAGTGCTTCTTAGAATGGTGTGTACCATGAAGCAATCTCGCTACCAGTGTGACACGTACTTTTCCTTTAGATCTGTTGTGAGCTGAGCCATCTGCTCTGGCACTGGCTGCTGCCTGGTGCCCAGCTTGCCTCCTCCCAGTTCCCACACCATTCCTGTATAGGGAGTAATACTGGACACACACCGTACTACAGTTCAGGTCAGCAGAATGCAGGGGGATAAGGGCTTACCACACAGGGGCACATACAAAGCTCTCATTTATGTTTCCCACATGTGAACTCTCCTAGAAAGAGCTTGTTTAATGCGCATGTTTGTATTGTTTCAGTCATGACATTCACTCCTCTGCTTCTTTTTTTCTTCTCAGCTCTGGAAACCGGCATACGGATGTGATAATGGACCATGTGTGCGTTATTACCCTCACTGTAGGTGTCTATGGGTAGTGTGCATTCTTCTATGATTCTAGAATGGAACAGAAATATTGTGGTTAGTATATAACCTACTTGTAACCGAGGAAAATATTGTAAAAAGATTTTATATTCTTCATCTGCAGATTAATGTTTCCTGTGTTTTAAAAGACAAGTTACCCAAAAGCAGATGAATGGCATAAAACATTTAATTAAAGTCAGCCACAGCCTGCTGGCAAGACATGACCTTACCTTCAACTCAGTGCGGGGACCAAAAGCATCTATTGTTTTCATTTGAGAAGAATTTAGTGAGGAACACTGTTTCTTGGTTCAATTCAGAGAACATTTATGGAGTGCTTATTATATACAGGGGTGTTTTAGGCTAGGCAAGGAGTTCCCAGCGTGGCTATGAAAGTATTGTGCCTAACAAAGGTCCATGGTCTGTTTGTTCAAACAGGCCTGTGCTATAGGCCATGACACATGCCACTGAGGGAAAGTGGTAGTTGAGGACAAAGTGTCATGTTGGAGATGTCGTTGGAAGAATCTAGGCATGCCCCATGGCCAGGCCACATTTTAACCAGCGTGTGAAGAATAGGCTGTGTTTCTAACAGGAAGGAAAGTGGTTAATTTCAGAGAATCCAGGAAACCCCAGGCTTTGGTGTCCAGAGCTGAGTGGCTGACTACCCCACCTCATCCTCACATACATCCTGACCCAAATGAAGGTGCCATAGAGGGAGACTCCCAGGTCACTCCCACGCCCCTTGACCCCTCTGTTTGAATCATTTCCTCCCACAACACTTCCTGTCAGTAAACTCTGTTAATTTCATCCTCAAACACATTTCAAATCCATTCCTTTCTTTTGAAAACTTCATCATCTGCAGAGCTTCACGTTAGACAGTTCTAATTTCATGCCACGAGACATGAAACAAGCTCACAAGCCGTGTGTCTCTCTTCTAAGTCACACTTATTTACTGAATCTGATGTGGAGCTGTAGCTTTTACTCACAAACATGCTGTGTGCATACGCTACCAAAGTCCAAAGCCCATGATTTTGCTTCACGGCTCCATTTCAGGCTCCCCTCTGATAGACCATGGCCTTTGGAGTCAGGCTCCCCTCTGATGGACCATGGCCTTTGGAGTCAGGCTCCCCTCCGATAGACCATGGCCTTTGGAGTCAGGCTCCCCTCTGATGGACCATGGCCTTTGGAGTCAGGCTCCCCTCTGATAGACCATGGCCTTTGGAGTCAGGCTCCCCTCCGATGGACCATGGCCTTTGGAGTCAGGCTCCCCTCCGATAGACCATGGCCTTTGGAGTCAGGCTCCCCTCCGATGGACCATGGCCTTTGGAGTCAGGCTCCCCTCTGATAGACCATGGCCTTTGGAGTCAGGCTCTGGCTTATCGCCTTCAGGTTGTTCACACACTGCTGTTGGCTGCTTAGGGTTCAGTGTTCTCAGTTTCCATGCTCTGTTCCACTTCTTTAACTCATAACACACACACACACACAAATTCCACGCACACAATTCTATACACAATTATTCAAACACAAACACATACAATTATGTGCACATACACACACAACTATACATGCACTGACACACATAATTATGCATAAAAGACACACATACAACTATACACACACATAATTGCATACACATAACATGCATGTACACATGCACAATCATACATACACATTTAAGTATGAACATACATACATGCATATACCCACACTCACACAGACATACACAAATACATATACACTCACACACACATATATAAGCACACACGTGCATGTACACATACATGTACATATACATGCACATACAGACACACATGCAGGTACACACATAATGCATGCACTAATGTGTGCACTCACAGGTATTAATGCATAAACACCAAACATATACACAAGCACACAGACATATACATGCATACTCATGCATGCACACACACAGACATGCACTTTGCACACATGCATGTATGCACACAGGCCCACACAAATATTTTGAATGAATGACTCACTTTCTCAGAACTCACGCTTGCCGTGTCATTCGGCTGATGTCATTGACCAATTAGAACTTAACTGTTCATGAGAAGGCACTTCAGGCAGGTGGAAGTTCAGACTTTCCTTAGACCACCACAGCACATGCAACATATCCGTCCTAACACATATCACATCTTGTTTTGTTTAGATACCTTGACCAACTTGACAGTAGAGTCACAGGTTTATCTTAGGCTTTGGTCCACATCATTTGTTTCACAAAGCTTCTGACATTCTTATCAAATCATAAATGAGTGAAGGAGCTACAGTTGAAAGGCATCATCTCATTTGCCTCGGATCCCTGCGTGGGTCATGGACTGCTGTGCAGGTCTGAGTTGAGCTACCATCCCAGATCATGCTTTGTCTGATCCAATCATGTACAGCAGGACACACTGTACATGCAGGAGATATGCAGCAGGTCCTGAGAACAATTGATTATGACAGAAACATTGCAGTTCGGACCATATGTTTTAGTAAAGCCTTGGAGAAACCAGGCTGTTGCTAATAGCTGGACTGACTGGTTATCTAGAAGCAACATGGCTCGATATACAGAAAAGCCTGCCTCAAATTTAAAGAGGTTGTTAAATCCTCCATCCAGTAGTTAGACTTTGACCTATTAGTGTGAGCTAACAGTGCTCTGCTCTTCCACACATCAAAACAGGTGTATTTTGGTGAGTTCAGGATCAGAAGGAGAAAGCCTTTTCCATGGACAGATGTTTATGTCTCTGACATTACTCCTCCATGGTGACAGCCACCCTGACATAAGGCATAGCAGCCTGGCAAGGTCCACTCAGCATGGCCAAGTTCCCGTGTACCCCATATTGTGTTAGATTGCTGACTTACCCATCCAGAGCCCCTAAAGCTGGGGGTTTTTGTAATGGGAGATGGGAAATGTTTCTCTCTGTTCTGAGGGAGGACGTCCATGTTACCTGTTACGATCAACAGTGGTGAGGCTGAAAACACATTTAATAGAGGGTTTCATTGTTTTAAGTGGAACAACAGATAGAACCAGTGGAAGGTTTTGGGTGGCCTCAAAGGTTTTCAAAATTAGGTTAAATTATTTAAAAATCAAACAGAAACAAAGTAAGTGGTAGCTATGAGACAGTCAGGAGCAACTGCAGAGAGTAAACTGTTGCTCTTCTGTGTACATTGCTTTGAGAATTCCTGGGAGATTCAGAAGAGAAATGTTGGACTGACCCACTATGTTCAGCTTTGTTCACACACAGAAGAGGTTTTTCAGTATACCTGAAATAGTGCTTTACTCTAGAGAATAAAAAGTCAGTGTTGTTGACATGGGTTAACCCGCCGAATTGAATTTAGATTTTTTTTTAAGACCAGAAGGGCCCATTAAGGCAAAGAGATTCCACGGGAACATGGTCCTCCTCTCTGATCCCACATGTGACAGTCACTCAGTGATCACACATCAGTCACCACATTGCTGAGTCAGTCAACAGGAAGCAATGTGTTTCTTTAAGATTTTATTAAAGATTTCGATTATGAAGACACCAAGATTGAAATCAGTGTGAAAAATGAGTTCAGAGTTATAAGAGCTCTTCCGCATGTCCCCTGGCCCCACGCTGTCTAATCCTGTAATACACAAATGTGCAACTCCATTTTCTCCTCTTCCTATAATCAAATCCATGGTTTAGCCTGCCCCAGAGAATGCTGGAGCATGCCTCAACTATTGTTGTTTTGGAAATCTCTCTCAGACCTGTCATCAACTGGAAATGAACATGGAATATCAGCTTGTTCATGTCCTCAGATATTCTGATTTGGTAAATCAGATCCTAGTGAGAGGGCAGAGTGGGAAAAACTGGAATGGGTGGAAAAAGAAACGGAAAAATGAAAGAGTATATATTTATGCAAATGTGCTCACAGGGTATTGAATATTTGACAAAGTATACATATCTGAGTGTTGTTTCTCCACACTAATTATAGTTTATTAATTAACATAAAATAAGAGTCGTTACTTCACTGTTTTAGTATCTGTGTTATGAGTAGAACCAGACCAAGTGTTGAAACTGCTAACCTTGTCTACACCCAATGACAGCAGCATAGCAGCTTATAATGGGAACAGATCGAAATTCTAGATGGCAAAATTTTGTGACGCAAACCATAACTCAGCTCATCTTGCTGCAGTCACTGTGGCTGATGGAATCACAAATCCAGTCTCGTGTCCCGTTTCTCCTGACTTTATCATGCCGACAATAAAGACATGGGAGAATACAAGAACCCAGAGGTCTGTTATAAATCCTGTTGCTTCTGCACTCACTTCGACTCCTCCTGGTAGACTCTTTGCTGGGCAGCTTTCATTGGTAGCCCAGCGGACACTAGATCACTGACCCCTGCTACTCTCAAAGTCTTTAATGGAAACTTCACCTCATGCTAAGATGAAATGGATTTTTGGCAGCTGTGGGAGATTTTGAAGAATAAGAACAATCATAGTTGGAAGAGGAAGAAAAGAAGGATTCAGTACCTTAGCTACTCAGCTGCTTTTCATTATACACCAAGCCTACATTTATTATGAGGAGGGGAGCCAAAAGACAGACATTGATAGGTCTCTGCGCTCAGAAAGAGAAAGCTTGCACTTGATAAATTCTACTTTTCATCTTGATTTGAGTTCAAATGACCCTTAAATCTGTTTGAATTAAATGGCATAGATCTAGAAGTCACCTCAAGACTACCTCTGCTTTCTGTCCTTATTAGATTGCTAAGATCTTATGGCTATTCTGAGTCTAATAAAATTTTGTTTTTTTCTAGCTCATTTAAAGAACTGGACAGTTCTATGAATCTCCAAAGTTATATAAATAAAATTCATTTCAAACAGTTTTCACAATATGACTTACATATTTACATTTAACAAGGTTGTGTCTAATGTCCTGAGAATTTACAATGTGTCTAAACAGAGAAAGAGGCCATATCCACAGGTCTGACCCAGGCGCAGTTCCCAGTGAGTTTATTTAGTTTAGTTTTCATAAGGAAAAACTAATCATATTAGAATTCTTCAGCTCATTTATTGTTTCTCCTGTTGTGTTGTTTGAAGTATACTCTCAGTGCTGGTGAAATGAATGAAATCCTAACTGTCATGATTTCCTGAAAACATACATGTCAACATAGGAGTAAATACTAAATAAGAGCAGAAGAATGGAAGACCTTCATTTGCATACATAGACCAAGGAAATCAAACAATCACAGACAAATAATGTTGTCAAATATCCACACTTCAATAAATATTAAAGAATCCCAATCCTTGCCATACTGTTAAGATATATAAACATGCTATATACATATGCAGCAATTTTACATAAAAGTTACTATACAAAGAGCTCTGGAGGCATGGCATATTTGAATTTAGACTCTAATACAGAGGCCAGTCTGTTTCTATGACTGTTGGTGTTCAGAGGAAGAATGTTGCTTTTAGATGGAAGACCCAAAGACATTTTGATTTATGTTGAGAAATTAGTAAGACAAAGTAAAATTCATGGCATTAAAAAAAGTCTACTTATGAAGAAAGTCAGCTAATTCCATTCAGTAAACTTTCAGTGAACAAAAGAAAAATGACCGATAGCTGGCCCCGAGGGAAGGGGCTGCTTGTGGAACAAGTGTGCCCTGACTCTTTACCTATGGAGGGAAATTTGGAAGTGTTTGTCTGTTTGACAGGAGATCAGTTTAGTTTTCATAAGGAAAAAATAATCTTTTATTTATCTTTTTTTTGTTTCAAGAATGGGAAAACAGCTCCAGATCCCACTCAAGCGATTGTGAAATGTGGTCATATTTTGTGCATGCAAACAAAATATTTGTAAAGAATTCTGCCATTAAAATTGTATGGTTATCCTTAGTTCTATCACACAGAAGTCCATCCTAAGGATAAAACTGCAGGTATTTTGAAGGTGAGTCCAGAAGCTGAAGAGATGTCTTAACAGGTTAAGAGTGGTCCAGGGGTTGGAAAGATGGCTCAGTGTTTAAATGAACTTTCTACTCTTGTAGAGTACCAGAGTTTAATTCTCAGCACCATCATTGAACAACTCACAATTACCTATAAATTACACTCTTAAATTACCTAGTGTTCTTTTCTGGCCTCTGAAGCCATCTGCACATACATGTGCTCATATATTCACATAAAATGCATGCTCAAACATATAAATAATAAAATAATGGATATGCATGTTTAAATAAGCAAATGTGTTAAAGTTTCATGTACTTCAATGTTTAATACATCTTAGTAGTGATTAAATGCAACGCAATAGATTCACAAAGGGGAAAAATACAGCTAGCAAAAGGAAGAACACATGATCTTATTGTCCTATGGGTTAGATACACTTTCTACATCTTTTAGTCCAAAACAACAGAAATGTGTATCTCTTCTCATCACTGACAGAGAATGGAAAGCCTTTTTGTCATATCCTGCCAGTCAATATTATCAAAGCAGCATTGGTGGAATTCCATTTGCATTTTTCTTTCTAGAACTGAAACTGAATATCATCCCTGACAGCCAAAATCTGTGTGCTTCTTATCATTTAAACAACCACTACCTGTCTATGGCTTCGTGCAACCAAAAGATAATTTTGAATGGGCATGGCATGGCAATCAGAGTTCCAGATACTGAAAAACAAATGGAGGAATGGGGACCAAGTGAAACAAATGAGCAATGAGCAAAACATTAGGAATGCTTCCTAGTGACGCTGACCACTGTTCAGGGTAGAGAATACCAAGAGGCTGAAAGTATGAAAGGCAAGAATGCCAGCCACAGGTGCATGTTGTTAGTAAAACAAACAAGCTAACCAGATGATGATAGTTTGAGGTTTTAGAAATTTAACAAGAGTCACAGGCCATAAGGACGTGAGGTGGTGAGAAAATTAATATTCTACACAAAGGAGAAATGCATTAAACACACAAATGAACAAAAACCAAAAAGCCGAGTCAACGTAAGGCCAGTTTGCTAAAGGAGCTGTAAACAGGAGTGTCTTTGACAAACTAATGTTGACTAGTAGTGGAGGAGGAGGCAGAGGGACAGATCTCAAGGCCATTGAGGCCCCATAGGTCTTTCTCATCACTTTCCCTTTCAGCAACACCGACCTTCTAACTGAAATCACATTGATTTAGAGCACACATGGGGAGAATTGCCTTACATGGGGGTGAATGTTCTGTGCAAGACTGGAGTCATCTTTATGTTATCTTTTCCAAAGTCCTAATGCTTTCTAAGTTTTCATTGTACCAATCCTTACTTCTTGTTAGCTTGTATGACAATGTAATCTACTGTATATAATTTATGAGTAGGTTTTCTATGCCATTGCGTCTGCTTGTCATTGATTGTACATGTTTATTTACAGCAACCAATTTGCAAGAATGTGTTTATTTCATTCTTTTTGCTTTTTGGTTTTGCTATGAAATTATTTAGCATTCTATTTTTTTGTACACATACCTCTGCCATTTGAAAATACTGACAGTTCACTTTTTTCTATTCAAATTCATGTTTTTTTCTTCTCACGTCTGATCTTTGTCTAGTTTAAAACACAAGATTAAGTAAACAGAAGACCATCACATTCTCATACCTGACTCTGTTCAGACTGATCCACTCTGCCACACAAGGTATATTTGGGGAGAATTTAATGTATTTGATCATTTTAAGGATAAATGTATCCTTACCTATTTAATTGGATATCTTAGTTTCATAAAAATAATGTTGGGTTATTATAAAATTGGTAAATGTCTCTGCAGATTTTTCCTGTTCTTTGTGCTTCTAAGCCATTATAGTCACTTGATCACATCATACAAGGTACATCTTTCCAGTTGTCCCTAACCATGCTTGTTCTGAATGAGTTCTCACTGAGTTACAGCCATTCCTGGAGAGCTCTGCCCTCTCAGCTCCACCATTTACTGGGTCTCTCACGTTCTATCCCGATTTTCACGATTGTCTCACTCTTGCACTTTCTGAATCTTGCTGCAGGTGGCAATTGGAGGCTTCATACAAACAAGGTCTAAATGGTCACGTGCCAATCATTCTTCAAATAATTCTGTTAATTTAAAGAGAATCTGCTCTTACTTAAATAGTCAAGGCAGTATGTGGTTATTTGAAAGTGATCAAGTTTATGAATTTGCAGAGGCCAACTACTCCTAAGTACTTAATCAATTGCAATTCTCAGTTTTCGGTTACTCTACAATAAAATGTAAAAGCATGTGTGCCTAACACTCAGAGCAACACAGAAGCAGTCTTTTTGGTCTCAGCAGCTCATGCAGAAGGCGGTGGTGAGTGAGGAAGGCAATACCTTGACATCCACACACACACATCCATTGTATTCACCTCCATTGTATGCAGCAAGAAAGCCCGCTTCACCAGCAACCATGAGCTTCTTGTGAGACCCACACAGAAGAATAACTGCAGCAAAATGGCCTAGATTCTGTAGCTTGGCTGGTGGACGTGAACCCAGGACTGCATGCTCAGCTTGAGCTACCATCAAGCTCATGAGTCTTTCAGTGAAGGAGACATGAGAGGACCGCTATACTGGTCTGTGTTGGGGACTGTATGCTTGTGCATGCAGGTGGGAGTGGGTGGGGAGAATGGGTGTGGGCAGTTCTGGTCATGAATTCAGGACCTTGTACATGCTAGGTAAGAGCTCCACCCCTCAGCTACAGTACGTGATCCAGCCCTGTGACTCTTATTAAAACTCAGGTGATTTTCATTAGAATTTCACATTTATATTTCAAGCATTATGGGATTTGGTCTTGGTGAATTACACAATTTCTAATTGTATTTTTTTTCTATTTTGTGTGTGTGTGTGTGTGTGCACGCACTCATTTTTATGTGTGTGTGAAGGTGTGTGCTATAACATGAATGTAGAGGTCAAAGAGCAACTGCAGATGACAGCTCTAACTTTCTAGATCTTGTCTGAGCCAGATCTCTTTTCCTCTGTTGTGTACACCAGACTCCTGGGGCTTCTACGCCTGTCTCTATTCCCCTAGAGGAACACTGGGGTCAAAGGAACACTTTGGGAAAATGTTCGATTAGTGAAACTTAACTATGGGAGGACAATGATGGAAACAAGAGGAAATAACCGATCATATTTAAAACCCTGAGAACAATACGATGCTTGCTCGACAAAGAGATGATCATGATAGAAATATGGATTCACTGGTGAAGATGGACCAAGAAATACACTGGACAACACCAGAATAACCACAAACACCCAGAAAAATTGTGGAGAGATGGGATAGCTATCAGGATGCTGTAGATACTTTGTTAATGTGTATTAATGAGAATGCTTGGCAAACAGCAAAACTTTTTGAGGAGAGACTGTGAATTCCATCTTCTGTGTATATTTTCAACACATTTGCTGTATGCTAAGAACCATGTTACAGGCTTTGGGGTGCGTATTTGTTCTTGCTTCAGAGCTGGATTCAATTCTCAGCACCCATCTCAAGTGACTGACAACTTCAATAACCCTAGCCCTAGAGAGATAGAACTCTTGGGTCTATAGGCACAGACAGACAGACAGACAGACAGATAGATACACACACATATACACACATACACACACACTTAAAACTAAAATAAGTACTTTAAGAAGGAGAAAAGACCTCCATGACTTCTACCATAATGAAACCCGTGTTTTTGCATAAAGGAACTGTAAACTAAATAGATAAACATAATCTTCCAATGGTTATAACACTTTGGATTCCCACAAGATACAGATGTTATGGCTATCTTGAATTTCTCTCAGACACCCCAATCTGAACTGTATGATAAAAACAACTGCCATTTATCTGCCGCTGATGCTGCACAGGTCGACCCTAGTGAATAGATCATGTCACTTGGGGCAGATGGAAAATATCCAGATGGTGGCGGTGCCATCTGTGCAATTTCAGGTCATGAAAAGCCATTTCTTTTTTTTTAATGTTTGGCATAGTAACTGGTTTGGAGAACTTTCGTGTGGATTTTAATTTAATGACAATTTTACTTGAGTGCCTGTCTGTTGGTTTCTAAGTGAAGTTGGCAGGCTTGTTCTGTTTATGTAACTTACCATATAAAATTATATTTAGAAGAGAATATGCTTTAGCAATCAGAACATGTGAAGTCCTTAGCTTCATCCAATATCCTTTTATTACTAGATGTTGTTGTTATTTTTTACCTTTTATTTTTCAAGGTCCACCACCCAGCTCACAAAGAAATACACGGAGACATATTCTTACCTATTAATGCATGGCCTTAGCTTGGTTTGTTGCTAGCCAGCTTTTCTTAATTTATCACATCTACCTTTTGCCTCTGGATTTTAACCTTTTCCTATTCTATGTTCCTTTCTTTTCTTCTTACTCTGAGCCTGACTGTGTTGCTGGATGGATGGCCTTTGGTGTCTTCCTCTCCTTCTCCTTTTTCCACTCCTCCCTCCTGCTTTTTACCCTTCTTTGGAGCCTAAATTTCACCCCCTATTTATTCTCTCTGCTTGCCAGCCCCACCAATCCTTTCTCCTGTCTTGCTATTGACCATTTAGCTCTTTGTTAGATAACTCAAGGTATTTTTTGCAGGCAGAGTAACACTGTTTCACAGAGTTAAACAAATGCAATATAAAAGAGAGCAACACGTCTTTGCATCGTTAAACAACTACTCCTCAACATAAACTAATGTAAAACATCTTCAAGTAACATTCCACAATGAATAGATATATCTTAAATCTCCAAGCAGTTAATATTTGACCAAAATGACCAAAAATCAGTCTTTAAAGCATATACTGTAAGACTTCAACCAAGTACCAAGTGACAGTTAACAGGCCAAGCTCTCCCAGGGTCCTTTGTGGTAAACAAAAAACCCCACAAGAGCAAAAACCAAAATAACCTCACAAACAAACAAAACAACAACAACAACAAACTCCACTGTGTCTGCTACTGTCGCCTCTTTCTGTTTCTTCTGGATACAGAAGTAACACATTCCATTTTTACTAAATCAGAGAAAATCAGTGGCACAGATTGAAGTTTTCATTGTTATGGAAAACAAATGACTGGAAATATTTCTACTGTCTTCCCTAGAACCAATCAAAAAGGGGAAAAAAAAAAACCACTTCAACTGTGGAAATGAAACCACAAAATCTTTGCAGACTTGGAAAGTAGACTCAGTGAAGGAATTCAGAAAGAGCATTTATCACAATACATCCTTATAAGCTCATTTTTCTAAGACCCAGATATTCTAAGGAATTGCAGCACTTATGACCATAACCTCTGCATCAGCATCAGCTACTGGAGGCCTTGCCTACCATAGAACAGCAGAGAGTATCCAGCATGAGCAGGAACAAAGCAGAGAAGCCTCAGTGGGGTCCAAGGCTAGAAAGAGTGGTAAATGTAGGTGCTAACTTTCTTTTTTCAGTTACTGGTTACAGCAACTCAAGAGTTGAAAGGAAAAAAATTTCTAAGTCATTACACACACACACACAGAGAGACACACAGACACACACACAGACATGTAAATTCACTTTTATTGTGAATTGAACTAAAAATTATGAGGGAAAAGGAAGCTTAGCTCATTAGAATTATCCTATAGACATAGAATTATCCTATAGACATAGAATTGAAACAGATCTGAGATTCCATATACACAGGTAATCTTCATCCTATTTCTCAAAAATATTCTACCCCTCAAAGATCTCAAATTTAAATTATTAGTAAGCAGAAACTCTAGCTAAAGTGTCTCTGGAGGTCTGTGTGATGTTGCAAACATCTGTATCCTTTCTCCTGAGAACAGCTGGATAAAACACTCCAGCTATGCTTTAAATAAATCACCATGCTGACAAAAATGACAATATGCAAGCTATAAACCCACAAATGTCAGTAATTACCCTGCACATAAACAGAAAATATAGTCAACTGTAGGACAAAACATTTCCACTTAAAAATAAAGAGAGAGAAGCCGTGCAGCCACAGCGTTTTGTTGCAAGTTCAAGCACGAGTGGGGAGGTGCAGGGGAGCGCCCTTGGCCAGCACGCTTGAGGCTCTGGGTTTCATCCCCAGCACCACAGAAAACAAAAAAGAGAAAAGGGCAATGCAAAAGTTGAAGGAAAGTATGGTCAAAAGTTTATCTGTTCACGCTATAAGATCCGAAACACAAGACCATGAACGACTTTGAAAGCCATCGTTCAGCCAAGCATTCGCGTTCTTTTCAAATATGTGTGAAGCCTTTGACAAAAGAGATTCTATGCTTTGGCTGGAAGAGAATCTTAGCAAATTTCAAAGTAAAGCATCGAGGAAAGTATTTTCTCTGATGATTGCAGACTGTCCTAGAAATTAAGAGAAACTAAAAAGAATTCAATTTTAACTATAAATGCTCAAATATCAAGCATTTTGTCTCATAAATTTGTAAACAAAGAATAGAAAAGAGAATATATATATATATATATATATATATATATATATATATATAATAAAACAAATGTCAAGATCTCATGGTGCCAAGCAAAAGCTACGCTTAACAAAGACATTCATAAATGAAACAATCTGCAATCAAAACAAATGAGAAAATTGCCAGGGCTCCCCAGAGAAGCATAACTGAGAGCATGAATCTCTATGTATTAAGGGGGATTTATTAGCATGGCTTTCAGGCTTCGGTCTGGCTACTCAGACAAATGGCTGTTCCCGTAGGGAAAGACCAAGAATCCAGTAGTTGTTCAGTCCACAAGGCTGTATGTTGGAATTCCGAAGAAGTGGGTTACAACAAGTGAAGGCATGGACTTTCCCGGGAGTGTGAGGACAAGTAGGCAGAAAAGCAACAGCTTCCTTCCTCCATGTCCACTTATATGACCTGCCACCAGGAGTTTTGGCTCAGATGCAGGGTAGGCCTTCCAACTTTAGAGAATCCAGATTTATGGCAGGTCTTCTCACCTCAAATGATCCAATTAAATAATTTCCCATGTGTGTGCATACAATCACATGTTAAATAAATAAACAATTTTCATACCTATATCTTTCCAAAAAATGAAAATGTGATGGACTTCTATCCGCACTGATGAAGAGATTTCAGATGCCTCAGTGCCGCCACATCCCGTAATTAAAGTCAACGGGAAACTCTAACACTCTAGCCCAGGCAGGATGACGAGGGGCACAGACTCTTGAGCAATGACAGTATGGGTCACTCCGCCAAGAAAGGAGCCAGGACCTGTTGAGGAGCTTGCTAAGGGTGGAGGAAATGCAGAATGGGCAGTAGAGGAAGGTGATCATAAATACCAGCTAAGTTCATGTGACCAGCTGCAGAAAAAAATACCGTAACTGAAAAAAAATGAGAAATAACATACATCACCTTATAACTTTAAAAAGCAAAACAGTATGGATAAGGAATAGTGCTGCTCTCAGTTCTTTGGAAATTGAGTCAGCCTGCTGCTAGTTCTCTGGTCAAAGATCATTCAGCCATCATGAGAGAAGTCTTCTCCTTCAGGAGATAGGAACAAGTGAAGAGACTTACAGCCAGACCGTTTACAGAAACAGAGAGATCTTGGAACACACAGCTCCAAATGAGATGTCTCCATCAAATCTGTCTACAGTCAGTACTGAACATTTGGGACAAACAGATTCAGTGGGGAGAAAGCACCCAAATGTACGTTGTACTCTTCAAACAGCAGTATCCGTGCACCAGGTCCCACAGTCATCGAGATCCACTCACCTAAAATAGATGCTGGCAAAATAACCTGTGCAGACACACACAGGAGTCTTACTTCCAATGTGCCAGTGCAGGTGTAGATGTCAAGACAGGATAGTTATTGCAAGTTTGAGGTCATTCTGTTCCACTTGGCGTGTTTTGGCCAAGATTGCACAGTGTTTTTTGCCTGAAAATAAAATCAATATAACCAAACAAAACCAGGCTTATTTATAATACACAAACATGAAATCAGACCCCATGTACACTAATAGATATATTTTGAAAGAGCCTTGTGAAAGGATGTTAGTCATCAATAAGAAATAGTGAAATCAGATGATCAATGATAGAATCTAATACCAGATCATATGGAAAGTGTTTGTTTGAGGAATGCACACTTGCTATGTGTATGTATATTTATAGGAGAAACGGAAACTAAGAGGAGATATGTGGAGGGCTGGCCGGGGCCGAGGCTCTGAGCTGAGTAGAAAAGGCAAGAGGGATTTTCTTGGATGTCAGGTGCACTGCAGGTGTGTGCATTAGTCAAGATGTGAATTGTTTAATGGTAAACAGACCTATGCGTGGAACTAATTAAGGCATTTTAATATTTAAGAAATTCTCCTTTAGCAATATGCAAGAAACGTGGAATTTGCTTTTACTATTTGCTATATTTACACTGCAATACAAATCAGTAAATGGCTGAATAAAGAACATTAGATTTGACTAATATGCTTACATATCTTTGTAAAAGTGCTGACAACCTGGAGGGGGTGGGTTTGAGGTTTCAATCTTTTATCCATTTGAAAATTATCACAATAGAATATTAAATATCTCAGACAGCTAATGAAGTTGCACGGTATCAAATTATTTCTTGGTCTTCTGAGGATGACAAAGGGCAGAAAACAATGCAGTGGGCACTAACGAAGATCAAACTTCTATTCATAGGCGTTGAGACATTTTTTATTTGGGGGATCTATTAGGATATACAGAAAATGCATGGACAATGACAAGCGAATTTAATAAAGTTGTTTCCAGAAAAACTCCAAAATTAGCCATGTTTTAATCACTCTAGAAGTGACAGAGATAGCATTCTGTATCTAGAACAAAATATCGCCTGCTCCAGCCCTCCATAAGCTCAGCAATATTCGATATTTAAGTTAGAGACCATTGGAAATGCCACAGGAGAGGATTCCACTCACTTTAGTCTGCAGAGAGGCCAAAAGTGGTTCAGTCAAAAGTCACAGGCTGCTTAATAAGAAAATTAAGACACTGATTTTAAAATTAATATGGAAATACAAAATCATTTTTAGTAACCCTGAAGACAAAGCCACTGAAACTGAAGCACTAGGCAGGGAGGTTTATTTTAAAGTTGTAGTAACCAAATTATGGTGATAAAGCACTAACTTGGGCCGTTTGATTGATGCAAAAGGATGGGATGCAAATCACTGAACTGGTCTATCGTACGTGTATGTGATTTACAGCAACATGAACATTATAAAGAACTGGGTAAAACATGGTCTTTTCATAAAAGGCTCACAGTCATGGAGAGAAACTATAAATCTCTGAGTGTATATAGCAACATACAAAATTTTGGTAACAGATGGATTGTATCTTGAAATCAAATGATAAAAACAAATTCTGTAGACTAAAACCAAACACTTCGGCCGCTTTGAGGCATGCACGGTTGTCTTAACTGGAGCAACACTGTCAGCAGTCACAAGGGAAGGCTGTCATGCTCGTTGGCACCAATTAAACCAAAAACTCTTGTCTCCCTGAAGGCATTGCCTGTACGGTATGTGCACAGTGTGTATGTATCTCTGTACATAGTGCGTATAGTGGCTATGTGGGATATAGATAAATGTGTACATACATTTAGTGTATGTATAAGTGTGAAGTGTGTGTTGTATCTGAAGTGTATATGAACTGTTTGTAGGTTGTGTTGCAGTGTGTTGTCTATAGTGTGTGTTGTGTACAGTGTAATGGAAGGTCTTGAGTCTTGGGAGAAAGTGTCTTGTGGCCAAAGAGAAGGGTTTGGACTCCAGCCTACGAGTCAGTTATGCCAAGGAAACATTTGTGCCTAAACTCAGGAAGACCCTAACTCCATGTTTCCAGAGACATAACTCCGTGTTTCACAAGCTGAGTCGGCCTTGGCTGCGAGGGAACACCATAGAAGAGAGAGAGGCAGGGATACTAAGGCATTAGGCATGAAGTCACTGCCATCCTGTGATCAGGGATGAGGAGAGAGCTCTCCCCTTGGTTATGGCCTTTCTAAATGCCAGCCTCCCCTCTCCTCACGTATTAGCCAAAGGACGTGACATGCTATCTCTTCACATACACTCCTTTGTGGTTCTTCACCACCATCTCCTCAGACACACCCCTTTCCAGTTCTCTCAGAGGTTGTGTTTGTAAGTTTTATAACTACTGCCTGCATTCATTTCTGCCATTTGTGCCAAGCGCCATCCGAGAGAGGAAGGCATACAGTATTTGGACTCCGAAAGCTTTATGCTCCATACATTAACTGGCATAGATTTTTTTAAAATTTTCTATTATCTTTAGAATCCGTTAATTACAACGAAGCTACTGCAGCTGAGAAAACAAATTTCTTTATGCAAATTCTCTTAAATTAGACACGACATTAGTGTCTGCAGATGGAACCCACAGGATCGAGTCTCGAATGTTCCTCAGATCCTGTTCTCCGGTCCTCAGCCTAGCAGATGACTGTCTTCAACAGCTGAGTACTGAACAAGTGAAAATATATATAGGCATATCATTTGAAGGATTATAAGCCTTCTGTATCATTACGCAGTTTCTTCCTTCAGTTGTCTAGGAAGGCCTGGAGCCTCTTAGTGCAAGGTCATTCTAGCAATAACACACAAGCCTTAAGGGCTAAATGCACACTTTCATATTTCTTTACTTTTCTCATCAATCTTAAATGCAGAGGACACAGGTAACAGGTTTTCCTAAAGACAGTTTTAATGCAGGAAAGCTGCAGTGTTATTCAAATGAGGTTTTCCACCACCTGCAATCGGGAAAACCTGAAAATTGAACTTTCAGTTTGCTTCTGAAAGAACAAAGGAACCGAAGACTTCATTTTGAAGATCCATTAAGTCATGCCGGAAAAGGCAGTAAACACAGCCAGAGACACAAGTATGGCGTTTGGCTGCCGGCGGCATTTGCCGTGACGTTTCCGTCAATGCAGGCCCTGTGGCTTTGCTCTACAGGGCTGCATGAAACACAACCCACAGGAAGCAGAAGCGCTCTGCTTCACCCTGAAGGACAGGCTTGAGAGGAGCTGAAGTGAAAACAGAGCTGCAAACCTTTTCTATCAGCTTCCCGCGCTCCTGTTCCATACTGACTAGGGATTGGTTCCCAGCCACGTGTCTGTGGGAGGATGTTAGGAAAATCCCACACCGCACTACAATGATTCGTCTTCACATCAGGCTCAGCACAGCTAATTACAAAAATGCAGGATACACCACTGCGTACTTTGTATCATGATAAGGAGAATCCGTGTCCAGATCAGGCGATGACCCTGCTTAGTGAAATTTTGATGAAAGTCACCTGGATCCTGAACTGTTGCGCTAACACATTCTTTCTGGAAGTTGCTGTGCATATTATTTCTCAACCCATAATAGGATGACCCTAACAACACTAACAAGATTTTAAATTGCCTTAATTTGATCATAAAATAAGTCAGTAAATGTTTTAAATTTTTACAAGAAATAATGGCCTGTGGTCTGAATGAGGCACGTCTGGCATTCCAGAGCGTGTGTTGCTTACTGTAAAAATTACTTCCACATGATCGAAGTCTTAAAGTCTAGCTTAATAGTCATTTTTGGCAAGTGGAAATTCATTGTCTTTTGAAGTTCTCATTTCTGGCTCTAAAGTATCATTTTTGTATGTCCCCCAAAAGCAGCCACTCTGCTGAATACTGAGGCTAACATGGTTCTGGGTAAGAATTCACAACCGAGCTGTGCAATTTTGTAATGTTTCAAACATGATGAAATACTTCCATGCAGGCCACAGTTAGCACACAAATATTCACTGAGAAAACCTGTAGTTGCTTTGTTAAGGTTCAGGCTTTATTTTCCTCCACAGGACCAGAGTCAAGAATTGGATGCAAGAACCAATTGAATGTATCATGAAACCTTATTGTTTATAGAGACTTACAGATTAAAATCTACAACAGAACAAAAATAATTATTTTGTGTTTTTAAAGATAATAATATATTTCTTATAATTTGTGTAAAAATTGACATACGTGTCAAAGCATGACTAAATGGCATGTATGTAGGTCACAGATCAGCAAGCTCTGTGCCTTGCTTCTGATGCCTTTTGATATAATGTGTGTATGTGTGTGTGTGTTTGATACTATAATCTCATGTTATCGATGCTTATGCATAATCTATTAGTGTATATGGAAACAATATTTTTAATATTGTGCATAAAATTGCCTTTTAAACTTCATATTAAATCTAAACATAAAGAATAAATAATGAAAACTCCCCTTAATTAATCAAGGATTCTTTTAATATAGGAATATATATAATTCTGTTTAATTTAATAAATTAATTTAATTTATTACTAATTTAATAAATTAGAAATGAGAAGAATGAAAATGTTTGACTTTGAAGTGAGCATCAGTGCACAAAGCAGATATTAGGTTAATCTAGAAATCATTATTTTAACAAATATTGTAGTGCTCTTAAGAGGAGAAAGTCGTTTTTTCCATTGTGGATTTAGTCTTTGTATATCTTTAACATTATCCCAGAAAAGAGACTATTGCCACAATAGATTATATTCTAGGGCAAAGATAAAAAACACATGCGCTGGGCGGTGCTGGCACACACCTTTAATCCCAGCACTCAGGGTGGGGGGCCAGAGGCAGGTGGATCTCTGTGAGTTCGAGGCCAGCTTGGTCTACAAGAGCTAGTTCCAAAGCCACAGAGAAACCCTGTCTCAGAAAACAAAACAAAACAGAACAAACAGACAAACAAAACAAAAAAACCACAGATGCATAGTATTTATATTGTGTTATGTATATTTTCAGTTTCTATCTTCATCACTAGTGTTAATATTTATCAATTGAAGAGCCTAGAAAATGCCAAACTTGCATTTGATGTAGACATTTGGTGTAGACATTCGATGTAGATAACTACTCTTCACGTGCACGTGATTCACCTTGTGAGTTGAGATAATCCATGTAGCTTTCCTGTAAGAAGTGGGTTGTCCATGAAAGGGCAAAAAACCTTGTTTCACCTTCTCAGCTGTTCTTTACAGGTTGTATATGAACTAAGAGGATTATCTGTGGGACGATGCTGAACACAGAGGCACAGGGATACAAAAGAAACAACTGCCCTGGACACAGAACTCATCCATTCTTTGTCTGGAGTCTTCAATCCAAGCTCTAAGCTCTAAGATTCTGACACATGCACTTCCCAAATAGTGAGTCCAATGGCCAAGGAAACCCACACAGCTTCTGTACTTTTCTAATGACTGTGTGTTAGCACAGATGAATGTATGATGCTCATATGTTAATGTATAGATGTGGGGGAAGAGCATAGATATGTGTTTTGACAATATTCTGCATCATAATGTCATTTAATGTAAATTTTAATGACGTACTTTTTAAATGTATGACTAGTTATAATGAAACAACAGCACAGAACCTCAATTTCATGGTAAATATAAGTTATATTTTACATATAACCTTGGTTGTGTTCATAAAATTATGAACTCCTACAGCATCCTGTCTTCAGTGACTGGCTCTTTTATTTATGTCTATTTTTAAAGATGTATTTATTCTTATATTTTATGTGTATGAGCCTTTTCCATATATGACTATCCCCCATGTGCATGCAGTGCTCTCAAAGACAGGAAGAGGCCACTGTACCCCTGGAACTAGAGTTACAGACAGTTGTGAACCACCAAACAGTGATCAGAAAACAAACCCCAGTCTTTTGCAAGAACAGTCACAGCTCTTAACCATTGGGCCATCATTCCAGACCTGTGAATCAATTATTTTTATTAATTGGTGTCTACTTGAAGAATTCTAAAGGACCGTAATATAGATGATATCAATCTCTAACTCAAAGGTAAAACTGATACACAGAATGGAATCCTATTTACCATAGGCTTTTAAGTCTCTGTGTGTGAGGAATTACCTTGGAGGTAGAGACTCCCAGTGTTTGTTAAGTACTATCCATCTTCTGTATCAGTCATGGAAAAAACTAAATAAATGATAAACAAATAAGTAGATCATAAATAGATAAACAACTAATTATTTGCTTTTCACCCAAGCCTTTATTCTCACTTGACTGTTAATTGCTAGAACACAGAAAATTCCCTCCATATAAAGATATTTTTTCAAGCATGATATTTTTTATTTATTATTTGAGAGTTTCACAAAATGCACCCCATCATATTCACTTCCCAGTCTTCCCAGGTCCACTCATCACCTTTGTGATCGTACCCTAAAAAAAGAAGAAATGAAAAAAAAAAACGCCTATTCCAATTTGTGTTGCCCATATACTCATGGTTACAGTCAAACTCCCAGTGGCTAGCCCGTTAAAGGATAGTGAGTCCTTCCCCTCCTCCACAATCAGCTGTGAAGAGCTACCGTTAAGGATCCAAGAGCTCTCTTCAATTGCTTACTGTCTACAGTGTTCCTTTTTCTTTCTTTCTTTCCTTCTTTCTTTCTTTCTTTCTTTCTTTCTTTCTTTCTTTCTTTCTTTCTTTCTTTCTTTCTTTCTTTCTTTCTTTGCAAGGTGGAGTGACATGGGGTGGGAGAGAGAAGTTGTAACATATGCCTTCTATGTCTCTCACTCTCAACTGTGAGTCTGCAGTCATCAATATCAGTGCAAAAAAACCCGCTTCCTTGTTCTTTACAAGTGATGGACAGCACGGATCATTGACTTCCATATGGACTCTGGCGTCAGCTTGATAGCAGTACAGACCTTGGACATCAACATGGTTTGGCAGCATTCACAGGCCACGGACATACACATGGCCTCCAATGACATAAACATGGCCTCCAGAGGTAGCACATGCCACAGACATCCACGTGGATATCTGGCATCAGCTCTCTCTGGGGCAGCAGCACAGACCACAGACACCAGCGTGCCCCCCTGCTGCATTATGGATCACAGATAGGCAAGGGTGGAAGGAGCGGATGACAGCACAGACCCTGGGGGTCTTTGGAGTCTGAATCCAGAAAATGAACCATTCTCTGCTGCAAGGAGAGGCTGCTTGTTTGTGCCAACCGCCTGGCTAGCTTAGCCCCAAAATAACCACACAGAAAGTGTATTAATTAAATCACTGCTTGGCCCATTAGCTCTAGTTTCTTATTGGCTAATTCTTACATCTTAATTTAACCCATTTCTATTCATCTGTGTATCACCATGTGGCAGTAGCTTATCAGGTAAAATTCCAAGCGTCTGTCTCCAGCAGATCCACAGTGTCTCTCCGACTCTGCTTTCTTCCTCCCAGAATTCAGTTCTGCCTTTTCTGTCTACCTGAGTTCTGCACTATCAGGCCTAGGCAGTTTCTTTATTCATTAACCAATACAAGCAACACAGAGAGGGGACTCCTGCATCAATTCTTTATCTCAGACATCCTGTCTTTGCTTGGGGCCAAGAAGATCCTGTGGCTAGGCAGAGTGAGTTCCAGGCTGCTACTGCACACCACCTTGTCTGCCTTACTCAGCAAAAATTTACACTGCCCCAAACCCCACAGCCTTCTCCTGTACCTACTGCAGTTGTGGCATCTCAAGTTCTGCCTCTCTCTGTAGCATACACGCTGCTCTATTCCTCCATATTTCCTACCCCTCATTGCATCTCTGTTCATTGAAGTGGCATTATAAGCTGCAGTATGTCACACAGTATCTTCTTTTGCCCAAATAGCTTTATGTGCTGTCTTAGTTAAGATTTCCAGTGTTGGGAGGAGGCACTGTGACTATGGCAACTCTTATAAAGAAAAAGATTTAATTGGGGCTGGCTTACAGTTTAGAGGTTTATTCTGTTGTCATCATGGTGGGAAGCATAGCAGTATTCAGGCAGACATGGTGCTGGAGGGTAGCTGAGAGTTCTACATCTGGATCCAAAGGCAGCAGGAAGAGAAGGCCACACTGGGCATGGCTTGAGCATCTGAGACCTTAAAGCCCATCCCCAGTGACACACATTCTTCAACAAGACCACACCTATTCCAGTAATGCTACACCCCCTAATGGTGCCATTTCCTATGGGCCTATGAGGGCCATTTTCATTCAAATCACCACATATACAAATTCACATTGCAAGGAGTCGTTGGTCTGGTATGAAGTTTCTGGTTTCTTAAGCACCATAAATACTGGACCATTGCTGAGGTTTGTCTCAGATGTCCTGCTGTTGTCCAGAGTCAGAATGGTCTTGTGGCTAGGTAGGGAGTTCAGGGGCAGGACTCAAGAGCTCCAAGAGGCAGCACATTTCCCCACCCTGGGTCCAAGGCAACTCTATGTTGCTGGCCAACTTGTAATGATGTGTTTCAGAGGGAGCTCCAGGATGTCATCACACACTTCCCTGTCCTTGGTACAGGCAATCCAGCGGCTCACCTGCTGGCAGCATCATGACCCCACTATCTTCATCTCCCAGCAGGAAGAGCAGCAACAGTGGCTCCATGCTGCAGCTGGCGTATGGGCTGAAGGCCAGCCCTGCTCAGTAACACCATGTTTGTTGTCTGCTGCTGCTGTGTTCTCCCATATAACTCCCGTACCCTTAGCTGCATCTCTGGTTTCTCCACTTCCTGTCATAAGTGTGGGTGCTGCTGTGCCATCTTCCCTTCTTTAAATTTCAAAGATCTTTAGATAAGATTTTTTTTTCAGCCAGAAGATATGTGGTATTCCAGAATGCAGCCCCTTGGGAAGGCTTGTGTGCTATGCTGTTAACTTTCAGGCGACAGTCTGGATGTGGGCTCTACCTTCAGAAGCAGATCTGCCATCAGTTTCTCCTTCCTCGGTGCTCCCTGTAGAGAGACGACCTCACAGGATCACCAGCAAAGGCACGGTTCCGTTTTAGTTTAAGCAGCTTGACCACTGTAGCCCCCTTTGCTCTTCCTGTGTTATGGAGTGTTGGAAGTGATGAGCAGTCTTGGGCATACAGTGGGAGGATTTGCTGAGGGGTAATATTCCATAAGTTAGAACTCTAGCTTCATAATGAATGCATGAATCAGGAAACCTTCTTCCATGAAATTTCATACTGGAAAAAAATGTTTAATTTTGGTTAAGCCAATGTTTGTTTTGTGTCTCTGTCCTGTATGCCCTAACCTGTAGTCCAAGTAGCTCAAAAGTCACATGTATAGGTAAAATATTTATTGTTACCTTGCCACATCTTATTCACATTGTATTGGATACATATTTTAAAATTGAGATAGTAACTCCTATTTCTCAAATCTCATGAGCAACATCCCAACAGCATCAAAATGTCTGAAGCTCATGCCAATATAGTATTTTAAACACCTTAATGTTGTGGAATATTATTTTAATTAGGCAAAGATGTGCTACATTTGTTTATGCTGCACACTAGGACTTTAAGTGTGTACAGGTGTGCTACTTTTGTTTATGCTGTATTTGTTTAATAGTGTAAAGATGTGCTGTATTTGTTTCATCTTGTCTGTCTAGGGCACCTGATTGGTCTAATAAAGAGCTGAAAGGTCAATAGCTAAGCAGCAAGGGATAGACGAGGCTGGCAGGCAGAGAATGAATAGGAGGAGAAATTAGGCTTACGAAGAGGAGGAGAGAATGAGGGAGAAAGAGAAGGACATACCCAGGGCAAGAAGTCAGGCAGTGGACAGCTAACAGACAGGAGAAACAGTGAAAGTAAGATATAAAGAATAAAGAAATATAAAAATCCTTGACACAAAAAGTAGATAAAGAGAAACAGGTTAATTTAAGTTAAGAGAGCTAGCCAGAAATGAGCCTAAGCTAGGCTGAGTGTCCACACTAAGAAGTTTCCATGTCATGATTTGGGAGCTGGTTGGTGGCTCAAAAGAAAAATCTATTAAGATCTTATTTTTACATTTACATTAAGATTTTATTTTACAGGAAAAGATGTCAATTCACGAGTGTTTTTTTCTCTCTTTCTTACTAAATGAAAAGGAAATCAGATAGCTACCCAGTTTTGTGATGATCTCTTCCTATCAGTGTTCTTGAATCAGTTATCCCTTTATTCTTAGATTGAGCTTGCTTTTTAAAATGTTTCAACCTACACCAAACAGTCACTATGTAGTCCCGTAAGTGAGCAAGTTCATCACTCAAAGCAAAAGCTTTCTTCACCTATTTGGGATTGATATCTGGAGTTAAAATATAATATTGTAACAGCTTTCATTATTTATGAAAGACACTGAGTATAGTTTGGGGCATAGACACTTTGATATATAAAGAACAAAATTATCAGTTCTAAATATTAATATATCTGAATATAATAATTAACTAGGATGCAGAAAATATTTCTGAAAGAAAGGTCATAAAATATTAGTGAAAGAAAAAGATGCCTACAATTCACTATCTCAGAAATCGTGGTGAGTGGAGAAGTTGTGATGCAGAAAAAGCTTGTTGAAGACCGCATGCCCTACCTGCTGCCAGCTGAGCAAAGAGCAGCAACATCTGTGTGGGAACCCTGTGCCATGAGCTTTGCTGAGGTGCAGGAACATCAGAATCCCTAAAGGGCAAGGAAATGTTAAACCATAGACCTGTGATGTGTCTACACAATGCCAGGCATTTCCACACATTGATTCTGAGAATAAGCTGGTACATCCAGAATGATCTCTGGCATTTTCTCTTAAGCGGAATTTGTTCATAACAGAAAACAATTGAGTGTGAACTGACAGAAATAACTGTAAAGAAAGAAATAAAGCACCTATAGATAAATGAGTACTAGAGATGTACTCTTTTCTTTTGTGTGTGTGTGTGTGTGTGTGTGTGTGTGGCACACATGAATGGATGTGAGCATTCTTGCACATATGTATACATGTATGTATGTGCGTGTGTGTGCCACAGAACATATGTGGAATCAGAGCACGACCATCAGCAGTGAGTTCTTTCCTTCCACCATGTACCATGTGGGGTCAAACTTGGCAGCAAACATCATTACTCTCCAAGTCACCTCACAACGCATTTAGTTATATATTAATAGCTCACACCGATAACTTCCCAGATAGTCTAGCAAAACTGGGAAATTAACTAGAAGAACATTTGTAAAATATCAGTACCTTAGAGTGAGTAACCTAGATTTAGACATTTAACAGCATAGATGGAAACCATATTCCTAACACTAAGAGAAGGAAACTACACATCAAGAAATGCAGTCCAATAATTTCATTTCTATTAGGTGCACAAATAACCAAATGATCCTACCAGAAATCAGAAGAGCAAGTAATTCCATGCAGGGCTGAGGTTATTAATGAGGACCTGAGGTAAATGAAGCCTATTCAATGCTGTTGCTATTCTGCCTCTTCGTGCTTTGGGTCACAGAGATTTTTGATATGTTATAAATGATTGAGCTATAATTTAAGAACTCTGGGGTCTTGGTTTTTCTTTAATGCCTGATTTACATTACACTAAAGAAGGCTAAAATATTAGATTCAAAAATAATTCTTGAACTTTATGAAGGCCTCTCATTGCTCAACGCACTAATATTTTGTTTCCTTCTAAATTACATGTAAGAGAAGTTTTTTTTCTTGCAGGTTTTCATCTCAAATTGCCTAATCTTACTGAAGAAGAAAACAACATATTCTACTCACAAATGAGGTTTTCTGTAACTAACAGGCCTGCACAGAGAGATTTAGAGCTAATGCTAGGGCTGTTGCAGTTGGATTTCATTTAGAGATAAATTGAATTACTGGCATGTTGCATTCCAATGCTGTTGCTATAATTTTACATAACTCCTTAGTCTCATGTCAAAGTTTGGGGGTGAAAATTTATACTTTTGGGAGCAGTCTATACTTCATAACGGAAGATGTAAATACCTTTCTTAATCAATTTTTTTTCTTTCTGTTCTGCCCTCATTCTGCTTATCCTGGGACAGGTAAGGGGTTGTTTTCATGTTTAGTGCCATTTTCCAGAACCCACAAAGATATAAATGGGCTGCTGTCTCTAAGCTGTGACTCGAGGCTGCCTGATTTCCATGTGTTCTGTGTGGTTTGAAGTGAGTTTCTTGTTTGATGTGGAGCCCATTGTCCCATTTCTAGCAGCGATCTTGTTCACTGTCATTTTAAGTTTCTACAACAGGAGTCATCCGGCTGGGCTTCTTGGTTAGACTTATGCTCGGCACTCTTTTAATTGAGCACACACTCGTTCCTTTAGTTTTAAACTTCATGCACAAAATCAAACAAAACAGTGCTAGGTTTCCATTGTTTTTTGGCTTTTGCTGCCTGAGTTCAATGCAGAGCCTTGTCTTGGGTCCTGCCATAGAAGACACCAACAGGATAGAATTGGGGTTGTGGGCAAATACTGTGATTTGAATTGACCATTTTGCCCTAATGCTGATCTCATACCTTTGACTGATGTGCCACTATTAGTCAAGTCTCATACTAATGTGTTCACATTAACAATGAAAGGCTAGTTCTTAAAAAAAAGGACTGTTCAAAAACTGGAATGTTTGTGTTTCCTTCCGAACCAGTAGGTGAAACACATCATGAAAATTAGAAACCTTTCTTCTTTTCAGTCTAGTTATGACATGTATTTAAGTTTTTATAATTATATAATACTAGTTGAGGATTATGACAGTTATTATGAGATAACACACACACACACACACACACATATATATACATTTCTGTATCTATATCTATCTATCTATGTATCTATCTATAATGTGTTGTCATAAGCCACCACATTGGGCTGCCGTATGTTGGGAGCCACCTTTTCAGGGTGACCTTTACTGTAATCCTTGGCCATGGCAGGTTCGTATGTTCCAGTGTAAGGGCGTGAGGATTAGAAATGTTAGGTAGGAGAAACAGAGATAACAAAGAATCACAGAGACATAGGATAGTTTTGGGAGGGCACCTCAGTGAGTTGTGAATGCTGAATTCTTCTTCTGACTTCTGACATCTGAGTTCTAAGTCCATCCATGTTTCATTTTCCATACAATTTTATACTCCAATACAAAAAGGGGGAAGGCAAAAGAATGCTTTAATATGATACAAAAACAACTAGAACAGTTACTTGCCCCAGTACTCGAGACATCACGTCATTAACTCTTGAGAAAAGCATTCTGTAGTGAACCCACCCTAGACCAAGTATCCTGAAGTCAGTCACTCCCTAGGTCAAATCTCCTATATGAAAAGAAGGAGTAGAGGTACTCTTGAATTCTCTGAACTTCGGTCAGGGTGGAGAAGATGCACCTCTACGGGCCATCTTAATGTTCAAAACACCAACTAACCACACCCTAGGTCAGGGTGTGTAGCCACAGTTGTTGACAACAACTTCAAGCAACCGAAAAATCTCTGACTTTCAGACAAGGCAGAATATGTTCACATTTTTGAACCTCAACAGTGTGCATGTATGTGTGTATATATGCATGTAGACAGAGAGAGAGGAAGAGAGAGACGGGGGGGGAGGGAGTTGAGCCAGTAGTTGCTACCAAGAACACAAGAGGATTCATCCAGAGACAGATAGACTCACATCTTCATGGAGGAGATATTTGAATGTAAAAATTCTTCTGCAAAATTAAAGACTCCTTTACCATTGTCCTGGAAACAAAACACTAAAAGAACTAAGGAAATCTGTATTCATAAATTTCAAAAACACTGGAGTCTAGTAAGAATAAGTGCAACAACCTTTTAAAAGTATTTTAAGTAACTTAAGAAAGGCAATCTAAGGGAGATGGAGTCTTTTCTGGGCTGTGAGAAGTTGTTTCTTAATGAGGATGGCCACTGGCTTGAATTGCTTGCTGGACAGAGCCCCTTTGACGCTGTTTCCCTGTCCAATTTCTCACTAATTTCCTTGCCAAGAAAGGGCACTGAGAAACTGGCCACATTCACTCTTGCTTTCTGTGTATTCACAGTATCTCATTGCTAAAAGGCATTTGATGAAAACCAGAGTGATAACCCATCCTATGTATATATTACTGTTTTCTTATCCACACAGATGTCGAACGTTTTGTTTCAGGCATTTCTGGCTAAGTCCCTTTAAAGATAAGTTCCTTTAAAGCCAGGGAAATGGAGAAATTCAAACTTTGTTTTGGAAATTAGATTAGGAAGGGAGAAACAGCAAGAACCTCATTTACTATTTGTCTTAATAACCAGCATAAAGCGTGAGCACACGTCCCTTTGAAGTAGTCTGTGTACAGTGACATTAAACATTTTACGGTGCAGGCAGTGTAAGCACACATTGACCTCATCCCTCAGCTGTGTTCATAGCTATGTCTACATACATCCAAAACACTTGTTTGATTTGTTTCACTCTTGTGCTGTTTTAAACAACTCCATTGTTTTGGGGCAGTGTTTGCAAGCCAGTGCCATAGTAAATGTCAACATCCCTTTGGCAAAGGCTAAAGCGTTGGTAACATCTACCAGCAGATGCTATTTTAACAGAAACTTTTGATCCCATCTATCCTTTGTAGTGATCTACTGCACAGAATGAAGGGATTCATCTTGCCTCGCTGCCTTTCTTCAATCGATAGAGCCAAGCAGTCCCGGGAAGGACCTGGAATTTTCCATGAGTTTTACAAAGATTTCTCTATGTTCTCTATATTGCTAGATGAATGCTCCAAACTTTAAGACACACTTCCTTTCCAATTTGTATACCATTGATTTCCTTTTGTTGTTTTACTGCTATAGCTAGAACTTCAAGTACATTTTTGAAAAGACATGGAGAAAGTTGACTGCCTTGTCTTATTCCTGATTTTAATGGAATTGCCTTGAGTTTCTCTCCATTAATTTGATGTTGATTGTCAGTTTGCTGTATATTGCTTTTATTATGTTTAGATATGTTTCTTGTATCCCTGATCTCTCCAAGACCTTTACAGGAAATAATGTTGAATTTTGTCAAAGGCTTTTCAGAATTTGATGAGATGATCATTTTTTTTCTTTCAGTTTGTTTATATGGTGGATTATGTTGACAGATTTTCTCATGTTGAATCAACCCTGCATCTCTGGGATGAAGCCTAGTTGGTCATGGTGGATAATTTTTGTATGTGTTCTTGAATTCAGTTTGACAGTATTTTATTCAGCATTTTTCAACAATGTTCATGAGGGCTATTGGTCTGTAATTCTCTTCTTTGCTGCATCTTTGTGTGGTTTGAGTGTCAGGGTAACTGTAGTCTCATGAAAGGAGTTTATTGTGTAGAACAAGTTGAGGAGTACTAATATTAGCTCTTCTTTGAAATTGTGGGAGAATTCTGTGCTACAACCATCTGATACTGGGTTATTTTTTTTTTCGGATGAAAGACTTTTAATGACTGCTTCTATTCCTTTGGGGGTAATAGGTCTATTTAAGCTGTTCATCTGGTCTTGACTTAATTTTTGTATGCAGTACCAATCCAGAAAACTGTCTGTTTCTTTTAGGTTTTCCAGATTTGTGGCGTATAGATTTTTGAAGTATGACCTGATGATTCTCTGTAGTTCCTCACTTCTATGGTTACATCTCCTTTTTTATTTCTTATTTTGTTAATTTGGATATTCTCTCTCCCTTTTGGTTAATTTGGATAAGGATTAGTCAATCTTGTTGATTTTCTCAAAGAAACAACTCTTTGTTTCATTGGTTCTCTGTATTGTTCTTTTTGTTTCTCTATTATTGATTTCAGCCCTGCGTTTGATTATTTCTTGCCATTCTCTCCTCCTGGGTTGAATTTTCTTCTTTTTATTCTAGAGTTTTCAGATGTGCTGTCAAGTCGCTAGTGTGAGATTTCTCCATATTTTTTATGCAGATACTTTGTGCTATGAACTTTTCTCTTAGCACTGTTTTCATTGTGTCCCATAATTGGTTATGTTGTGCATTCATTTTAGTGAAATATAGAAAATTTTAAGTTCTTTATTTATTTCTTCATTGACCCAGTAGCAAATAATATTTGAATTGTCAGTTTTCATGAGGTTGTAGACTTTTTGTAGTGTGTGCTGTTGTTGAACTCAAACTTTAACCTTTGGTGATACAGGGGTTTAATCTATTTTTTTTAATCTGCTGAGATTTGCTTTGTGGTTGAGTATGTGGTCAATTTTAGAGAAGGCTTCATGAAGTGCTGAAAAGAAGGTATATTCTTTTGTGTTTGGATGAAATGTTCTATAGATATCTGTTAAGTCCAGTTGAGTCATAACATCTCTTAGTTCCCTTATTTCTGAAATAATTTTCTGTCAGGCAGACCTGTCCATTGTTGAGAGTGGGGTGCCAAAGTCTCCCATTATCAGTGTGTGGTGTTTGACATCTGATTTAAGCTTTAGTAATGTTTTTTTAAATGAGGGTGCCCTTGTATTTGAAGCATAAAGGTTCATAACTGAGACCACATCTTAATGGATTTTTCCTGTGCTGAATATAATTTGTCCTGCTCCATTTCTTTTGATTAATTTTAGTTTAATGTCTATTTTATTAGCTATTAGGATAGCTATACCAGCTTGTTTCTTAGGTCCATTTGATTGGAAAATCTTTTCCTAACCCTTTACTCTGAGGTACTGTCTGTCTTTGAAGTTGAAGTATGTTTACTGCATGCTAGAAGGATGGATCCTGCTTTTGTATGCATTCTGTTAGCCTGTGTCTTTTTAAAGGTGAATTGAATCCATTGATATTAGAGATATTAGTGACCCATGATTGTTAGTTTCTGTTATTTATTTATTTTTTGGATTTGATGTTGGTGGTGGTAGTGTGTGCTTTGGGATTTACTGGTATGGGAATATCTATTGCCTATGTTGTTGTCAGTCCAGCTAGCTTTCTTGGGTTGGAGTTTTCCTTCTACTATTTTCTGTAATCCTGGATTTATGGATAGGTAGTATTTAGATCTGGTTTTGTCATGAATATCTTGTTTTCTCCATCTAAGTTGATTGAAAATTTTGCTAGGTACACTAATCTAGACTGGCATCCATGGTCTCTTAGTGTCCACAAAATGTCTGTCTATGACCTTCTGGATTCTATAGTCTCCATTGGGAAGTCACGTATAATTCTGATAGGTCTGCCTTTATATGTTTCTTGGTCTTTTTACTTTGTATCTATTAGTATTCTTATTTTTATTATGTATGTTTAATATTTTGATCATTATGTGCTGAAATGGGTTTTTTTTTTTTGGTTGTGTCTATTTGGTGTTCTGTGAGCTTTCTGTATCATCATAGGCATATCCTTCTTTAGGTTGAGAAAATTTTCTTCTATGATTTTGTTGAATATATTTTCTATGCCTTTGAGCTAGAGTTTTTCTCCTTCTTCTATCCCTATTTTTATTAAGCTTGATCTTTTCATGATGCCCCAGATTTCTTGGATGTTTTGTGTTAAGAGTATTTTGGATTTAACATGTCCTTTGACTGATGAGTCTATTTCCTCTTTATATCTTTAACACCTGAGATTCTCTCTTTCATTTCTTGTATTCTGCTTTCCATTTCCTGGATTCATCAATTACATAATTCCCTTTTTTATATTTTCTTTATTGCCTCTATTTCAATTTTCAAGTACTGAACCCTCTCCTTCACTTATTTGATTTTCTTGACTTTCTTGGCAGTGTTTAAGGGATTTATTGATTTCTTCAAAATTTTGTTTATCTTTTTCTTGATTTCTTTAAAGGAATTTCTCATTTCCTCTTTAAGGGCCTCTACCATCTTTATAAGGCTATTTTTGAGATCATCTTCTTCTGCTTCATCTGTTGGGATGTTCAGGTCTTCCTGTTATAGGACCACTAGGTTCTGGTGGTGCCATGTTGCTCTTGATTTTGTTGACTGTATTCTTACACTGCTGTCTACCCATCTCTTCTTCTAATTGGTGCAGGTAGTGCTTGTGTCACTAAGGGCTTCTGATCTTGTGTGGGATATTTGGCCAGGGGAGAGGTGAAGGGTTTAATGGGTTTGGGTTGTGGAGTTGTTCTTGTTACAGTGCCCAGTGGGTGGGGATGGTGGTAGAGCAGCCTGCCAGCAGAATGCTTACCTGCTAGCTGTCTGCTGGAGCTGAGATGGGAGGGGGAAGGGCTCAGAAAGTACTCTGGGGCTGATGGCCTAAGGATTGGGGAAGTTTAGCTGGGAGACCAGGCACTTAACTTCTCCTCCTATTGTTGCAGGCAGTGCTAGTATCTCTAGGGACTGCTGATCTTGTGAGGGATATTTGTCCAGGGAGAGGTTGAAGGGTTCAGTGGGTTTGGGCAGCAGAGTGGATCTTGTAGGTTACAGTTCCCATAGAATGGGGACAGTGGAACAGCTCGCCACCAGGACTATTAAAAAAAAAAACTTAAAAAATATTTTTTTTATTTATTTTTCTCTTTTTTATTGATTTTTATTAAGTTCTACTTTTTTCTCTGCTCCTCTCCCTGCCTCTCCCCTCCTCCCTTTAACCTTTCCCCAAGGTCCCCATGCTCCCAATTTACTCATGAGATCTTGTCTTTTTCTACTTCCCATGTAGATTAGATCTATGTATGTCTCTTAGTGTCCTCATTGTTGTCTAGGTTCTCTGGGATTGTGGTTTGTGGGCTGGCTTTCTTTGTTTTATGTTTAAAAACCACCTATTGAGTGAGTACATGTGATAATTGTCTTTATGTGTCTGGGTTACCTTACTCAAAATAATGTTTTCTAGTTCCATCCATTTTCCTGTAAAATTCAAGCTGTTGTTATGTTTCTCTCCTGTGTAGTACTCCATTGTGTAAATGTACCACATTTTCCTTATCCATTCTTCAGTCGAGGGGCATCTAGGTTGTTTCCAGGTTCTGGCTATGAGAAACAAAGCTGCTATGAACATAGTTGAGCACATGTCCTTGTGCCAGCAGAACTCTTACCTGCTAGCTGGCTGTGGGGACTCTAAATAACCAGACTTTCAAAGATGATAAAGTGCATACGATTTTGTAATCCAATAATAATATTTACCCAGTTATATTTAGGTCAGTAATGCTTTACACCATCGAGATTTGTTTGACTAAAGACACATATAGCTACATATTCAAAGAAGAAGTACATATACCTCATGTAACTCAGTTACTAGAGATGTTTTGACTGCTGTGGTGATGTCTGTGAAGTTGTGAGGCATGGATATTGTATGAAGTTGCTCTAATGTGACATATCATTGGGGCTCACCTTTCCTTGGAGCATTCTAATAACCCCTTCTCTGCCCTGTTAATAAGTTAATAAGGGTATTAACTCTTATTATATGCCTGGCTCCACATTATGCTCCAAAAGCAAGAAGCTGCCAGGCTCGGCCAGTGACAAGCCAGATTGAATTCTATTTCTGCTTATCCATTGGTGGTATGGTAGTCTGTGTTTGAGATTATTATAGTTAGTTGAAGTAACTAAAGTATACTTAATCAAATCCATGAAGTATTTTTATACTTGACTATGTGTTAGGAGCATGAATAATAAAATCCCAGAAATAGATATTGGGATTTAGGTTGACAATCAGAAAGCAAAGCAGCCAAACCACTAATGTGTTCTTTCCTCTACCAAGGCTCAGACAAACAAAAGGGTGATCCTGTCCTCAGTGTGATGGCAGACTGCAATGCTCACCACCAAACCTCAGACTGCAATGAGCTCACATTTCCTCATGCCTTATACACCTCGCTCCGCCCAACCATATCCACCTCTCTCCACCTCCCTAGTGCTAGAATTAAAGGCCTGTGACTTCCAAATGCTGAAATCACCGTTATGTAAGCTCTCTTTCTCTTTTAGACAGATTCAATCTCATGTTAGTTCAGGATGGCCTTGAACTAACAGAGATCACTCTGTCTCCCAAGTCCTGGGATTAAAGCTGTGTGCCACCGCTCCCTGGCCTCTAGTGACTTAGCTGTGCATTCTGCTCTTCAGGCAAGCTTTATTTATTAAAACATGAATGAAATATTAGTATAGGACACTTTTGTAAACACTTCTCCTCCTGAAGAGGGTAGCCCTCATTAGCCCTGTTTTGACTTAGGTTTTCCGAGTTGGAATTCAGAATTGATGTTATTCTGAGTGATGTAGCAGTATTATACAAGAATTATGAAATAGATAATGCAACATGAGAATTCCCTTAGTCATCAAATTAGACGTTGCAATGACACAAATTAAGATTAAATCAGTTTCTGTTTGTGATTAATGCTATGTAAATTTACCAGAATAAATTATCTTTTACCCCATAGATCATTTCCCTGACATTCAATATACTTTGTTTTATGTATTTCAGTTAGTTTATTACATTGTATGAGTCTAAATACATAGTAACCTATAGAAATCAAAAATATTCTGACCTGACAGTCTTAATCCATATCAATTAAATATACTCAGTTTGAATTATGAAAAGGCAAAAATGTGTCATGAGCACACTCCAAGGAAGGATGATAGTGATGTGAGACCTCTTATGGAAGAGCAGGATTTGGTAAAAGTAAGAACATTCTAATACAAGGTATAACAAACATAACATTTGCTTGTGAGACAATGTATTTTAGAAACTTGAGCCTGTGACATGCAAGCCTAAACTGGTGGAGACCGTAAGAATGATGAGGGGAGGTTGGGAGGCTGTGTCGTCAAACTCCAACTTTGTCTTTTCAATTTTATGTCAGTGCTGAGTGTTTCAAAGAGAAATCAGAGCAAACTTGAAGCATCTCAGATAAATGTGGGTAGTCCAGACCAAACGCTAATAACAGCCTCTGTGATGAGTGTGCAAGCTGGTGAGTGTGCAAGTTGCTGAGTGTGCATGCTGCTGAGTATGCATGCTGCTGAGTGTGCAAGCTGGTGAGTGTGCATGCTGATGAGTGTGCATGCTGATGAGTGTGCATGCTGATGAGTGTGCAAGCTGGTGAGTGTGCATGCTGATGAGTGTGCATGCTGATGAGTGTGCAAGCTGGTGAGTGTGCAAGCTGGTGAGTGTGCATGCTGCTGAGTGTGCAAGCTGGTGAGTGTGCATGCTGCTGAGTGTGCAAGCTGGTGAGTGTGCATGCTGCTGAGTGTGCAAGCTGGTGAGTGTGCATGCTGATGAGTGTGCAAGCTGGTGAGTGTGCAAGCTGGTGAGTGTGCAAGCTGGTGAGTGTGCAAGCTGATGAGTGTGCAAGCTGATGAGTGTGCAAGCTGATGAGTGTGCATGCTGATGAGTGTGCAAGCTGATGAGTGTGCATGCTGATGAGTGTGCATGCTGCCTGGGGCCTACACTATGGCAGTAGTCAAAGTGAAACAACAAGTCAACAAATAAAGCCAGTGAGGCATGAAGTAGAATGGAGAGGGGGATGATACGTGTTTAAAAATGAAGGAATTGAAGAGGTATTGACTTTTACTTCTGCCTTGAATGATCAATGGCTATGTTGTCCAGAATGCTGAAATAATGGTAATGGTCAGGGCTCTTACCTAGAATAATGCAAGCATCCCAGTTACATGTATGTCCAAGCTTAATTCTTGAGCCTGTGAAATGGGATACACATGTCATATAAAAAAGTATTGGTGGCATGCCTCTTATAAGGATGTCTTTGAGTAAGACAAAAAGAAAACAGCAATACGTTTTCTGAGCACACAGACACTTTTTTTACTGCCCTGTGTGGATGCAGCTGTCTTTGTTCCTGCTGCTTGAAGTCTGCTTTGAGGGTTAGAAGGGCATCTAGGGCTCCTTTGTGTTGTTGGAACTCAAAAGGCAGAAACTCTAAAGCTGTTGGCATTGTGAGCAGAAGAGATAGGCAGAAAGGAAATCTGTAGCGCTCTGCTTTCTGAATGTTCAGAATAGTGATTTCTCCATGTTTGTTCCCAGTGACAGATAAAATTGTTTTGAGTGCAACAAAAAAGTTCAAGAATTATCAGAAGTGCTAAGATGTACTAAAATCACAGAGTACAACCCTCGAAGCTTGACTCCTGCAAGGGCCAGTTTTCACTGCTGCCCTATAGAAGGAAAGCAATCACAAACAGCGTGGCTGAGCAAGGATCACTGTGTTGTCAGAAAGCTCTAGTCATAAATATATGAAGCAGTGTGTATTTTGGACCAGTTTGCAGCAGTTCACCCAAATTCAAATATATTAAACTGAGACAATCACCAAGTAACCCTACATTTCTTATAAATCAGCATAGAATTATTCAATAAAGCCCATGGCCAAGGCATTAAAACACAGCGAGCTTTTGGGAAATTATAGTGGGCACCACGTGATGTCTTCATCTCATGACTTGAGAACATGGTGGACTTATTTTCTTAGTTTTTACAATATCACTGCTCAAAACAACAGGTAAATATTGTAATATCTTTGTCTAAGGATGGAAGACTATGAGCTCTTGGCACTAGGTGAATGATAAAAGCAAAATGCAAGGTCTCCTTTGTGCTTTCTCTATACTCATTCCGTGATTAATAAAAACAAGGGCAATTCGGCGCTGAGCCACCATTTCTCCAGAACCATTACCAGCTTAGCTTCCATTGTCTGGGTCGCACCCATGTGAGCTTGCTCTCCGGAAGAGTGTGATAGGAGCCATTTCACAATGCATGCACAGCCGATGTGTTGGCACCATTTCCATTTCAGAACTCTCAGGAATGTGGGGTGGAGTTCACCCTCATGATTGACCTTGGGGACATTCTAGGTGATAAGTATGATGTCAGTGACACAGGCCCTGCCAGAGATTCTGCTCTACCAAGAGTTTGCAAAGCTGGTGAAAGTGTTTGCAGATCTTCTGTTGCAGGTGAAGCATCTACCAAAACCATCTACATGAAAACTCACAGTAGGCAGTCCAAGACAGAGTGAGCCTTTCTCTGGAAGAGAATATAAGGTAGAAATAAACCACAATAGAATTTAAATGGTGGGTGGGGACGGTGGCTGCCTATAATATCAGTCTGGGGAGCCACAGAACAAATTGTCTAGCTAGCTCAGCAAGAAGATGTGAGCTGTGGATTCAGTGAGAGACCCAGCTTTAATAAGTAGAATGATCAAAAAGGATATCCTATGTCATTAAGACCTTTATAAGCGTATGCTTACACATTAAGTAAATCCTTTTGAACATATGACTTCAGGTTCTTTGTCTCTACATGGGACTAATCATCAAAATCCAGTAATCACTGTTTAGGAAAATCAATAAGAATAATATCGAGCAAAACATTGTGCTCTATTTGTAAAGGTCTCAAAGACCAACACTGTCATTATTCCTGTGCCTCCTGTGGCTTCTTCCTGAAAGACTCCTCTGTTGAAATCTCACTGTATCACCCCTGCCCTCTGACTTCTTAGAGTCTATGTGCATTGAAAGTCATTATACTGAAGACAATAAGAGAATACCATGCAGAAAGCATAACCAACTGAGCTAGGTGATCCTCTTACCAATACTTAACACCAGCATTGACATTTCCAGAGCAGTTGGCTGGGGTTTTACTTCCTTTGCTGTGTTCTGACCATTTGATGAGCTTGCATCTGTGGTGCAGTAAACATATTCCTGACACTGTCTGTGTCTGAGTACCACTACCACCTGCCTCTTTGCTCTCCTTAGCCCCATGTGATGGAGTATATTCCATGCACCAGTTGGGAAAGGCTAAATCTTTGTCACATGCTCTTGGGAAATTTGGCAGGTGAGTGTAAGAGATGTAAGAGCAAAGGGATGCATTAGGCTTGAATGCATAGGAGGTTTCTGAAAAGAACAAGACACGTCTGTGAATTTCTAGTCTTCCTGCTGATAGGTTAAAAACAGTTCTCATATAGAAGGATACAACAGAAAAGTCTTCTGTGAGTCAAAACAGAATGTAGGCTTTACTAAAAACTACTTTCCTGGACCTTGAAGCTGAAATGAATCATGGCTTATGCAGAGTACTAGGGCTTGTTCATGGAATGAGCACCCTTGGGAGTGAACCACAGCAAGAACTTCTGAGCTCTGACAGACATGAGGCAGGAGTCTCAGGGTCAGCTAGCTTGAGAGGAAAATCTTAGGTACCTCCACAGCAAGGCCATTTTATCTCCTGAGGCCAATGTTATGTTCTCATTGTGAAGGCCTGCAGGATAGATCATGTTTCTGACAGCAAGGTAGGGTATTTAAATAAGTCTAATTAAATACACTGGAGCAGTTGGTTTTACATTATATAATCTATTCTTTCCTCTATGAGGAAGCCCAGCCTTCAGAGGAGGCAACTTTACCAAAATTTTATAGGACACAGACAAAAGTGTTTGGGTAATTATAGTCCCAGTCAAACCCCATTCATATATGGGGATAACAGACAAGGTGGGGGGACAGATCTGAAGGCTACAGATCAGAGACTTGGGTTTCTCAAACAGTAAGCAAACTACCATAGCAAAGATATGCTCACAGCTTTGTGGGATTCTGTTCCCGTATAGGTCTTCTCTACAGAATGGCTTTAGGGCATCAGCTGTGGAATTTAACCAGGAGTACAGTGTGATGCAGATTCTACTGAAAAATTTCCAGGGAAAAGTGAAGATAAAAACACAGTGCAATACAGGAAAGTGGCCTCTGGCAACGGAGCCAGCCTGGGGGACTATTTCCTATGGTCTCGTTCAAGCCACTTACAACTTATTCTTCTTAAAGAAAATATTATTTTATTCTTTGAAATTTAATACATTTATATAATGTATATTGATGTTGTCCATGCACTGTTACCAGCTGCTAGATTCCCCCAAAAGACTGATTGCCTTTCCCTTAGTAGCCATTAACTTTCTGTAGCTTTTTCGATAGGAGTGAGGCCTCAGGAGTTCCTCCCCTATCCCTATTGGAATTTTGACTGGCTTAGTCACCGGCGGGTTTCCTGTAGGCAACCACAGTTTCTATGAGCTGATACAAGAAACAGTTGTGTCATGTACAGAATCCAGAATTTCACAATACCCTTCCTGTCTTAGTTAGGATTTCTATTGTTGTGAAGAGACACCATGACCATGGCAATTCTTCCTAAAAGGAAAACATTTAATTGAAGGGCTTGCAGCTCAGAGGTCCATCCCATTATCATCATGGTGGGACATGGTAGTGTGCCAGCAGACATGGTGCTGGAAAGATAGCTGAGAGTTCTACATCTTGCCCAGGCAATAGGACATAAACTGAACTAGGTGTAGCTTGAGCATCGGAGACCTCAAAGCCCACCCTCACTGTAACACATGCCCCCCAACAAGGTCACACCTACTTCAATAAAGCTACATCCCCTCATAGTGCCTATCCCTATGAGTTTCTGGGGGCCAGGTACCTTCAAACTACCACACCTCCCCATCCATGTATGTTATTTCTGTCCTTTCTTTTATGAGGTTTCCCTGAGTCTTGGATAGTAGGAGGTTGTGCAGATAACACATTCACAGCTGGACATTCAGGGATATTTATGCTCAACATTTTGACAAGTTGTGAGTCTCTGAATTAACCAATAACCACTTTACAAGAAGCTCCTCTGGCCACAGGTGAGAGAAACACAAACCTGTAGGTATAAACAGAACTATTTAGAACACAGTTTGACAGCATGGCTTTTGGTAAAACAACAACGGAAGGTTCCCCCTAGGGACTAGGAACACCTCCTAGTTATGGGCTTTTGACTGGATTCAAAGTATCAGGCAACTCATGAAATTAAAAATTTCTACAGAGCAAATAGGCCAGCGACCTCTGCCAGAGCAAGCCTGAACCAGCAATCTCTGCTGGAGCAGACCTGAGGCAATGATCCCCACAGGAGCAGGTACAAGGGAACCACCACTGAGGGAGCAGGCCTGAGTCAGAGAACTCTGTGGGACTAGGCCCAAGCCAGGGACATCTACAGAAACAGGTCAAAGGCAGCAACCTTCACAGGAGCAGGTTTGAGCCAGTAACCTCCACCAGAGCAGGCCTGAGGCAACTACCTCCACAGTAGCAGGTACAGGGGAGACACTGCTGATGGAGCAGGCCCCAGACAGAGACCTCTGTGGTACTGGGCATGAATCAGCTACCTCTGAAGTAGCAGCCCTGAGCCAGCAACCTCTGCCAGAGTAGGCCAAAACCAGAGACCTCCTCTGAAGTAGGCCTGAGCCAGCAACCTCTGCTGGAGCAGGCCCAAGGCAATGACCTCAATGGAAGCAGCCACAGCAAGCAATCTCCTTTGGAGCAGGCCTCAATAATCCCCAGCATTGCAGAGCACCCCCAGGGAGCACTGAGTGACCTCCAGGAGTACCTAGTGACCTCTGGGGTGACTGAAAGCATGTCACTGACTGAAAGCAACCATCTGGGCCTTGGATACAGTGGCTCAAAGATTTATGACCAGAGTCACAGATAGCGCCAACTACATCAATCAGAGGAAAAGATGTGTAGACAAGGTAAGAACACACTAAACACAACAAAGAGCAACATGACACAAATAAAAACTAGTGTCCATACCACAGCAAGACCCAAACAACCAAATATAGATGAAGCAGAAGAAAATGACCTAAAAATAACTTGAAAAGAAAGTTTGAGGCCTTTAAAGAGGAAATAAAAAATTTCCTCAAAGAAACAGAAGAAAAGACAAACAAAAAATTGGAAGAAATTAATAAATCCTGTAAAGAAAACCAAGAAAAAGCAATCAAACAGATGAAAAAAAGAATTCAAGACTTGAAAGAAAAAAATGAGACAATAAAGAAAACACAAACTGAGGTAATTCTGGAAAAGGAAAATATAGGAAAATGATCAGGAATCAAAAATGCAAGCATAAACAGCAGAATACAAGAGATGGAAGAGAGAATCTCAAGCACTGAAGATACAATAGAGGAAATAGACTTATCAGTTAAAGAAAACATTAAATCTAACAAAAGCTTAATACAAAACACCATGAAAAGACCAAACCTAAGAATAATAGGTATAGAAGAAGGAGAAGTCCAACTTAAAGTACAGAAAATATATTCAACGAAATTATAGAAGAAAACTTTCTCAACCTAAAGAAAGAAATGCATATGAAGATACAAGTGGCTTACAGAGTACCAAATAGACTGGTCCAAAAAAAATGTTCCTTCACCACATAGTAATCAAAACATTAAATATACAGAATAAAGAAAGATTATTAAGAGCTGCAAAGGAAAAAGGCCAAGTAACATATAAAGGCAGACCTATCAGAATTGTACCGGACTTCTCAATAGAAACAATGAAAGGCAGAAGGTCCTGGTCAAGTGTTATGCAGACATTAAGAGACTCTGGATCACAGCCCAGACTACTATATGCAGCAAAACATTCAATTACCATAGACGGACAAAACAAGATATTCCACGACAGAACTAGATTTAACCAACACCTAGCCAAAAAAACCAGCCCTACACAAAGTACTAGAAGAAAAACTTCAACCCAATGAAGTTGGCTACATCCAAAAAAAAAAAAACCCACAGACAATAGATGATCTCACAGCAGCAAATCACAAAGAAAGGAAAAACATACATATAACATCACCAACAACGAAAACTAAAATAACAGAAGATAGCAATGACTGGTCATTAATATCCCTTAATATAAATGGACTAAACTTACCTATAAAAAGACACAGGCTAACAGATTGGATACAAAAACAGAATCCATCCTTCTGTTGCATACAAGAAACACACCTCAACCTGAAAGACAGGCATCGCCTCATAGTAAAGGGTTGGGAAAAAATTTCCAATGAAATGGACCTAAGAAAAAAGCTGGTATAGCTATACTAATATCTAACAAAACAGACTTCAAACTAAAATTAATCAAAAGAGACAAAGAAGGACATTTCATATCAGTCACAGGAAAAATCCATCAAGAGGAAATCTCAATAATGGATAACTATGCCCCAAATACAAGGACACCCTCATATGGAAAATAAAAACTTCTAAATATTAAATCACACATTAAACCCTACACACTAATTGTGGGAGACTTCAACACTCTACTCTCACCACTGGACAGGTTGTCAGACAGAAAATTAACAGAAAAATAAGGGAACTACCAGATGTTATGACTCAAATGGACTTTACAGATATTTACAAAACTTTCCATCCAAACATAAAAGAATACACCTTCTTCTCAGCACTCCATGGAATTTTCTCAAAAATTGGTCACATACTAGGTAGCAAGCAAACCTCAACAAATACAAAAAAATTGGAATAACCCCATGTATCTTATCAGATCACCATGGCTTAAAATTAGAATTCAACAGTAACACTAATTCCAGAAAGCCCACAAGCACATGTAAATTAAACAGTGCTCACCTAAACCATCAATGGGACAAATAAGAAATTAAAGATTTTCTAAAATTCAATGAAAATGACCACACAACATATACAAATTTGGGGGACACAATGAAAGCAGTATTAAGAGGAAAGTTCATAACACTAAATGCCTATATAAAGAAGCTAGAAAAATCCCACACTAGTGAGTTACAGAACATTTGAAAACTCTAGAACAAAAGAAGCAAACTCACCCAAGAGGACTAAATGGCAGGATATTATTAAATTGAGAGCTGAGATCAATGAAAACAATTCATTGAGAGAAAAGTAAACAATACAAAGAATCAATGAAACAAAGAATTAGTTCTTCAAGAAAATCAACAAAATAGACATAACTTTATCCAAACTAACCAAAAATTAGAGAGAGAATATCCAAATTAATAAAATCAGAAATGAAAAGGAGGACATAACAACAGACACCAAAGAAATCCAGAGAATTATTAGGTCATATTTTGAAAACCTGTACTACACAAAATTGGAAAACTTAAAGGAAATGAACAACTTTCTGGATAAATATCACTTACCAAAATTAAATCAAGATCAGATAAACAAATTAAATAGACCTATAACTGCTAAAGAAATAGAAACAGTCATCAAATGTCTCCCAACAAAAAAGGCCCAGGGCCAGATGGTTTCAGCACAGAATTCTATAAGATTTTCAAAGAAGAACTAATACCAATACTCCTCAAATTGTTTCACATAATAGAAACAGAAGGAACATTGCCAAACTCTTTTAATGAGGCTATAATTATCCTGTTACCCAAACCACAGAAAGACATTACTAAATTGGTCATTAAAAGAACAAATAATCCAATTTTTAAAAAACTGGGTACAGATCTAAACAGAGAACTCTCAGAAGATGAATCTAAAATGGCTGAAAGACACTTATGGAAATGTTCAACATTCTTTGCCATTAGAGAAATGCAAATAAAAACAACTCTGAAATTTCATCTTACACCAGTAAGAATGGCCAAGATCAAAAACACTGATGACAACCTATTCTGGAGAGAATGTGGGGTAAAGGGAACACTTCTGCATTGCTGGTGGGAGTTCAAACTGGTGCAACATCTTTGGAAATCGATATGGCCATTTCTCAGAAAATTAGACAAAAGCCTACCTCAAGATCCAGCACTACCACTTTTGAGCATATACCAAAAGGATGTTCAATTGTACCAGAGGGACCTGTGCTCAACTCTGTTCATAGCAGCTTTGTTCGTCATAGCCAGAATCTGGAAACAACCTAAATGCCCCTTGACTGAAGAATGCATAAGGAAACTGTGGTGCATTTGCCCAATGGAGCACTACTCAGCAGAAAAATAAAAAGACATCTTGAAATTTGCAGGCAAATGGATGGAGCTAGAAAACATCATATTGAGTGAGGTAACCCAGACCCAGAAAGACAAATATCTTATGTACCCAATCATAAGTGGCTTTTGGACATACAGCAAAGAAAACTTAGCTCACAATTCACAATCCAGAGAATCTTGACAACAATGACTACCACAAATGTGTCATACGTGGATCTAAAGTACGTGGGACCTAGAAAAAGACAAGATCTCCTGAATAAATTGGGAGCTTGGAGACCATGGAAGAGGGTAGAAGGGGAAAGGAAAGGAAGGGAGGGGTGTGGAGAAAAAATATATAGTTCAATAATAAAAGAAAAAATTGTACAGAGCAAATAAAAGTGTCAGTTGAATCTAAATGCAGCCTAGATAATGGTAAAAAACATGCATAAAACAATCTGCCAGCTCTATATCTGATGGGGAGATTTGTGTCTAGAACATACAAATGACTCAACATACTAACCTTCAAGAAAACAACCAAAAAGAAGCTATGGAACTAAATAAAGGTTCCCAAAACAAGAAAGTGTCAGTTAACACTTAAAAAATTACATCCTTATATATTCAGCATCCGGGGGTGGAATTTGGTGATGCAGCTGTCTTGAAGTCATTTATGCTCCTGAAAATAACCCCTCACCCATATTCTTATCACCCATAAGAAAACTCCTAGGTCCAACACATGGGACATTAGTGGCATCTGTACCTTGGTCTGTCTTCTGTTATCTATCTTTCATGAGTAGATATGTGTTCATGTGTCCCCAGGAATAGTGTCACACAACTTGGAAATGAAGCAATGATGGTGGATTGAAACAGTTTTGATTTGTTCTTATTATTAGTTAATATAATAGCTAACAGTATGAAATGGTGAGAGCAGAACTGTGCCTGGAAACGTGGACAGGGATGATGGAATGCACAGTTGCAGGAACAGAAGGAAGAGAAGCACTGACTCAGCGAGGGTCAAGCATCCTCTGTGCATTAGCATAATGTTTGATGGGGCTAGTTGTGTCTACAGGTTGAGTCTTAAGCCAAGGATGCAAAATATTGTCCTTTTTGAATTGTGCAATTTTTATTCCTTGAAAATGTCGAAGAAGTATACAATATACTTCAACCATTTCAACCCACATTCTCTCTCTCTCTCTTTCTCTCTCTCTCTCTCTCTCTCTCTCTCTAACTCCTCTCAATCCCCCACCCATCTCTTCCCAGCTTACTGTCTGATGTTGATCTCTTCAGTTCAATATGATTTAAAAACACCAAATATCATTGGTAGGTAAAAAGATGTAAGACAGCAGAACCATAGAGTTTTCTTTCTTTTTAATTTTTTTAGTTCATGTATTAATTACTTACTTGGCTAGGCAACTTTAAAAAGAAAGGGTTTATCCGACTGCTTATGAAGACACAGTCGGCGATGGAGGCATGGCAGAAGACCTGTAAGGTAGCTTCTCTGTTTCTCTCCCAAGGCCGGCAGCAGGAAGAGATGCCACAGCTTCCTGTGCTTTCTGCTATTTTTAGTTCAGGGTCCCAACCCATGGTATGATGTGGCCAACAGTTAAACTTGGCCTTCCCACTGCATGGCAGTAGGAAAGAAATAATTTCTAAAAGTAGAGAAGAAATCAATGATATTAAAACAGGTAAAACGGTGAGAATAAATGGAATTAAGACTTTTGCCTTTGGAAAAATTCAATAAAACTTGACAAATTTCTATGTGAGTTAACCACGGAGTGGAGGGAGCCATAAAGTGAACACCAGGTACAATGGAAGGTCATTCCTAAGCTCACAGACACTAACTAGTAGTAAAGAAATGTTATAAAATTACCCATGTCTCTAAGTTAAGCAGCTCAGATGGTTTGACAAGTCTTTTTCATGATAACCTGTCAAAACTCAGTCAAGAAGTAATGGACCCTCTGAGCATTTTAGACCCTTTTAACACTGTCAGTATATAAAACTCTCCTAAACAGAAAGTGTGGTAACCAGATGTTTCCACTGGTAAATTCTGAAAAACTTTTGTGAAAGATATTTTACCAGTTCCATCCTGTGACGCCATTTCGTCATATTGAAGCGCTCCCTCTGGAAGGAGAAGGGAGGCTCACAAAATACAGAATACTGACGAAACTGACAAGACTTGGGAATCCTGGTCTGTGACAAGATCCCAGGGGTCCCCTCAAGGTCATGTGAATCTTGGTAGTTGCTAAGGAGAGGAGATTCTGTGGTAGGGCTGCCTGCAAACTGATCACGGCAGTAGCTTCAGTGAGCCCTACCCCAAGAAGGGAACTCCCACTGCCTGTGAAGAGCTTCCGGCAGAGCAGACACAGCCAGGCACAAAAGCGTAACCTTAGGAGGCAACTACATTTGGGTCCAATACATGCAGGGGTTCACCAAGCTAGACATGAATGGGATCATTTCTTTGCTCTGTCATGGAACTCTGTATAGGGGAAGAGATGTCACACCAGATAAAACACACATATATACAATCCGTTCCAAAACACAGAACTAGAGGAGATATTACCTAACTCATTCTCTGTGTTAATGCCCAAATCATGGATGATGTTACAAGGAAGAAACACTACGTGGATAAGTATTTCTGTGTGAATGTGAATGTGTGTAGAGTGTGAATATGAGTGTGTTTGGCTATGTGAATATGTGAGTGTGTGAGTGCGTATGTGAATTTGAGTGTGTGCTTGACTGTGTGAAGTGTGTAAATGTGTGTGTTGTGAGGGTATAAGTGTAAGTGTATGAGGGTGTGAGGATATGTGATTGTCTGAGAGTATATGAATATATGAGTTAGTTTGAGAAGAGATTGTATGTGTGTGTGAATGTGTGTGAGTTGATGAGTGTGAGTGTATCTTAGTATATTATTATGTGTATGATCGTGAGTATGTTTGAGTGAGTGTGTAAGACAATGTGAGTGTATGAGTATGCCAATATGTGTGAGTGTGTGATTATGTGTGAGCACAAGTGGGCATAGCTTGTGTGTGCTTGTGTGTGCATGTGTCCATTGCTTACACTTTTCTGGATGAGGAAAAACGATAACATTTTAGGTCTTGAGAAAAATTCTCTTGATTGACTTTAACAAACTTTTTATTGTTTCATTTATTTTTCATGTATCTAAAGAGTATAATGGCCCTGGGTATCAAAGTGGAAGGGTTTCAGTGAGATGAATAGTGTTTGCGGGATATGCCAAGCGCTTGCATTCTCAGTGTCCCACCCTTACAAGGTTAATGGCCTGGGTGCAAAGTGGCATGTGCCTGCTATGATAGGGAGCAGTTCATACTGACCAGAGAGATATGGAGGTGTGTGTGTGCATGCATGTGCATGCGTGTGCATGTGTGTGTGTATGTGTGTGTGCGTGTGTATGTGTCTGTGTGTGTGTGAGAGAGAATATATATACAAGATCAAGATTTGGGTGACAACATTTACACACAGGTGTGCACACATGTGAGTATAAGGCATAACATATTACAAACACACAGAGAGACACAGACAGACATACAGACAGACACATACACACACACACACTTTTCTCTACCCCTCGGAAATATTATAAATAAAATCACCGAGTTAACTCAAATATTGTTTTCTCAAGGAAATGCATCTGTTTTTTTCTCTCTCTGTCTCTCTGTGTGTCTCTATCTGATTCTCTCTCTCCATCTCTCTCTCTCTCTCTCTCTCTCTCTCTCTCTCTCTCTGTGTGTGTGTGTGTGTGTGTGTGTGTGTAGTGAATTTCAAGTCTTCAGCCACATTCACACAAAACATGAACACATGCCCTAGTTAGCTTTGTCTTCTTGACACAGGCTGAAGTCTCCTGAAGTCACTGAGGGATTGCTTAGACAAGATTGGCCTGTGGGCATGTCTGAAGGAGTTGTCACGAGGGTTACCTGGTATGAGAGTCCCAGACCTCTGTGGGCTGCACTATCCCAAGGACAGCAGTCCTTGGCCATAAATGAGATCTAGTTAAGCAGGAGCCTTCCAGGAAGCCAGAAGCAGCTTTGCACAACCATGGCTTTAACAAGATCCTACTTGAGCCCCTGTCCTGACTGGACTGTGATCTGGAGGTGTGAACTAAGTAGATCCTATCATTCTGTAAGTTACTTTTGGTCATGGTGTTTGTCCCAACACCAGAAAACAAGGTAGAACATGTGTTTTTCTCTCTTAGCAATTTGTATAAAACATGGTGGGTGTAGTTCTCCTACTGTATCCACTGCCACTTCACAGTGTGCAAGACTACACGAGAGCAGGTTTTGCCCCATTGTCCATTTATTATGTACCCTGTTCCCTGTGAGCTGCATGCCCCTAACAAGGACCATCTTTCGGTAACATCAAGGCTCTCGCTTATTGGAGGCCTGTTCCTTATGCAGAAATTAAAGATTGCAGCTGTTTACCACTGATGCTTGTCCTATGAAAACAGAACTGACATTTGTTAACAAATCAGAAAGCAGACTGGAATTAATCACCCTCCCCAACGTTGTAATGCTTTGCACTCTAACATACATTTAATCCTACTTTCGTTGAAAAGAGAATCCATTTGGAAAATGAGAGATCAGGATCAGATAGCTGAACTCACATGGAAACACATGTGGCGGCGGAAAGCGTCCATTCCGGCGCCTCACATTGGCTCCTACAATCATTTAGAGCCTGATAGAATAGCCATATACATTAGTATCTTGTTGCATGGTCACCTCATGACATCTCTACCGTTGTCGTGGTCACTTTGAGAAGAAAATGTTTGCATGCACATTGGACAGAAGGGTGCAGCATTTTGCATTTTATGAAAGCGGTAAAGGCTCCATACACCTGAAGATCTGTTTAGCCCTGTTCCAGATGGTGGTGAGGCCACCAGAGCCCTAGGATGAGATGAGAATTTGCTAGCAATTATCCCCCAAGGCGCCAGTGGCATCTGTGCATGAGAGCTACTCATGAGTTCTCAGCCGTCTTGCATTTGATCCTTATGGTCTGCTAAGAACTACAGAACAGATTTCATAGACTCCTGTTACAGATGTGGAAACAGAGACTCAGTACCACTAACTGAGGGTCTCATGCTGCACTGGCAGGCAGCAGAGCCAGGAGCAGAAACCAGCCCTTCTATTTATAAACTAAGAATTCCATGGCTACTGGTTCTCATGCCTAGAATTTCATGAGTTAGTTTAAAATGATATAGGAAAAATGAACACCCTTACAACATATACAGAAATATCCATAGATATTTGGAAATGCTAGTAACCACAAAACATACTGGTAATGGGGCAGATGTTTATGTAGACAAGGCAGAATGAAAGAAGTATTTTAGGTTACCATGTTATAGAACTGTTGTCTTAACTGGGTCAAACTTTCATGCTTAGAGCATGGGTATGAAAATTAGACCTGTGAGCTAAGAACTCTTCTGAAAAAGAAAAGAAAGAGCTCACAACCTGTGAACATGAAAATATGGTGAGTTATCAAGATTTCACACCAATTTTGGAGTATTAGTCATGAGTGCATGTGTTTTCTTCCTGTTTTCTCATTTCTAATTATTGCCAGAAGCTGATTGGTTCATTGATCCTGCCTAGACAAAATGATGTGGTTGTGCTACAAACATTTCAATCAGTCATTCCCCTTCATGACTGCCTGAAGTGACCTTCCCGATGGCAATCCATCAAAAGCAGTGGAAGGACATGGAGTGGCATTAGCAGCGGGCTCTTAGCATGTTCCTACCCTGAAGGAATTTTACTCATTGATCCATTCCTCCATTATTGCTCAGCATCTCAAATGTGAATGCTTGCATGTAGTGTTCTGTGAAATGGGACAGATTTCAGGAAAGTCTTCTTCCCACAGAGTTCCCCAAAGAGCCTCATGTTCAAATTAGATGTCACCAGTCTCTAAGTATAGCTCTGGAGCTCCCCTGTGAAACTAGACAGTGGAACAAGTCATTGTCCCCACCCCTTGGCTCTAGACCTGTTGACAGGAAAACCAACCTTAGATTTTGGCTCTGACAGAACAATATGGCTCTTTTTTGGATTCATTTCTACTTTCACTTTTCTTTCTTAAACTCAGAATTTACCTTGCAGTAAAGACAATAAAAATAAAAACTAATGCCACAAGCCCTTTTCACAAAATGTGGGGTAATTGCTGGTACTGTGGTGGAAGAAGACACATCGTTGGACATTGGCCTCCATTCCATCCTCTTTTAACCCCTTTCTTTGCTCTCGCTTCTTAGTGTTACCTCATATGGGAGATTAGCTACTTCTGGCAGAATGCATACTGTGTGTTTTGTATAGGATTTAGTGGCTGTCCATGCTTAGTGTAGCCATCAAGTGAGTGATCTTCTACTTCTAAATATTCGCCACGTGTTCCTATTTAAAGCAATGTGCTTTTGTTCTATGGGTTTTCTGCATGACAGAACAAAGAGCAACTCCGCACTGTGAAACTGCCTTAGAAACATTATCAGACATCAAGATGTGTCCCACAGAAGGGAGAAGGGCTCTTCCTCTTCACGCTGTCATATTGCATGACTTTTCTCGGTGTTGGAAAGCAGGGAGCAATTACTTTGGACACAGAGGCAGCAGCTGAGGTAGCTCTATCCTTTCAGATCCCATGCAGGCCTGGGGCATTGGGAGCCTTATCTGTAAGTTCAGGCTCTCTTGTGTGGGCCTCAGAAGGTCAGGACTTCTAAGTAACTGCCAAAGTTGCTGCTACAACATTCTTGCACATCTACCTATTGGAGTTCCCAGGCCCTTAGTGGTGGGCAGCGTTACCTTCCTAAGGCGGAGGGTTTCTGAAACCCTTGGCCTTTGAGGCCTGGCAAGTCTCTGGAACTAACCCAGTGACCAGAGCCTATGGTTTTCCTGAATACTAACCATTTTGACTCTCTGCCTGTGCCCAATTCTTAATACTTTTATGGCCACAAGGAATGTTACTTTAGTGAAGTCATATCCAAGAACACACCGTGTGCTTTTAAAGAGCTATGTGAGCAATCCTGGTTGTGTTTTATATGTGTCTATGTAACGGGCTAGATCCATGCTGTTTGGACCAGGATCCTGGGTCTGAAATACAGCTTTTATGACTGAGGTTTGTGCAGGAGATGATTCCAGTGTGAAGTGGTGGGGTCTTCTAGATACTTCTAGATACTCAAAGCTCTGAGTCCCAGATGTGGGTTGGTAAGAGAGTTTGTGGCTGGTTGCCTACCATTTGCTTTGCTCTGTAGGGTGCTTTTGAGCAAACTGACATTCAAGTACACAGCAACCAAAATGCAGATGCCAAATCAGTTACATATAACTTAGATCACCATTTTTTTTTCTGAGTATGGCTCCAAATGGGGAACATAGTAATGCAACATCGTGAACATCCATAAAACCGACTGCTTCCACATAATGGGAGACTTAGGTGAACTTCAGGGTTGGCACATGTAGAAGTTGCTCAAGAGAGAATCAAACAGTGAGGGAGGTCAGGCAGAATGTCTACAAATGTGGTACAAGGCCGAAGTTGTTAACTACTTTTATGTGGAGCCCAGGATGGGGTAAAACAATGAACAGAGCAAGAGAAAGAAAAAGCAATGAGATGTCCCTAAGAACAAAGAAAGCCATTCCCTTTGTGATGGTTTATGTTTATTTTTGACTTGACAAAACCTAGAGTGTCCTGAGAAATGAATGTCTGGTTACCTGAGGGGTTAATTGAGGTGGAAAGCCCCACCCTCTGTGAGAGGCTCCATTCATTAGGCAGCAGGTCCTGGTATGCATCAGAGTAGAGAAGGTAAATTGGACACCACTGTGACCAAAGACTAATGCAATGTGACAAACTGGTTTAGGCTCCTTGTGTCTTGATTTCCCTTTCATGATGGACTTTCACCTGGAACTTCAAGCTTAAATAATCCCTTTTCACCTTGATTGGTTTTGTTGTCACAATGATAGGAGAGGGAAAATAAATGTCTTTTCATTCCTAGAGATGAAAGTAAGAAGGGATAGTCCTTCATTTTCAGTAACATCTACCAGTCTTTGGTTTTTCCCAAGAAGTGAAGTTGATAAGGAGGGAAGATGCTTCTATTGTTATCAATGCACATGGAGTCACTTCATTGAGGATTTCACAGGATGTGAGGTCATTCATTAATTTATGCTAGTAAAGTGGTTTCATGGGAAGAGTTTTTTTTTTTTTGTGTGTGTGTGTGTGTGTGTATGTCTGAGTACAGTAAACTGTTTGCAGAACAGGGAACTAAAATGGAAATGAAGGGGCTACCTAGACTGGAAGACAGAAGACATGACAAGAGACCAATTTGTTGGTATAAAGCTAAGACTATGCCATGAGTATACAGTGAATGCCCAGTAGGCTTAAGAGACTTGGCATAGTAACGAGAGAAGTTTTCCAACTCAAGTCTATAAAGAAAAAGTGACTTCTTATTGCTATAACTCTGTTTATGACTCAAGTTAAATGATAGTGCTGGGAGATGGTGGCTCATGCCTTTATTCCCAGAACTTGGGAGGTGGAGCAGGTGGATCTCTGTGAGTTTGAAGCCAGCCTGGTCTATATAGCAAGTGCCAGGACAGGCTCCAAAGCTACACAGAGAAACCTTGTCTCACAAAATCCAAAAACAAAATAGTTCTAACTTTAGATTAAGAATTATGTGTCACAGACAGCAACTGCACAGACCAGACCAAGCGCTGATCAGGGCACAAGCCTCCCACAGGCATGTTGTTCCACCACGCCTCCATCAGACTCTGTAATCTACAAGACCCACTCCACCAGCAAACCCATCTATTCCTTGAGACCTCAGTGGCTCCTTGTAGCTAAGTAGCATATAAAGGCCAAGTAACATATAAAAATATCAAAACTACACCTGACATCTCAGTGAAAACCCTAAAAGTCAGAAGGTCCTGGACAGATGTTCTACAAATACTAAGAGACCACAGAAGACAACCCAGACTACTATACTTTCATTCACCATAGATGGAGAAAAGATAATCCTTGACAAAATCAGATTTAAACCATACCTATCTGCAAATTCAGCTCTACAGGAAGCACTGGAAGGAAAATTCCAACTCAAGGAAGTTACTGTACCTATGAAAGCACAGGCAATATATAATCCCACAGCAGAAAATCCTAAAGAATGGAAACACACACACTATCACCAAAACTTAACAGACTCTAACAATCACTAGTCATTAATATCCCTTAATATCAATGGACTCAACTCACCTATAAAAAGACACAGGCTAACAGAATGGATGCAAAAACAAGATCCATTCTTCTGCTGCATACAAGAAGCACACATCAACTTGAAAGATAGATATTTACTCAGAGTAAAGGTTTGGGAAAAGATTTTGCAATCAAATGGACCTAAGAAGCCAGTTAGTGTAGCTATCCTAATACATAACAAAATAGACCCCCAAATAAATGTAATTAAAAGAGATGAAGAACTTTCCATATACATAACAGAAAAAATTCAACAAGATGAAGTTTTAATTCTGAACATATTTGTTCCGAATACAAGAGCACCAACATTTGTAAAAGCAACATTATTAAAGCTTAAATCCACTAATAGTGGGAGACTTCAACACCCCACTCTCAACAATGGACAGGTCTGTCAGACAGAAAATTAACAGAGAAATAAGGGAACTAACAGAAGTTATGACCCAAATGGGCTTAGCAGACATCTATAGAACAATCCACCCAAACACAAAATAATATACCTTCTTGTCAGCACCTCATGGAACTTTCTCTAATGTGACCACATACTAAGTGACAAAGCAAATCTCCACAGATACAAAAAATTAAAATAAACCTCTGTATCTTATTGTATAACCATGATTTAAAGTAAAAATTCAAAAACAATGCAAATTCCAGAAAGCTTACAAACTCATGGAAACAGACTAATGTTCAACTGAATTATCCCTGAGTCAAAGAAGAAATAAAGAAGAAATTTAAAGGCTTCCTAGAATTCAATGAAAATTAATGCACAACATACCAAAACATATGGGACACTATGAAAGCAGTACTAAGAGGAAAGTTCATAGCACTAAAAGCCTACATAAAGAAGTTGGAAAAAACACACACTAGCAAATTAACAGAACGCCAGAAAGCTCTAGAACTAAAGAAGAAACTTACCCAGGAAGAGTAAATGCTAGGAAATAATCAAATTGAGGGCTGAAATCAATAAAATAGAAACAAAGAGAATAATACAAAGAATCAGTGGAACAAAGAGCTGATTCGTCAACAAAATCAACGTGATAGACATACCCTTATCCAAACTAACCAAAAGGCAGAGAGAGATTATCCAAATTAATAAAATCATATATGAAAAGAGGGGCATAATCAGAGACACTGAGGAAATCCAGAGAATCATCAGACCATAATTAAAAAGCCTGTACTTCACAAAATTGGAAAATTTCAATGAAATGGACAATTTCATTGATAGATTCCACATACCAAATTAAATCATTAAATCAAGACCAGATAAATAATTTAAGTATACCTATAATTCCTAAGGCGATAGAAGCAGTTGTTAGAGGACCATTTGTTTGTTCCCAGCTGCCCACCTAGCTTAGACCCAAAATAATCACACAGAAACTATATTAATTAAATCACTGCTTGGCCCATTAACTCTAGCTTCTTATTGGCTAACTCTTACATAGTAACCCGTTTCTATGAATCTGTGTTTCGCCACGTGGCAGTGGCTTACCGGCAAAGTTTTGGCATGTCTGACTCTGGCAGGAGCTCCATGGCTTCTCTCTCTAACTCCACCTTTCTTTCTCCTAGCATATCGCCTAGCTTTCCATGCCTAATTCTGTTCTTCCCTGCCATAGGCTCAAAGCAGTTCTTTATTTATTAACCAATAAAAGCAACACACATACAGAAGGACCTCCTACACCAAATAATCATTAAAAGTCTCCCAACCAAAAAAAAAGCCCAGGACCAGATGGCTTCAGCACAGAATTCTACCAGAATTTCAAAGAAGAACTAAATCCAATACCCCTCAAATTGTTCCACACAATAGAAATAGAAGAAACATTGCCAAAACTCCTTTTACGTGACTAGAGTAACCCTGATGCCCAAACCACACAAAGATGCAACTAAGAAGGAGAATTAAGGACCAATCCCTCTGATGAAACTTGATGCAAAAAGACTCAATAAAATACTGACAAACCAAATCCAAGAACACATTAAAAAAATCATTCAACATGACCAAGTAGGCTTCATCCCAGAGATACAGAGTTGTTTTACCGTATGGAAATCTGTCAAGGCAATCTACCATATAAACAAACTGAAAGAGAAGAAAAGAACACATGATAATCTCATTAGATACTGAAAAAGCCTTTGACATAATCCAACACCCCTTCAAGACAAATATCCTGGAGAGATCAGGAATACAAGGAACGTATCTAAGCATAATGAAAATTTTAAAGCAAGCCAGAATCCAACATCAAATTCAATGAAAAGAAACTCAAAGGGATCCCACTACAATAAGGAACAAGACAAGGCTGTTCATACTCTCTATGTCTATTCAATATAATACTTGAAGTTCTAGATAGAACAAAAGACAATGAAAGGAGATCAAGGGGACACAAAATTGGAAATGAAGAAGTCAAACTATCACTATTTGCAGATGATATGATACTATACATAAGTGACCCTAAAAATCCTACCCAGGAACTCCTATAGCTGATAAACAACTTCAGTAATGTGGCAGGATACAAGACTGACTAAAAAAAAAATCAGTAGCCTTCCTATGTACAAATGATGAATGAGCTGAGAAAGAAATCAGAGAAACACCATCATTTACAATAGCCACAAATATCATTAGATAGCTCTGACCAAACAAGTGAAAGACATGTATGACAAAAACTTTAAGTCTTTAAAGAAAGAAATTGAAGGAGATATCAGAAAATGGAAAGATCTCCCATGATCTTGGAGAGGTAAGATCAACATAATAAAAATGGTATTGTTACTAAAAGCAATCTACAGATTCAATACAGTCTTTATCAAAATACCAACACAAATCTTCACAGATCTTGAAAGAACAATATTCATCACCAAATGGAAAAACAAAAAATGGAAAATAGTTAAAACAATCCTATACAATAAAGGTATTTCTGAAGGCATCATCATCCTGACTTGAAAGTCTAGTATAGAGCTATAGTAATAAAAACAGCTAGATATTGGCATAAAAACAGATACGTGGACCAATAGAATCAAATAAAAGACACTGACATCAATCCACACCTATGAACAACTGATTTTTGACAAAGAAGCTGGTAGGAGTGCATGCATGTAAAGCCACTTTGGAAATTGGTATGTCGGCTTCTCAGAAAAGTGGGATTCAAGACTCACTGATACCATTCTTGGGCATTTATGCAAAGGATACTCAATCATACCACAAGGACATTCTTTTCAATTATGTTCATTAGCAGCATTATTCATAATGGCCAGAACCTAGAAACAACCTAGATGTCCCTCAAAGGAAGAATGGATAAAGAAAATGTGGTGTATTTACACAATGGATTATTACTCAACTGTAAAAGACAATGACATTAAGAAATTTGCAGGCAAATGGATGGAATTAGAAAAAACACCCTGAGTGTGGTAGCCCAGACTCAGAAGAACAAATACAGTATGTCCTCACTCATTCTTAGATATTAGAAGTAAAGCAAAGGATAATTAGACTATAATCCTCAGCTCCAGAGAATCTAGGTAACAAGGAAGACCCTAAGAGGGATGCATAGATATACCTAGGAAGGGGAATTAGATGAGATCTCCTGTGTAAACTGGGGGCAAGTGGGGGCGTTATAGGGGACAACATGGGAGATGAGAACATGAGAGAATGGGATAGTCGAGGAGGGAGAGGGACAGAGTTGGGGAGCAATGAAAGTGATCTTGATAGAGAGAGTCACTATGGGGTTAGGGAGAAACCTGATGGTAGGGAAATTAATAGAAATCCACAAGGATCACCCCAGCTAAGACTCATAGCAATAGCAGAAAGGGTCTTCCCCTGTAATCAGCTTGGTAAATACACCAACTACCATCATAGAGCCTTCATCCAGTAACCAATGGAACCAGATGCAGAGAACCACAACCAAGCACCAGAGTGAGCTTGAGGAATCCAGTCGAAGAGAGGGAGGACGGAATATATGAGCAAGGGAGGTCAAGATCATGAGGGAGAAATCTATAGAGACAGTTGAACCAAGCTCGTGGAAACTCATGAACACTAGATCAACAGCTGTGGAGCCTCCAGGGGACTGAAGAAGGCCCTCCATATGTAGGAAGCAGTGGTGAAGCTTGCACTATCTGTATGGCCCCTGGCAGTAGGATCAGTATCTACCCCTGGTGCATGAGCTAACTTTTTGGAGCACGTTTTATGGGTAGGATGCCATACCCAGCCTTAATGCAGGGGGGAAGGACCTTCGTCCTGTCCCAACTTAATGTGCCAGACTTTGTTGACTCCCCATGGGAGCTCTTACCAGTTGGGAGGACTAGATGATGGGGTGGACCAGGGGCGGTCGAGGGGGACAGGAGGAGGGGTGGGAGAGAACTATGGTTGGAATGCATTATAAAGAAAAAATTGAAAAGAAAGAATTATGTCCTGTGGTGAAACCCATTCTCAATATACCATTTAAGAGCTGAACATTGTTTCACTGGTACCCTTAAAAGCTGGAGGAGTTATGCCATCACTTAAGAAGGCTTAGGAAATAGTCTTTGCACAGAGATATCCTCAGAGTGCAAACAGAGTTAAAATATGAGAATGACCAGACAGATATCACACCAACTATTAAAAGCCAACAGTGTTTTGGTTTTTCTTTTTTTTCAGATGAGAACAACATTCTTAGGAATGCATGTTCCATAGTATCCATGGAGTTGAATTTTAAATCAAAACTGACTAGAGGTGTTTCTTCTAATGTAATCATGGCACACAATTAAATAACATATAGAAACTGAATGCAGGGTAAACTTGATGGTAGATTTAGAGTGTCAAGGACTTTAAAAGTTATTATTAAAGGGATCCTAGAATAGACGAGATATGCTTCCAAAGTCATGGTATATCCTAGTAGAGAAATAGAAACTTCAGCAGGAAAACTTAGACTCACTTGGAAGAATCCAGAACAAAAATGTATAGTTTCTAAAAGGAATATCATGTGTATATGGATACATATACACACACATAAAGAGCACATATATACATATTTATACTGTCTATATCTATACCTGTATATCTTTTAGTTTAAGTGAATAATGAGTATAACAGAAAAAAAGAGAGCCAGTAAACTTTAATATAAATAGAAATTATTCAGCCTTAAGATACTAAAGAGAAAAATCATAGAAATGATTGCGGCCTCAGAGGACTAAGGACAGATCCCTTACATTTGATCAGAGTCCTCTAAGGACATAATTACATAATAAAGACGATGAATAGAAAACATATAATAACCAAATTACAGCCCCACATAATGATGAATAGCCACTCTTCCGTGACAGATCACAAGAAATGCATACCAATGCTAAAAACCAAGAAGAAATTAGAGAATTTTGTTCAAGAAAGAAACATCACACATACAGGGGAAGCATGATACAGATGATAATCAATTTCTCATTTGAAATCATAAAGGTGTGGAGCAACAGGAGACTGTTTGTAGAGCCTCAGCATAGTCCACTACCTACAATTCAATTTTCAGTTTAAATATTTTTCAGAAATAAAAAATGAGGGCATGTGCATCCTTTTTGTAAATGAGAAAATAGATCACCAGCCTGCTTGCTCTCCTGTCAATGCTAAGGAATGTTCTTTGGGCTGAAAGCAGCGGTGTCAGATGGAAACATGATTCCGTAATAAGGAATGAAGGTATAAGAAATGGTGAAAATGTAGGGAGGTAGAACAGGTGAAGAAGGTCAATGACAAGGCTGTTCTTGTGCTTTCTGTAAAAGACATTCAGTGCTTAAAACAAGAGACCATTTTTGGTTCTGCATGTTACAAGTTGAACACTAACATAAAGACAGTAGTGCTGCCATGGTCCATGTTAAACTGATGGCAGCAGGTATAATACCTAGCACACTATGAAAAACTATACACAGTCTCTACGCAGATACCAGAACATTGTCAAATAGGACACACATGTGCAACAAAGATTAGATTAGACTCTCATCAATTCTTCACCCTCAAACATTAATAGATTTATGAAGAACGGGGTCTTCACTCTCTGTGTTACATAAAATTGCTTTCGAGTTCTGGGCATTCATGATTTCAAAGTGAAAAAAAATTCTCTTAAATTATATTTCATTGAAGTTATTCTCTCTGACAAAATTTGAACTGGAGCAGTAAGGCAATTCAACATTGATTTAAATCTAGTGACCCAGTTCTTGGAAAACAACCTCCCGTTAACCCTAAACTTTCGTTAGAAAGCGTGCTTGGTGGTAGACAGAAGAAAGGAGAAGACATTTGTGACAAGGCTGTATTTATTTCTATTCTACAGATGAAATCAAGAATGAACGTATTTGAGGAGATCATGCCAACTTCCAGAGAAGCTGCTCTTTCCATGGCCCACTTACCCCAGTTTCCTAAAGACCAAAGTAAACAATCAGCCGTGCCTGAGGCTTCTCTGATTAAGGCAAGGTCCCTAGCTTGGCAGTCTATCATCTGAATCTCAGAGTTTGAGTGCAGGCTGAAGTTTCTTTTTCTTTAAAACATTGTCGGCTCTTAAAAAGTAGTCTGAGTAGCTGGCATTCAGATACAAAATTCGCTGGGCAGAGATCAGGAGCACACGGGTCCTGTGGCAGGCATGGAGAAGGTGACTGCCAGGTCTTTGAACTGCAAAAATAAATAGAGAATAGAAGTGCATTGTATTGGCCCAGCCCGGGGCTGGGCCATCTGTCTTGGAGCATGCTCTGGCATGAGTGTTTGAGTTGGATCTCTTCCATCACATGTGGTGGCTGCGTGAGCGAAAAGACAGAGGGAAAGAGCCCTGTTAGGTGGTATATTTAATAGCATGTTGGCTTTGTGGGTCTCGGGGAGCTGCTGCGTCTGTGTTTCTCTTCTCAGCCAGAGTTTACCTACTTCTTTAAGCGTGGAGCGAGGGGCTCCTGCTTCCGAACACCGGGTTACATTCACACATGCTTGCTACTGTTTTTAAAAAGAACTGTGTACGTGGAGCCTAGAGATGCATGGATACCACCTAATTTAGAGAGCTGCCTGTGGTAGCCCATGGGCCAGGGCTTTTCCAATCACCCTCACACCAGCCGGGCTACCTCTCAGCTCACGGCACTGTTTCACTTCTGGCCTGCGAGTTGGATTTTGTGGTAAATGTAGGTTTGTTGTTTTTGGCTAAATTACCTTCTTGTCTGTCTTTTCAAGGCCAATATAAGGCAAAGTAAAACAGTGTTCAGCCTCTCCACCGTTTAATGCATCCAAGTTTTCAGTAAGAATAGAGAACGTTTCCTTACTCATACTGGGCCCATAATAGAAACTTGCTTAAAACAGAATACCTGTGGCTAGGGAAAGCCTGGTTCTCTGCTGTTGTGTGTGTGAGGGAAGTCTGTTTTCACAGCTGAATTATCTCACTCTCGGATGAGGGAGAGTATTAATAAAACCAAAGATGAAATCTTTAAGAGATGTTAAAGGAAAAAAAAAAAGGAAAACCTAGCTTTTCTGTTAAATTCTGTGTTGCTGGCACACTGTTCCCCAAGAGCAGGCAGCACATACTTTGCGGCCCGCATGAAAGGGCATGAAGTAAATATGTCAAGGCTTTCTATGGAAAGGCATTTACATAGACTTGCCAATGAATGAAGCTGACAGATTTGCCCAGACAGATGGTAAAATAAAGGTGCAAGCAAAATTATAGAAAAATTAAAGTTTAAAGGGCCACACATCACAGATAAGTGCAAGTATGTATGTATCATCTATCTATGTATATATATATACATATATCTACATATATGCACATCCATCTATGTATATATTATCTGTCATCTGTTTATCATCTCTATCTATCTCTATCTATCATCTACCTATCCATTGATGCATGCATTTACATATTAAAGTTGGCCTTATAGAACTTTTAGTTTGGTGTAGATTTTAAAATACAATAACTCAGGTTTGAGAGATTGCTTGGTACTTAAGAGCACTGGATGCCCTTAGAGATCCTAGGTTCAATTCCCAGCACAAATTCTGTAATTCCAATAACAAGGAATCCTGTGCTCTTTCCTGGTCTCCTGGCGGCTCCCAGGACACAAATATACATGCAAGGAGGGATATATTCCTGAAGTTCTTACTGTTTAACTTGGGCTTTAAAAAAAACCATTATTTTTGAAGTCATGTGAAACAAACCATATAGTTTGTTTATCATAATGCCCAATTTTGGTAACTTTTAATTATGACTTTAACTTCTATTATAATATATGAAATTCTATTAATTTATACATTTTGGCTTTTCTTCTCATCTACACATCCCCAATTTGGACACAGTCTTTTCATTTTTCCCTAACTGTTTTCACAAAGATCTATTCTCACTCAGTAGTGGATATGAGAGACCGAAATGGCCATGGCCATGACTGTTTGTGGCAGTATTTCTAAACAAAGTCCCCCAAACACCATTCTCTAAAGTTTTAATTCACCCAGCGGTTGACAGGAACACACTAGCCTGACTTCCTCAGAAATCCACTTCTACATTTTTCAGCTTCGGCTTCTAGATTTGAAGTTTCCACACACTTGAGAATGTGGAGGAAAGTAAACTACTGGGTGTCAGTCACCTCTACCAAGTGTCCATCAGTCCTACGGGATGTACTGAAGGAATGTTCTCCACAAAACAGAGGCAAATTTTCCTATTACACTCCAAAATCTTTGTAGCTTTCCCATCATCCAACTTGGGCATCTAGCTCATGGGCTGACTTTAAGAACTATGGCAGGATTAATTTTGTTCAAATACATTCAACAGCAAAGTAATTTGAGAAAGATAAAAGAGAAATTTCTTGGGATTCCTGAACTCTGGGTTAGTAGATATAACAGGCAGCTGTACCAAAAGTCCTCACGACTTCAAAAGGAGTAAAAAGAGATTATCTGGTGGTTTCTGAGTGTAGACACATGCTCTTCTTTGGTTGATTTTCTAATTAATTGAGGAATTTTCAAATTTCTTCGAGCATGGGTCAACTTGAGTACGCCTTTTTGAGGGGAATGAAAATAATTTCTGTCCCATGAAAAGGATGACTTCAAAGGTTGAGCTTTATTGCCCTGTCAGACATTAATCATTATTTATCTACCCAATGATATTGCCACACACTTTCTTTCTTTCATTTTCCAGCACTTATTTATTTACTTATAGTGATGCTGAGGATCAAACCCAGGGATGCTTGCATGCAAGGCAAACATTCCATCTTTAAGCCAATATAGTATCTGCCTTCAATTCTTGGCACATGTTGGAATGTTACTATCTTTGATCTACATTTCCAACCCCCTCTTTTCTGTATGCATTTATTTTTCAGAGGTAGTATCACTATACAGTCAGATTCACCTCAATCTCAAGATTATCCTGCTTGCTTCTACTTTGTTAAGTTCTGAAATTCCAGGAATAAGGTCCCATGCCTGGATCACCTTTTTATTATGTTGTCTATAATTACTATATCTCTCATATATTATTTGAGCCAGTTTTATTTTATAAGATCATTTATCTTTTATTGTATGTGTCTGGGTTTGGGCACATGTATGTAGGCACCAAGAGAAGTCAGAAGAGGATGTCAGATCCCCTGGATCCGGAGTTGCAGATGTGATGTGGGATTTCCCTCTGTATGCTGTGATTACCATTAATGAATAAAAAAACTGCTTTAGACCTATAGCAGGCCAGAACTTTGGTAGGCAGGGAAAACTAAACTGAATGCTAGGAGAAAGGAGGCAGAGTCAAGGAGAAGTCATGGAGCCACCACCAGAGACAGACGTGCTGAAACTTTGCTGGCAGGCCACGACCTCGTGGTGATGCACAGATTAATGGAGATGGGTTGAATTAAGAAGTAACAGTTAGCCAATAAGAAGCTAGAGCTAATGGGCCAAGCAGTGATTTAAATAATACAGTTTCTGTGTGATTATTTCAGGGCTAAGCAGCCAGGAACTAACTAGTGGCCTCCTTACTTCAGAGATGTTTGTAGTGGCCAAGTGGGTACTGTCTACTGAACTCAGGTCCTCTGCAAAAGCAATAAATAACCTTAATGACAGAACCATTTCTCCATTCCCTCTTTGAACTATTTTTAACAATCACTAGTTTTACTAAGTCACTATTAACACTAACCAGATAAGTAAAAATCTCTGACACTTACTTTATATGGATTGAGAGTTCTTATTTCATCTTTTTGCAAAGTCTACTTATTCCTGAGTGAAAGAATGTGCAATAGCCTGGATGTTAAAATCATTAAGTGTTCAAGGGAGCTAAAGGCTCTTTACTATGGTAATAATGACCCTTCTCACATTTTTTAATAACAGTAGATTTCATTCCATAACATACACAGAGTCTTAAATTGAAAACTACTTTTAGCTAGCAAAAATAAACTGGTCTGAGTAACACATATGCATTGACTGTCATTCTTGGGATAGTGTCCCCAATAATAACTGTACAGTGTTGAGATCATACTGGGAATCAATTCTGCCAAGAAATACTTCTAGGTGCAGTGTAGTCAATATGCATTATTTCATTAATCACACACGAATATCTTAATAATGACAAATGTTTTTGTTTCCAAAATGATCAGAAAGAATGCACAATTCCATTAGGCTACCTTAACAAGTGTGCATTTTGTCTCCTCTCTTTGCCTCAGTTTTCTTAACCCTAAGATGAGACCCACAAGAGGAGCTCTAAGGTCCATTTTCATGTGCTGATGCCCATGGTCATTGGAGCTTCTGGAAGACAGGACTGTGTGACATCATCACTCTTATGCTGATAAAGCTCAGGAAATACCCTTGCTCACTAAACTGGTCAGGGGAGGAGCTTCCTTGTGTGATTGAAAGGGATCCTTCCATCAAAACTCAGTTTTGTGGAGAAATTTCCACTGTCAAACTTTCCATGCTAAGTTGCAATCAAGTTGTGAAAAGAATTCCAGGGGTGAAGGCTTCTGAGTGGTTAGCCATGTTGGAGTGGGGTTTGCGAGTGATGCCCCTGACTTTGAGTCATCCAAGATCCTGTATGTACATGTCCCTTCACTCATATTCTGTAAGTAACCCCAAGTAATTCATCAATGGAACTGTTTCTTTTGATCTGTCATTGGTTTCCCATTAACCTGATCCTTCCATTGGAATCCTTAGCTAGTTAAGCTACAGAAAGCCATCTGATTCTCAATCATGCCCATAGCATTTATTATCCAAGGAGCTACAAAAGATGAAACTTTGGACATCACCCTCCCTGTAAATATTCCCTTTAATCATTATGACATCGTATAAACACTTCTTCTGGGTAATGAATCTTAATTGATTTTCAGTTTTAGAATACATGCATGTTTGACAAGCAGAGATGATAAAATAATAAACTATTTACAAAACCCACAGTCATTCAAAGATTATTTCAAACGTGGGACTACGTGTTATCATTCTTTTTTTTTTAAAGATTTATTTATTTATTATGTACACAGTGTTCAACCTCCATGTATGCCTGCAGGCCAGAAGAGGGCACCAGATCTCATTACAGATGGTTGTGAGCCACCATGTGGGTTGCTGGGAATTGAACTCAGGACCTCCAGAAGAGTAGTCAGTGCTCTTAACCTCTGAGCCATCTCTCCAGCCCCCATGTTATCATTCTTAATTAGTTAAGAAAATGTTATCTCCATCAAGTCAATTTTCCTTATGCAGAAAAAAATTCAGCTATTTTTTAGACTAACACCTAGCTAAGATTAAAAAACGGTGATAATAAGAGCAATAGAATTCTTTGTGTATAGATTATTTGGGTTGTTTCCTGAAATGAGTCATAATATTAGATGCATTATAATCACTAACAATTGTAAAAGTGTTCACATAACCATAATGACACATGCAAGCAATAATGATTTGGGGGTGGAGTTAGTGGATACATGAGGGATGCCCATGGTTTTCCTTACTGCAATCCACTTACCCAAAATATGCCCTCATAAGATAGTGTAGAGTATGGCTAACCACACTGTCATTTGAGGCTGGACATTGCCACCACTCTGGTCAGAACATAAAAACCCAGATTCCTTCCTTCCCTCAGCATACCAGGCCAGGAGCACACCTAATGGGGACCCTATACCTTCCACCTCAAAGTCTTGATAAGAGGGAAACTGTAGTTCTTGCTTTGTCAATAAAAATGCAGTTTGGAAATCCGTGCAGTGAAAATCTGCATGGGAGTTAATTACCAACTGTAGGCTACCCCCAAGGAGTGCTGGCTGGGGAGGAACTGCCTAGAAGCCTACTTCAAGTGCTGATGCTCTGCTTTCTACAGCCCCGAGGTGGCAGCCATGAGTGGTACTTTAACCAAGCCTATGACAGGGAAGCTTTCAAAGGCCACACTTGCAACATCTTCCATACTTGTTTTCCACTCCATTGCACAGATCAGGGAAATAAAAGCCACCATTCTATTTGAGCTGGCACACGCAAATACTCTGGATACAAAATGTGTTCTTTTGATAACATGCAAAAGTATAACCTAAATTTATGAACTTTTATCATCATATTTTATTCATTCCAAAGTGTAATTTCATAAGGGTCCACTAGTTTATTTATTAATATAGAACTACCTGCATTAGTCAAATACATTTACTTAAACCTGTGATTGTATACACACACACACACACACACACACACACACACACTACATCACAGCACTATTCACAGAGTGGAGTGGTCAGTCGTTGAATTTAAATTTCAATGACTTTTAAATTGTGCTGAAGTAGCTCTGGTGGTGATGATGATGCAGGAAGGCTGAGTTTGGGGATTAAACTTCAGGTGGTCATTTCAATTAATTTGAACTAAGCAGCCTGCACCTGCACTCATATGCCCTAATACAGTGATGGACGCACCCCACAGAGTAGCCACAGGAGAAAAACTGCAGGCAACAAGAGTGCATTCAGCCAGGAACGTATCACAAACAACATGGCTTCAGAGTGGGTATATTTTTCCCCTCCAGCATTTCAAAATATAGGGCTTAGGTTCTTTGAGTAACATTTCAGCGTTCGTACCTCTGAATCTGCCAAGAATTACAATTGAGAATATATTTTAATCATTGACCAAAACCAGGAATGTATTTGGTATGGCATCTCTTAAAATATAAACTAAGTTATGACCTAGGAAATGAAAAATGCGTTTTTTTTAAAGGCTCAGGCTTCTTTGTGCTTAAGGTTTCTCTGGGGGACACAACCAAACTCAGTCATGTTTCTAGATCCAGGCCTGGGATAGAATGCTGGGCCTCTTGAAGGTCCTGATTCATGCAGATTTCTTCTCAACTAAAGTGAATTCTTTATTTTTGTCATAGTAGAAAAAATGAGGTACAGCATTGCATTCTTTCAATTTATTTTTTTATTCTTTGATAATTTCATACACAAATACTATATTTACATCATTTCTGTGCACTCCTCTTGCCTCTCTAATTCTTCTCATTCCCTAACAGCTCCCTACAAACTTCATGACCTCTTCCTTATTAAATAGAGTTTCACACACATGCACACACACACACACACACACACACACACACACACACACACTACAGAGTCTTTTTAGTGTTGCTCAGATGTATATGTGCTTAGGGATGATCAATTGGTACTGGATAACCTATGAGGGGATTCATTCCTGGAGAAGAGGGATTCTCCCCCTCAGCATCCAACAACTGCTTGTAGTTCTTCATCTAAGGGTGCAGCCTTGTGAAATTTCCCTCCTCTCTGTTTTCATGTCTACTGCTGCCGCCATTATTTTGGTCTTGCTTAAGTGACCGTGATGTTGGGATCTCACAGGTGCAGCTTCCTTGTTATGTCTAGACGCTAGGTAGTCACAGGGTATCCTGGGCCTCTGACCTTTGAAACTGTTATCCTGTCTTGTGCAATATTATTTGAATCTTAGCCTAAATGGTTTCATTGTAGATGTACCAGTTAGAGCTATTTACCCCAGATTTTGTCAATATCTGTAATAGTCTCTGCTGGAAAAACAACAATAAAAACAAAAAAAAACCTTCTTTTGTGAGAAGTGAGAGCTACATATATCTGTGCACATAAGTGTATATGAGTATTTTGAATAAAGATAGAAAATTTTCTTGACTTAGGAAAACTATCAGAGTATGTCATCCTCTAGAGTCTATGAGTTCTCCAGCCACTGGTAACTGACTTGGTTTACAGTACCAGACATAAATTCCCTCCTACTGAACAGGCCTTAAATCAAATTAAACAGCTGTTGGTTACACCAAGATAAATGTGCCACTATTACACTACTGAAGATCTCTTACAAGAGTGGGCATTGTCATGATTCACAGGTGCCACAGCTGGGTAGGCATATTGATTACTCTCTTTTTATCCTATTGTTTGCAATTTGGGTTTAGTGGTTATTGTTTTTCTTAAAAAGTAGTAGCATTGCTTTTTAGCCTATAGTATACTAAACACACTCCTCTGTGATGTTATTTTTGGACAAATGTATGATAGTTCTTATTGGATTGATGATAATTTTTACAGAAACAAGCATTAAAATACAATATTACCTTGCTGATTATTTAGTAAGACATTTGAATTATTTGAACAACTGATTTCAAATGATAACTTTTCATTAATATATGAAATTTTTATTGATACCTAAACTTTATTCTGTTTATTCTCTATATTCATGCATTTAGCTTCATGGAGTTTTAAATTTTATTTTTAAGGGAGTCTCTTTCCCTTCTTTATGTCTACTGGAACTATGCCTCTTAAATTTAAACCACCACAAATGGCTGTCAGCATGTTCCCATTACCGTATAGAACCTAAAAGTTAAAGCTGGACAGTGTAAAGTGGTGGTTGTAAGAGTGTTTATAATTATGTGTTTTATAATACTGTAAACCTTCTTTTAGCATTTTGTGTTTTTTTAAGCTAGACATTTTCTTCATAAAAATTAGATCATATGCAAGCTCAGTTCTATCAGATAAAAAGAGAGAGTGGAAGATGTGATAAGCTTTCCTTTTGGCATGTACTGAGGGGGATGGGCAAATGATCTGCTAGCAGCCTCTGCGGGAACAAAGAGCAGGTTGGACCAAAGATACACACTTGCAGCAGCTCCGCTGGACAAGGGGATCTGTGCTCTGTGACTACTTCTGCTGTCTCTGGTGGTTCTCGGGGTTCTTCACCCCCTAGGGCATATCACGTTGTCTCTTCCATAGCATGGATTTTACTCTCTCATTTTACAGGGTCTTTGAAAAAGTTATCATTTTGAGTTAACATTCAATTCAATTTTCTCAAACATAAGTATCTATTAAAGTTCCAGCTTCATGAAACAGGGAGTAGCCTCACTTCCCTGCAAAAACACATACTGCTCACTTCTTCCTAGAGATAATTGCTTTTATTTACATTATTTTTTCATTTAATATTTACTTATGTAGAGTTATGATTCTTGGTGGCTTCTCTCTCTGGTTACGTCGGTAGCCCACATTATGAAGACATGCCAACTTGAGTCCTGTGGAGTGTGACTGCTTCTGCTTTTGTTTGTGCTTTTTTATTTATTTTTTTGTTCTTTTGATGTTGTTGCTGCCGCTGTTTGTTTTCCTCTTAAGATATTTTATTTCAGTGTGTGTGTGTGTGCGTGCATGTGTGTGTGCATATGCATATGTGCATGCATGTGAAGTAGAGCTTCTAGGTGCGTTCCCTGAAGACTTAGGGTAAGGAACCATGCAATCTCTATGAAAGGATAGGTACAAAGTTAACAGAGTTACTTTAGACAAGTCAACATCCTGGGACAGAAGAAAGATTAAAGATGACAGATACAATTAAAACATAAGCCAACGTAGCTGTGTCACATAAGCCCAGACAACCTGTGGTCACATATGTGATTGTAACAAACCATTAGCTTTAGTCTGTAGAGAGCTTATAGCAATCATTTTTTCTCAGAGAGACAAGCCATATGTTCTGTGATAGCCCAATAACTGTATAATTTTGATCCTGTAATACCTTGAGGAATGATCTTTGTGCAAGAGTGAGCAACTAGGCAGGCTTGATTATTTTCTTTCACCTCTGAAGAGAAAGTAAGAATAATTATCTCATAAGCAACCACTGAGAAGAGTTCTGGGCAGGGAAAGGGAGGGAAGGCGTTCCCTGAAGCTTTTTATGCAAGAACAAAGATGAGGGTGAAAATGAATTCTTTCTGTAATGTTCTGTCCTGTCTCTTTAAGAGACAAGCCATGCCCACTCCCTTCCAGCTTCTAGCCTCAGATCCCCCCCCCCGTCTCTCTCTGTCCCCCCTCTTGGAGAGGCAGCTGCCCCCTTTCTCCTCTCTCCCCCTCTCTCTTCCTCTCACCTTTGTCTTTCTCTCTCTCTCTCTAGCTATCTATCTCTCCCCTCCCCTTTTAACCCACCTAATAAATGTTCAACTTTACTCTACATGGCGTATCTCTCTCTCTCCCACCTGCCACCGCCGCCACATGGCTGGAACCATTGGAGACCCGACCGCGTGGTCTCCACCCGACAGCAAGCTGTCAGGGATCCACAGCGAGCTGCTGGGGACCCACAGAAAAGCATAACATTGGTGCCAAAAGACTCGGGAGATTTTCCTGTCCCAGGCCCCTCTCCTGGGGCCGGAATCTCCACCCCAGGCCCCTGCCCAGGGGTCGGGATCTGCCCCAACTCCTGGGACCGGAATCACTACCAGGTATTTTCTCAAGAACGACCCACGTGTTCCACATGCCTCAGCTCGACCTCTCCGACCAATGGTGAGTGTTTCCATTCTGGTCAGCTTAACCATTTCTTTGAACCCGAGGAATTGACTGGTTGAGCTCCCAGCAACCCTCTGAAGTTCTTAGAGATGGGGGTACTGCCCCCAACCACGGTCTTCAAGGCAGCGGTTGTTCCCTTCGCTGGCATTCACCTGTGGATTGCTTCCCTCAGCTTTAATTGTGTTTGGAATGGCCCAGGGCCAATCCACCCATGACTGAGATCCCAGGGTCCCTCAGATCCTTCTTTCTCTCTTTTTTCCCTTTTCTTTTCTTTTCTTTTCTTTTTTTCCCTTGCTGTAAAAGGCCGCTCGGAGCAGCCTCTGAACTCTCTGGCTTCTGAGTCACCCAGACCAATTCCCAGGCAGGCCATAACACCCCACCCAAGGTCAGGGGATGCCCGGCCATGGGTCCTGAGGTGTTCGCACCAATTTGCACCCTGCCTTTAGGGGGAGACTTCCAGGTTATAGGCCCTGTGGTGTCACTGTTTCGCGGGTGTACACAATTTCTGCTGTGGGTAGCAGCCATCCATGTCTGTACCCTAGCCTTTTTTTTTTTCAATTCCAGCCATGGCATGGTGTAGTTTTTCGGTTCCAACCTTTTGCTCCCCTCTGCGGCTTGTGGCAGGGTGGCTCAGCCACAGGGTGGATCACACCTCTAGGTCTCTCATATTAAGCTAAAAATCCCTGCATCTCAAAAATTGTGACTTTTCCATACAACATGTAACCGCGACATTTACACTGGGGTTGGGGTCAGATGACTTCGTCGCCATCTTGGCTGAGAGCCAGGTCAGGTGACCAAGTTCCACCATCTTTACTGAGGTATTCCCTGCCTGGGTCTCCAGTGTTAACTCTCTTACCTTACCACTGAGCCAGGTCAGGTGACCAGGTTCTCCCATCTTTACTAAAGTATACCCTGCCTTGTCCCCTGGTTTACTTATGTTTTTGTCTCTAAACTCCTCTTGCTAACTCTGTTCCATATGTGTTTTATACAATGGCATGCCTTTGGTAGGGCCCACCAAAGCATCCACTTCATCCAATTCCTGTTCACTCTCTGTGTATGTGTGATCATACATGTAACTTAAATGCACCTATGCTTAATGTTATAATTGTTCATTGCATCTCATTTTAGACTACAAAAACGATAAGTCTCATGTTTTAAGCTGGTATGTACTTTTAAGTTTCTTACAAAATATATTAAGCTGTTCTCTACTATTCTCAGTTCTGTCATTAACCTTCTATTGCAAGCAATTTTTTCTTCTTTCTGTCATTTTATGAGTGTAAATCTTACCAGTTAAGTTGACAGCCAATGCGGTCAAGCTCAGACCCAGCTCTCCAGGCAGATTCTAAATTGTAGTTATACCTAATAAACAGCCCTCAACTGCTCAGAGATCTGGGAAATATGGCATTTACAAAAAAAAATTCATAACAAAAAGAGACAGGTTGGCTTCTAGCAGCAGAACTCTACTTCCTCCAAAGAAGACAGAAGACAAATGGACACAGAACAATGTCCACCCACAATTCTCCGTAACTGCCAAGTGCTAAAACATTGGGCAAAACTGCCTTTCATCTAAACTGAAGATCTCCTGATGTGGACAGAATAGCTGGAATCGACAGCCTAGCTGCTCAGGTCAAGGTAGGCCTGTCTTCCTACAGATTTCTTAGCCCACAGGATCTTCTGGAGCCTGGCAGGTCCTGCACTAAACAGCAAAGGGCGAATGCGACCTTCAGCGACCATGGAGGATCCTAAAGAGTAGTGGCTCTGGGTGCCAACCAAGCAAGTTCTCTGTCATTTTTTAATCAGTAACTCAAGTAAAATTTTATCCTTCTCAAATATCTCTGATGTAGTTTGATAGCTGAGAGGTTTTGTCAGTTTAAAAGGACAACCTCATCAAACAAGTTTCAGATCAAATTTCTCTCTCATGATGCCTTCCATAGTCTTAAAAATACTTTTCATTGTGCAAAAATGTCTGTCACAATCATTTTAACATAAATATGCTAATGTTTATACAATGTATGTGTCTAAAACTTCTGTTTTCACAAACCCAAAGAATTCTTGTGAGTTCCAGGGAGCCAAATTGAAGGATCCACCTTAAAACAGCTCAGATACATCCCCCTCAATCCCCTGGTCCTAATTATTTTTTCCTTAATTTAACTTTGTTCTTTGTTCTGCCAATACCTTAAACAGGTATAAGAGACACCAGACATTTCCATACCACAAACACTGGACAAGAGCAAAGAGACCAGCTATGCCAGGATGTGACCATCACCCAGCCTTCTCAGGTCCCCTCCCCAAGATGATGCCCACAAATAAGCCAGAAGCAGTCTTGAGAACCCCGCCCCAATTCCTTCAACCTGTGGTGCCTAATCCCCCTGCTTTTTATTATTAAAAAAGAGCTGGGAATATAATGTTCTGTCCTGACTCTCTAAGAGACAAGCCACTCCCACTCCATCCAGCTTCCCGCCTCAGACCCCCCCTCTCTGTCCCCTACTCGGAGAGGCAGCTGCCCCCTTTCTCCTCTCTCCCCCTCTCTCTTCCTCTCCCCTTTCTCTCTCTCTTTTTCTCTCTCTCTCTATCTCTCCCCCTCCCCTTGTAACCCACCTAATAAATGTTCAACTTTACTCTACATGGTGTATCTCTCTCTCTCTCTCTCTCCTGCCTGCTGCTTCCACATGGCTAGAACCTTTGGGGACCTGCCTGTGTAGTCTCTACCCTGCAGCAAGCTGCCGGGGACCCGCAGAAAAGCATAACACTTTCTACCTAAGGAAAAATAGCCAGCAGCCAGCCAGTGAAAACACAATACAACAGAAGACAAGGTACTGAAAGGGTGAACAGGTCTTCCCATAAAGACCCAGGCACTCAGGGGGCCCATATGCCTCTCTTTAGACAGAGTTGCTTGTTGAGTTTCCAGGCTGCCTGCTTCCTGAGTTCTAACTCAGAATGTCACCTGTGTTGTTGTCCAGGGTGCTCCAATGTCCCTGCTAGTTGGGCCTGCAGCTTTGATGCCTACTCAGCAAGGGCAGCTTTCCTCCCTGTCTTCTCCCTCTTCCCCACCACTTCCGCGGTGAGGTCTAGGGCTTGCCTGCTATGCACTTTTGTCTCCATAACTGCAAATGGTTATTCTGGAGTTTCCCTGTCTGTCCATTTTTATAATATGTTTTCTAAGAGATCATGAACCAACAAAGGGGACCCTGTGTCCACTGGTGACAGTCTGTACAGGTTCTCTCGACAATGAGGCAGGTGAAATGAATGCAACTGGACACTGTGGTATGTGTGTGTGGGGAATGTTCTCTTATAGTGACTCAGGGAACTGTGTTACAGTGTTCTGCTTTTTGTGTGTGTGAACCTTTGCTCTCAGAAAACAGAACTGTGCAATTTTTCAATACTGTCTCCTCTCTAGGAGTTTCTGTTTCAGACAAAGAGAGAAAAATCTCAATGATATTACAAAGTTTACAAGTGATTTAGTAAGAAATAATAATTCAAGGAGGAGGAGTAGGGAGTATTCTTGGAAAGAGATCTAGGGTCCTGTGGGGGCAGGGAAGGCTGAAGCTGGCTGATCTTACAGTGTCTGTAAGTGCTCAGAAAATACACTGGGTCACTGGTATTGATTCCTAAAAGCTGTAAGTAAAGAAATTTTTGAGACTCCAGTGAGTGTCTATTTCTAGATTTATTAGCAAACATAGAATTTTCAGCAGACTAGAAGTGTTATATTTCTGTCAATTTATAAAGCAAATTTAAGAAAAAATATAAGAAATAAATATTTGTCATTGCATTATGGAAATATATTTCTATAACATAAATATATTCCTATAAATAAAATAGTAATAGTTTACTTTAATGATATAATTTAACATAAATCTAGGAAGGAAGTTCACCAAACTTTTTATTTTCTTTGTTTCTACTGAAAGGATTAATTATTTTGCTCAAAATGTTTATATATGCATATATATACATATTTAAATTTGAATATGTATAATGCTCATATATATGTGTAATGCATATGTGCATATGTTTGTATATGTTTATGTATATGCATGCAGGCATATTTGTGTATCTATTCATACATGTGTGTATATGTGCATATGCATGTGGGTATATATGTATACATCTATATATGCATGTATATATGCACATATACCTGTAAACATTATATATGCATATGTACACCTATATGTGAATGTGTGTATATATACATTTATTTAAATTTATTCACTCATTTGATTTCTGCTCTAAACTGTAACATGTGGGGCCTGCTTGTTCAGGTTTTTGTCCTGCCCAGTTCCCACAGTCATTAGGCCCACAGAAAATCACACAGTGGTCTCCATAAGATTATAAACTGATTGGCCCATTAGCTCAGGCTTCTTATTAGCTCTTGTAGCTTATATTAACCCATTATTCTTATCTATGTTAGCCACATGGCTCAGTACCTTTTTCAGCGGGGTAGGTCCCATCCTGCTTCTTCCATGGTCTGGGCAGGACTGCCAGGAAGAACTTCCTTCTTCCCAGAATACTCCTGTTCTCATTGCCCCACCTCTACTTCCTGTCTGGTTTCCTGCCTATACTTCCTGCCTGGCTATCAGCCAATCAGCATTTATTTAAAACATAATTGACAGATACAGAATTATTCCACACCACTAAACATATGGATTCTTTTCACTGGCTTCATTGAGAATTTCTCATCTATCTGTTATTCAGCAAGAGGACCGCAGGCCGACACTATACCTTTCCCATACCGAGTGGCTTAAACCTTACTACTTACTACTTTGTCACACTGCTTATGTACTTTCCAATCTGGAATTCCAGGGAGAATTTGGTGTGTGTCAAAGGCCAATGGAGAATTGTTAAGAAACTACTGAACAGTTTCTGACCTGGAATCAGACTGCTCCCAGCAGCAAAGGCCAGCACAGAAACGGTTAATATGATCTGAGGATTTTCAGTGTGAACGTTCCAAAAATCAGGTCTGATTCCTAACTCAGAAGACCATGCCATTTACAAGGATACATGGCATCAGTATTACATTGTCAGCAGGAAAAATGATACCTGTTAATATACCCATGCATACATATGAACATATGGTTATACATACATATATACATATACACACATGTGTACACACACACACACATATATAAAGCGTATATATATATATATATATATATATTTCATTTTACAAAGTGCATTGCCATAAAAGGGAAGTCCTATTGTGATTGCAAATAAAATTAAGACCCCCCTGAAAAGCCTCTGATGTTAGTGAAGTAGGTCATAATAGGCAGCCTACAGACACCAATGCTGCTAATGCTGCAGTGAATCTGAACTTGCAGCAATTGCACACTCGAGAGCATTGGTCCTACCCTGGCTTGTTTGTTGTCAAGGATTTGAATTGCTGATGAGCGCTGGCAAAGCCTGCAGTGTGCTGGAATGCAGCACAGCAGAGGCTGGGGTCAGACTTTCCCTTTCTGAACACTCTAATCCCTTCAATATTGCAGTAAATATGTTTTCAATATTTATCTGGATAAAAAAATGTGCCGAATGCTGCAATGGCTTAATTCTGACATTTGTCACTCAGGAAATCTGGAGAAGGCAGAATGTAACTGCCTTTTGTGAAAACCTAAAGCAGGCCTTTCGCTCACATTCTGCTGGAACACTAAGCAAGAGGTGAGTAGGGACCCCAGCATGCTGCCCCTAGACCTGAGCCTTCCTGCTCTACTGAAATGACTGGACTGACCTCTTGCTGGCTAAGGAACTTCACGCTCCTACAGGCCCCATGGGCAAGCAGCACATAGTAGAGAATAATAAATGGTTCTGGGACTAACAGTACACTATTCAGTCCAAATCCCCAACAAGCCAGGAACTGATATAATTTATTATCATGTCACATATCTTTTTATGAGGTTCCCTGTGTGATTCTAGAAACTTCTGTCAAATGTTCTCTTAGATAGTACCTATAGGGAGTCAAAGAACTTGGAAGAAAGATTTTTAGGTTATAATCCCAGATTTGAAATTAAAATGTAGAGAGAGAAGGCTCTGTCATCTCTCAAAATGTCAAGTAGATACAAATTTCTCTAAAATAATGAGTGTATTATCTGCTAGCTGTAAAATCACAATGTCACATGACTTTTGCTTTAGATTTGTTTTGTTCTTATTTGTATTAGGTTTGGTTGTGTGTGTGTGTGTCAGCCATGTGTGTGCAGTGGTTGCTAAGGCCCAGGAACTCTAACTTAGAGTGATTTTGAGCCACCATATGGGTGTTGGGAACTAAACTCAGGTCCTATGAGGATTCAGTAAGTGGTCTTATAATTGTTGAACCATCTCTTTCTCCCTTCTATGGCTATGGTTATTAAAAATGCCTTCACCTTCTAATCTACATGGGAAGCAGTAAAATAAAAGATCTCCTGAGTAAATTAGGAACATGGGGACCATGGGAGAGGGTTGAAGGGGAGGGGAGGGGAGGGAGGGAGGGGACCAGAGAAAAATGTATAGCTCAATAAAATCAATAAAAAATGTCTTCACTTACAAATAGTTTACATGAATACTATTTTCCAATTGCAAATAATAATGTGTAATTAAGATTTAATATTCACAATTTAAACCTAAACATTCTAGTTATAAGATCAAGTTTAGAGCATCACACCAAATCAGAGAATTCCTATTCCTTTCCTAAGAATTGGTCATAGGAAATATCATTTAATTAGATTTTAAAATGGTGGTATAGAGGGTTAAAACATTTTTATCATTTCCTAGACTTTTGCTAAATTTCATTTTCATACTTGGGGGCGACAAAACGTACTGCATATTAGTGTGGGGCGTGAGTATGTAAAAATGTGTACAGGTCATTGCATGCAGAGCAGTGCGTGCCAGACATTGCATGTAGGGTACCGTGTGCAAGACAATGTTTGCAAGGCAGTGTGTACAGGACAATGCATGCAGCGCTGTGTGTGCAAGGCAATGTGTGCATGACAGTGTGTATATGTCAGGGTATGCAGGTCTATTCCAGGTAGGCCTAGGTATGATTCCCAATACAGTCCAAATCCAAATGATAGTCGCTATCAAGGAATGTGCAAGCTTGAAAGATTTTTGGAACTTAAGATCTGTCACACTAATATGGACAATAAGAAAAATGAAGTCACCACAGCCATGGTGGTACTTGCCTATCTGTGGCTGTCTGCTCCAGTACTGGTCATGATACTATAAACAGTGGGAGTTTGATGTGTGTTTTCCCTCTGCATGCTGTGATTACCATTAATGAATAAAAAAACTGCCTTAGAACTATAGCAGGGCAGAACTTAGCTAGACGGGGAAAACTAAACTGAATGCTGGGAGGAAGAAGGCAGAGTGAGAGAGAAGCCATGGAGCAGCCACCAGAGACAGACATATTGAAGCTTTGCTGGTAGGCCATGACCTCGTGGTGATGCACAGATTAATGGAGATGGATTAAATTAAGATGTAACAGTAAATAAGAAGCTAGAGCTAATGGGCCAATCAGTGATTAAATAATATAGTTTCTGTGTGATTATTTAGGGAGTCTGGGTGGCCAGGAAATGAACAAGCAGTCTCCCTACAACAGGATTTGTTTATTTTTATGACCAGATTGTACTGCATTTTGCACATGTAACCACATTTCTTTGTTCCTTAGCCAGATGGTAGACATGGGATGATTCTGTCTCTTAGCCTTTATAAGCAGTATTGTAATGATTATAGGAGTGCAGCAGTCTTTTGAACATATGAATTTATATTTATAGTGTGACCAGACACTTATTAGTCTGTGCAGATGTTACATTCTTCTGTATGAGATAACAGTTAAATAAAAATTAAAATAGAAGCTGATATCAGGTAATTGTGGTGACACTTTGTTTGTGCTTTAACATGTAAAGCTTGAGGTATACTAGCCAGCCAGCAGGCAAGCCTTCTGCAGGCAGGCTGCCCCAATACTCCCACATCCGACCCGGTAATCTACAAGTCCCACTCTGTCCCCAAACATACCCATCCTCCACAACCTCAGCTGCTCTCTGCAACACAGACTGTGACTGAACAGAACAGACCAAGAGTTCTCTGGGACACAGACTGAAATTGCACAGAGTGGACCAAGAATCACACTTTGCCCCAAAACCTACCCATCCCTGGATATCTCAGTGGGTCCCCGAGACACAGACAAAAACTGCAATGATCAGTCCAAGAGAGGATACCTGAGACACAGACACCAACTACAAGGAATGAACCAAGAGGCGAAGACATTGACTACACCAATTTGAGGAAGAGATGGGTAGGTACCAATGCAAGAATACATTAAAAAAAAAACTAAAGAGCAATATGGAAACACCAGGACCTAGTGATCCTAAAACAGGAAGACTTGATCATCCTTACTCAGAAGGAGCAGAGAAAATTGACCTTAGATATAACTTCATGAAGATGATACAGGTACTTAAAGATGAAATGAAAATTTCCCTTCAAGAAATGAAGGAAAAGACAAGCAACAAACTGGAAGAAATCAATAAAATTTTAGAGAAAGCCAAGAAAAAAACAATTAAACAAATGAAGCAAACAGTTCAAGACTTGAAAATTGAAATATTGGCAATGAAGAAAACACAAACTGTGAGAATATTGGAAATGGAAAAGCTGGGTAAATGAACAGGAACTATATATACAAGCATAACCATTAGAATACAGAGATGGAAGAGAGAATCTCAGGAGTTGAAGATATGATAGTGGAAATGGATTCATTGGTCAAAGAAAATGTTAAATCCAACAAGACATCCAGGAAAGACCAAACCTAAGAATAATAGGGATAGAAGAAGGAGAAGAATTCCAGCTCAAAGGCACAGAAAATATATTAAACAAAATCATAGAAGAAAGTTTTTCCAACCTAAAGAAGAATATGTCTATGAAGGTATAAGAAGAAGCTTACAGACATCAAATAGACTGGACTTTAAAAAAGTCACTTTGCCATATAATAATCAAAACAGTAAACATACAGGATAAAGAAAGATTAAGAGCTAAAAAGGAAAAAGATCTAGTAACATATAAAATCAAAACCTATCAGAATTATACCCAACTTCTCAATGAAAAATTTGAAAGCCAGAAGGTCCCGGACAGATTGTTGTAGACACTGAGAGACTATGGATGCAATTCCAGACTACTGTACTCAGTAAAGTTTTCAATCATCATAGACAGAAAAAACAAGATATTCCATGAAAAAAACCCAAAATTTAAGCAATATCAATCAACAAAGCCGTACAGAAAGTACTAAAAGGAAAACTCCAACCCAAGGAAGTTAGCTGCACCTATGAAAATATAGGCAACAAATAATCTCACACCAGTGTTGGAGGGAGGGCCGCATGTTTTGCACGGCTGCCCAGCTAGCTTAGACCCAAAATAATCACACAGAAACTGTATTAATTAAATCACTGCTTGGCCCATTAGGTCAGGATTCTTATTGGCTAACTCTTATATTAATTATATTAATACATTAATTTAACCCATTTCTATTAATTTGTGTATCTCCACGTGAGTGTGGCTTACTGGCTAAAGTTCTGGCATGTTTGACTCTGGCAGTGGCTCCATGGTGTCTCTCTGATTCTGTCTCCTTCTCCCATATTTGTTTAATATGATAAGTAGTTTTATCACCTACTTAAGTTCTGCCATATCAACAGGCCAATACAGTTTCTTTATTCAATAACCAATAAAAGCAACACATAGACAGAAGGACCTCCCACACCATTTCCCTTTTTCTGTTTAAACAAAAAGAAAGGTTTTAACATTAACATAGTAAAATTATATATAACAAAACAGTTATCAAGCAAGAATTACAGTTACAATATTTATATATACTTTATCTTTTATCATAACTAAAGAAAACTAAACTATAAATTCTTCAACTCCATCAAAGACTCCAGAAGGATATAATACTACCTAAGTTAACAGAAAGTGCATTGTAAGCAACTTCCAAAACTCTAGAAATAACAGAGACATCTCACTACCTGGACAGTCACCCAAGTTCTTCTGTACCCTTGGGGCATCCATCTTAAGCCTACAGGCCCATGGTATCCAGCAGACTTTTCTATGAAGCAGGAAACTTCAAAGACAGTTCACCTTTATTGGCAGTTTGCCAGTCTCTTTCTTCTATATCCTGCAGAATGTCTAGTAGACTCTTTCATAAAGCAGGAGCCCCAAAGGAGCATCTTACCTTTAGACAAGTTTAGCAGTCATTTCTCTGTGGGTCCTGCATGTCCAGTTAAGCAGTCCAGGAAGGAGCAGTTTCTTGCCCAAATGGCTAGCAAAGTCAATAAGGAGCCTCTTCAATGCCCATATTCTTCTTAAAGTAGCTGGTGCTGCCAGGAGCAGATTTGTCTCATTGTCATGAAAAGTTATAAGTTCTTAAAACATTTTAAATGCCATATTCTGAAGTTCTCTGAAAGATTTGAAGAACACCTACACATCTGAAATACATCTCTGTACATCTAGAAAATCTAACTAACATGGCTTATACATTACATTTGTAAAGGAGCTGTACATATGCAGTACCTTAATCAAGAGCACAATATACATATAATAAAATTTACCTTAAATTTGTATAAATTATTCATATCCATATCATATCCCCCACTAAATGTAAATAAACATTTATAGACACTATTTGGGAATATGAGCATAGTTTTGTCCATACTGCTTTCTGCTGATTGGAGGTGCTGTTAATCAGGTCTTTCATGGTGATCCTGTTTGCTAGGTTCATCTCAGTCAACAGTTGGGTGAAGTAATTGTTTCAGGGTGTTCACAGTGACCTTTCAGGGGGTCATCAAACCAGACCAGTCTGGAAGCAATCCATAGGTTCCCATCCTCTGTAGAAACAAGAGAAGAAACTCTTTTCCAAAGCAATATATCCTTAGATCCAAATTTGGAAGCCATGATACCTCTATAATATACATGCTGGTTTAGCTTAGCAGCCCATACATTGAAATGTCTCTCTGTACTTAGCTCATTCACAGTCAAAAAATTCAAAAAAAAGCATAATAACATACATAATCCAGACTCTCTGTGAATTTTCCATTTTCATGTTGCTTATTTTTCTTTATTCCTTTTTATGACTGTTTGTACTCTGTCTCTTTAAAGACTTCCATCTTTTTTTTAAAGCATTAACTTTATTTTATGACTCTCTATACTCTTTTCCTCTGTCTTCCAAGCCTACATACATTTTTTAAAAACACACTGTGTCTCATTTAGAGGTCTTTTCCATCTGGATTTGTCTTTATTGCATATCTATAATTCTTTATTGTCCAGGAGTACTTTTTAAATTACTAAGCGCTTCTTAAAACTTAAGCTGCAGCATTACTAGGTCAAATATGGTACTGCCTGCTTGCCCCACCCAGCCCAGCATGGCAAAGTTTCTTGTGCCTCTGAGAGTCATGCACACCGCCCCACTCTAAGGCACACAGCTAGTCCATGTCGCCATTAAGCAATCTGTAGCAGTCTGCTCACAAAGCCCATTTAGATGCTGTGTAACTGGTCCTCTTGCCTGAAAGAGTCAGAGTTTGCACTGGCAGGATGGCCCAGAAAGCTGGCATTTCAAAATGGAGCAGCTTTTTTCTTGCTATGGCTGCATCAGAAAACATTTATTGTATGGGAACAGCAACATGCCACCAGAAAGCAAAGCCCATTCAGGAAAAAAAAATGTGGCTAAACTTTGTTTTTTAGTATCTAGAATTCCTTTTCAAGCCCCCTCAAGTTTTACATGGATTTAGTCCACCATATTGGCACCAATTTGTTGGAGGGAGGGCTGCTTATTCTTCTCGGCCACCCAGCTAGCTTGGACCAAAAATAATCACACAAAAATTGTATTAATTAAATCACTGCTTGGACCATTACCTCTAGCTTCTTATTGGCTAACTCTTATATTAATTTAACCAATTTTTATTAATCTGTGTATTGCCATGTGGCTGTGGCTTATCAGCTAAAGTTCCAGCCTGTCTGACTCTGGCGGCAGCTCCATGGCATCTCTCTGAGTCTGCCTTCTTTCTCTCAGCATTCTGTTTAGTTTTATCGCCTACCTAAGTTCTGCCCTATTAACAAGCCAATGCAATTTCTTTACTCATTAACCAATAAAAACAACACATAGACAGAAGAATCTCCTACAGTACATCAGCAATCCCCAAAGAACAGAAATACACAAATACTTCCACCAAAAATTAACAGGAATTAAAAATCACTGGTTATTAATATCTCTTAATATCAATGGGCTCAATTCATCTACAAAAAGACACAGGCTAACAGAATGGATACAAAAACAGGATCCATCTTTCTTTTGCATACAAGAAACATATCTCAACCTCAAATACAGACATTACCTCAGAGTAAAGGGTTGGGAAAAGATTTTCCAATCAAATGGACCTAAGAAACAAGCATATGTAACTATATTAATATCTAACAAATTAGACTTCCAACTAAAACCAATCAAAGAGATGGAGAAGGATACTTCATACTCAAACAGGAAAGTTCCATCAAGATAAGTTTCAGTTCTGAACATCTATGCACCAAGTACAAGAGCACACAAATATATAAAAGGAACATTAATAAAGCTTAAATCACACTTCAAACCTCACACACTAATAGTAGGACATTTCAGCACCCCATTCTCACCAATGGCAGGTCTTCCAAGCAGAAAATTAACAGAGAAATAGGAGAACTAACAGAGGTCATGACTCAAATGGACTTAACAGACATATATAGAACATTTCACCCAAACACAAAAGAATATACTTTCTTCTCTTCAACTCATGGAATCCTCTCTAAATATTAATAACTACATACTAGGTTACAAAGCAAACCTTAACATCTAGAAAAAATGGAATAACCCTCTGTATTTTATTGGATTACTATGGCTTAAAATTAGAATGGAATACAAACACTTATTGTGGAAAGCCTAAAAAATTATAGAAATTAAAGAATGCTTAATTGAGTCATCCCTGAGTCAAGGAAGAAATAAAGAAAAAAAGAAAAGATTTTCAATGAATCAGTGAAAATTAATGCAAAACATACATGGAACACTATGAAAGCAGTGCTAAGAGGAAAGTTCATAGCACTAAGTGCCTACATAGAAAATGAAGAAATCTCACATTAGCAAATTATCAGCACACCTGAAAGCTCTAGAACAAAAAGAAGCAAACTCATCCAGGATGAGTAGACAATAGGAAATAATCAGATTGAGGGCTGAGATCAACAAAATAGAAACAAAGAAAACAATACAAAGAATCAATGGAACAAAGAGCTGGTTCTTTGAGAAAATTAACAAGATTATCCAAACTAACCAAAAGGCAGTGAAAGTATATCCAAATTAACAAAATCAGAAAAGAAAATGGGTAAATAATAACAGACACTGAGAAAATACAGAGAATCATTAAGTCATACTTCAAAAACATGTATTCCAAAAGGTTGGAAAATCTAAAAGAAATGGACAATTTTCTGAATAGGTACATTATACCAAAATTAAATTAAGACCAGAAGAACCACTTAAATAGACCTATAACCCCTATAGAAATAGTGGCAGCCATCAAAAGGTTAAAAACTAATAAGTGCCCAGAGACAGATGGTTTCAGCTCAAATTTTACCAGAAGTTCAAAAGAAGAGCTAATACCTATACTCTCCAAATTGTTCCACACAATAGAAACAGAAGGAACACTGCCAAACTCTTCTATGAGGCTACAGTTACTCTGATATCAAAACCACACAAAGACTCAACTAAGAAAGAGAATTACAGACCAATCTCCCTCATGAACATTGATAAAAAATACTGAATAAAATAATAGTAAATCAAAATCAAGAATGCATCAAAAAAAATCATCCACCATGATCAAGTTGTCTTCATTCCAGAAATGCAGGGATGGTTCAACATATGAAAATTGGTCAATATAATCCACCATAGAAATAAACTGAAATAAAAAAATGATATTTTCATTAGATGTGAAAATATTCTTCAAAAAATCCAACATACCTTCATGATAAAAGTTTTGAAGTGATCAGGAATACAAGGAATGTATCTAAACACAATAAAAGCAAACTTATAGTCAACACCAAATTAAATGGAGAGAAATCAAAGCAATTCCACTAAAATCAGGAACAAGACAAGGCTATCCACTCTCCATATCTATTCAGTATAGTACCCAAAGTTCTAGCTAGAGCAATAAGACAACAAAGGGAAATCAAAGAAGAAGTCAAATTTCACTATTTGCAGAAGATAGAATAGTATAAATAAGTGACACCAAAAATTCTGTTAGGGAACTCCTACTACTGATTACCTTCAGTAATGTAGCAAGATACAAGATCGACTAAAAAAGAAATGAAGTCATTAGCTGTTTTATATACAAGTGATAAAAAGTTTGAGAAAGAACTAAGAGAAACATCACCCTTCAAAATAGCCACAAACAACATAAAGTATCTTGAAGTAACTCTAACCAAAGAAGTGAAAGACCTTTATGACAAGAACTTTAAGTCTTTGAAGAAAGAAATTGAAAGACATGTCAGGAAACGGAAAGATCTCCCATGCTCTTGGAGATGTATAATCAACATAATAAAAATGGGAATCCTGCCAAAAGCAATCTACAGATTCATTGCAATCCCCATCAAAATCCCATACCTTGAAAGAACAACACTCAACTTCATATGAAAAAACACAAAACCCAAGATAGCCAAAACAATCCTGTAGAGTAAAGGAACTTCCAGAGTCATCACCATCCCTGACATTAAGCTCTATTACAGAGCTACAGTACTGAAAACAGCTTGGTATTGACATAAAAACACATAGGTGGAATAATGAAATCAAATTGAAAACCCTGATATTAATCCACATATCTATTAACACCTGATTTTTGACAAAGAAGTTAAAATTATACAATGGAATAAAGAAAGCATCTTCAACAAATGGTGCTGACATAACTGGATGTCAACATGTAGAAGAAAGCAAATATATATACATATATGTATATATATGAGTATATATATATATATATCCTCATAAACAAAAGTCAAGTCCAAATAGACCAAAGACCTCAACATAAATCTGGCCACACTGAATCACATAGAAGAGAAAGTGAGAAGTAGCCTTGAACACATGGGCACAGGAGATCACTTCCTAAATATAGCACCAGTAGCACGGATACTGAGAGCCACAATAGATAAATGGGACCTCCTGAGACTGTGAAGCTTCTGTAAAGCAAAGGACATGGTCAACAAGACAAAACAGCAATCTACAGAATGGGAAAAGATCTTCACCAATCCCACATTGGACAGATGGCTAATCTCCAAAATATGTAAATAACTCAAGAAACTAGAAATCAAAATACCAAATAATCCAGTTACAAAATGGGGTATAGCTCAATGTTGGTTTTTACTATAACATTTTTTACACAAAAGATGTATTCCATTCTTCTTTATGACTGAACAGTACTTCACTGTGTATAATGGTACATTTCTTTCATTCACTTGCTGATTGTCACCTATATTGGTTCCATGACTTGGTTCTTATGGAAAAATCACAGTATGCATTAAGTATAAAGGTATATCTGAAGAAAGCTAGTTGGATCCTAACAGGGAGAGTGGTACAGCTGGGTCACATGATGATTCTAATTTGTAATGTCTGGACTAATATACAGCCTTCATGTTCCATTCTCTTAGTGTTATAACTGCCTTACATCTTGCCTTGATGTATTTCAGGTCTGTTACCCTATGTCCCTGACTACATTGCTGATTTTAATTTCTTCATCATGACTCTTCTGGTTAGGGTCAGAGGAAATCTCACTGTAATTTTCATATCTAGTTCCCTCATGGCCGAAGACACTAAAGATTTTTTCCAAGTATTTTCTGGAATTCTTTGCATTGGGAAACTGAGGCCATTCACCTCTTGTTGAAAGTGTTTAAAGGACTGTGGTCACCTGTCTTCTCTTCTCTGTATTACTGTTTTGTCCTTGCAGCTGGCTTAGTAGTCTTTAAGAATGCTGGGAAGGGGACAGAATCAGGGAGAGCCACCTACCATGAAGCTCCTAGGTCAGACATGCTGAATCTTTCCTGGCAAGCCACGCCTCGTGGTGACACACAGATTATTAGAAGTGGGTTAAACGAATGTGTGAGAGTTAGCCAATAAGAGGCTAGAGCTAATGGGCCAGGCAGTATTTCAATGAATATAGTTTCTGTGTAATTATTTCGGGTATAAGCTAACCAGGCACTGGGAACACAGCCCGCACGCCTCTTACTACATTTGGTGCCCAACCCCCAACATGGTTGACTGACTCCATGTAAAATCTGAGAGAGCTTCAAAAAGAATACAGAGTTTAACAGAGTTTTTGCTGTTTGCTAGCAGTGTGCCGCAGAGAAAATTTAGTCACTCAGCAGCCGCAACAGTAAAAAAGCTGCAGCAGTTTTAAAATGCCGGCTTTCTGGGCTATGCTGCGGGCACCATCTCTGGCTCCCGCTGGAGACAGATTATTTGGATGGGATTTCTGACTAAAGTGCTATGGCTTGCTTGCTTGATGGCAATGTGGACTTGCTGTGTGCCTGGAACTGTGTGAGGCTCAGGGGCACCAAATGGTTCTGAAGGAGCAGCTCTGCCATGCTGAATTGTGCTGATCTCAGGCAGAAACTGTCATAATTATCATAATAATAGCACAGTTAAGGTTTAGATTGGGCAGGAAACAGGCAGTACAGGCAGTATTGTATTTCTCCTACATGGCGCAACTTAAGTTTTTAAGAAGTGCTTAGCATTTTAAGAAATGCTCCTGGATAGTAAAGAATTACAGATTCACAATAGGACAGATTCAGACATGAAAGACCCCTAAATGGGTCACACTGTTGAATAAAGGTACGTAGTAGGCTTAAAAGAGAAAAGAAATAAAGAATGTAGAGATATAATTTTTTTTAAAAAAAGGGTAAAGTCTTTAAATAGACAGAATACAGATAGTTATAGATTAAAAGAAATAAAAAAATAAGCCATGTAAAAATGGAAAATTCACAGAATGTCTGGATTATGTATTTTATTGTGTTTTCTTTAAATTTTTTGACTGTGAAGGAGCTAAGTACAGAGAGACATTTCATTGTGTGGGCTGCCAAACTAAACCAACATATATGTTCTAAAGGTATCATGACTTCCAAATTTGGGACTAAGGATATGGTACTTTGGAAAGGAGGTTCTTCTTTTGTTTTCACAGAGGATGAGACCCTGTGGATTTCTTCTACACCAATATGGTATGATAGACCACGCCCTCCTGAAAGGTCACCATGAACACCTTCAGAAAATTACTTCACTCAACTGCCGAATGAGATGAACCTGGCACACAGGATACACCATAAAAGACCTGATTAACAGTGCCCCCATACAGCAGGAAGAAGTTTGTACAGAAAAAACTATGCCCATATTCACAAATAATGTTTATAAATGTTCTTTAAATTTAAATTTAAAGGGGGAGATAATATAGATATGGATAATTTGCATTGGTATGGATTTTGCTTTAGTGATATAAATTTAAGGTCAATGTTGTTATATGTATCTATATTTCTGATCTTGATTAAGGTATTGTGATTATGTAGTTCATTTTAAAATGTAATGTATAATTAGGAAATATAGGTTGTTAATGGATAATCATCAATAATAGTCAAGTTTGTAGTCATGTTAGTTAGATTTTCTAGATATATATAGATATATTTCAGTTAGACAGGCATTCTTCATATCTTTCAAAGACTACAGGATATGGCATTTAATGTTTTAATAACTTAGGGCTTTTCATGACAATGAGACATGTCTGCTCCTGGCAGCAACAATCTACTTCAAGAGGAAGATGGGCATTGAAGAGGCTCCTTATGGAGTTTGTTAGCAGTTTGGGCAAGAAAGTGCTCTTGCCTGAACTGTTGCATAAACTGGGCAGAAAGAACCCACACAGAGAGAACTGCTGAACTTGCCTAAAGGTGAGATGATCCTTCAGGGTTCCTGCTTTGTGAAAGAGTATGCAAGACATTCTGCAGAATACAGAAGAAAGTGACTAAACTGTCTTTGAAATTTCCTGCTTCATGGAAATGTCTGCTGGATACTATGGGCCTTCAGGCTGAAGATGGATGCCCCAACAGTACAGAAAAACTTTGGGTGACTGTCCAGGCAGCGAGATGTCTCTGTCATTTCTAGAGTTTGGAAGTTGCTTATTTTTGTTTACTTAGGTAATATTTTATCCTTCTGGAGTCTTTGATGGAGTTGAAGAATGGATAGTTATAGTGATAGTTTTCCATTGTTATGATAAAAGATAAAATAAATCTAAATATGGTAACTGTAATTCTTGTTTGATAACTGTTTTGTTATATGTAACTTTACTATGTTAAAATGAAAGCCTTTCTTTTTTGTTTAAACAGAAAAAGGGGAAGTGGTGTAGGAGGGTCCTTCTGTATTTGGGTTGCTTTGATTGGTTAATAAAGAAACTGCCTTGGCCTTTTGATAGGGCAGGACTTAGACAGACAGAGAAAAGAGAACAGAATGCTGGGAAGGGGATAGAGTCAGGGAGAGCCGCCCACCATGAAGCTCCCAGGTCAGAGATGCTGAATCTTTCCCAGTAAGCCACGACTGGTGGTGACACACAGATTATTAGAAATGGGTTAAACGAATATGTGAGAGTTAGCCAATAAGAGGCTAGAGCTAATGGGCCAGGCAGTATTTCAATGAATACAGTTTCCGTGTAATTATTTCGGGTATGAGCTAACCAGGTGCCGGGAACGCAGCCCGCGCACCTCTTACTACAGGTTTTGCTTAAAAATCTGATGTCGTTTGCTGGCTTGTTTTGTAGGTGACTAGTACTGCTCTTTTGTCACTTCCAATATTCTTTCTATGCCCTGTATATGTTGTGTTTTATCTGTGGCAATAAGTATAGAATTTCTGCATCTGGACATGCTTGTTTGATGTTTTAAAAGGTTCCTGCATCTGAATGTCCAAGTCCTTGCCAAGATTTGGGAAATGGTTTGCTCTTATTCTGTTGAATGTGCTTATTGATGGCATCAGCTGCATCCTCTTCACCGAGCTCTCTGCTTGTGGCTGGTGAGTTTGCTTGTTAATGCTTCTCACAGGACTTATACATTCTGTTCTCTTTCTGGGCTCCAGATGAATGCCCGAATTTATCTACTTTGTCTTCAAGCTTAATGATTTTCTTTCAGCTGAGTAAGTCCACTGGTGAGGCTGTCATCTGAGTTTTTCTATTTTGCAGATTGAATTATTTGCTTTAAGATTTTTATTTGATTATTCTCAAAATTTGCCTCTATTAAACTGCCTATTCATAGCCTTCTGTTTATTTATATTTACTTTAACTTCATTCATGTGTTCATCAGTGTCCTCTTTGGATTAATTTATCATTCTTTTAATCATGCTTTTGAATGATTTGTTCAAGTCCCTCCTCTGCCATCATTATAATACAATTCTGTGAAACTGTGAACTGTTAATTTTGGAATAGTCATGTGATTCCAGAAATACTGTTAGTTATCTTTTTTCCTGGTTCTTACTTAATGATATAAAACAAATACAAGTTAATAAAACATTTTTTCATTTTCCTTTTTTATTGATTTTTATTGAGCTCTACATTTTTCCCTGCTCCCTTCCCTGCCTCACTTCTCCCCTTCAGTCCTCCCCTAAGGTACTGGGCAGGAAAAAAATAGGATGTATGCTGGAAGAAAGAAAGGAAGAGTTAGAGAGAAGCCATGGATCTGCTGCCAGAGTCAGACATGCCGAAATTTTGCCGGTAAGCCATTGTCACGTGGCGATACACATATTAATAGAAATGGGTTAAATTGATATGTTAAAGTTAGCCAGTAAGAAGTTAGAGCTAATGGACCAAGCAGTGAGTTAATTAATATGGTTTCTGTGCGATTATTTTGGTTCTGGGCAGCAGGAACCAACAAGCGGCTCTCTCCTCCTATAGAAATTAAATCACACAAATTCTGAGAAATATGGAAACATAAAGGGGTAGAAAACATAAATATCCAATATGTATTTAGTTGTCTCAGTTCCTTGTAAATAGTTCTGTTAACAAGAACACACACACACACACAGCAACAAGATAAACAGATTCTCCTGAAGGAGAGGTTGTGGGGTTTGTCAGTAAGAATTGCTTCCTGATTGTGCAGTAGGCAGATCTGTCAGAAATCAGCAGCACTAGTCTGGGTAGGGCAGTAGATGTAATGGTTGTCGTTCTAAGACAGGACCCTGTCTGCTTGTGTTCTGTACTGGGCAATGGGACATGAGTCCTTGCTTTTCTCAGCTGCCCCTACCTTCATCTTTCCATGACATTCAGACTTGATGGAAACATCCCCCAGCAGACAGGACTATAAACAGTTTGTCATCATCCCCACTGGTCAAATATAAACATTCTCTGAATTGGCTGTGGAGACTTGCAGCGACTTAGTGGGATTTACTATAGGGCAAACGCTGTGCGATTTTGAGGCTGAATAATTTGTTCTGTGGTATAGCAGAAATATTTACTTTGGATGGGGTGCAGTAATCTGGGAGGGAGAAAAATGCTGAGCAAGGGGAACCAGTCCTGGTTCAGAGAACTGGACGCTTGAAGCCTTTCTGCTCTTTATCTTTATTACGAAGTATTATCTTACACTCTTAGTTTTAGGGTTTCTCTTGCTTTCTTTTCAGAAAAGCAAAGATTACACAATTCATTGCCAAGTAAGCTATCTTGTTCCTCAGGCGGATAGACATAAAATAAAAATGAAGCAAACTGAAGTCCCATAGTGTCCACTTTTCACCATGGACCTCACATGGCTCACACACCTACTGGTGTGCAAATTATGAAATGAGAAGAGGTCTCCTACATTATCCTTTATCCTATTTTTTGTAAGCAGTAACACATGTAGTGTTTATTAGTTTATTTATTACAGCCTACTTATTTATTATAACTTACTAAACTGTTGGGACTGCAAACCACGCCCATGTCTGTGTCTTCCCAGCACACTCATATGGGAATCTGCACTATTGCATAATACCTACAACATAACTTCAAAGTTAAAGCACAATGAGAAGCAATTCTTCAGAAAAGCCATGACCTAATATCACTCTATATGGCATCTAGGTGCCCAGCCCTCAGCTTCATAAAGAGGCTAATGAGTAAAAATTCTATCAAGTAGCATATTAACCTAGAATTCCATATTGTTGGAAATGAAACATGTTGAGAATGTAAAAATCAGTAGATATTTACTTTAATTATCTAAATATATGAGAAATAGGTGATGCATATGAAAGATGATAGGTAGATAAGTATGTACATATACAAAAAGACAGACAGAGAGATACAGAGATAATTGATGCTAGATCAACTATAGATAAATTACAGATACTGAGACCAGAAATACATAAGAGACAGTTAAAATACATATATATAATATATAGATATATAATTGATAAGTGATACCTACATGGTAAAGAATAGACAAATAGAAGGATGGAAAATCTGTAGATCACACATAGATGACAGATGGTAGATAGGTGGATAAATGGGTGGATGGATAGATGAATAGATAGAAGATATAGTATAGGTGATAGGCATAAAAAGAGAGATAATAGGTGATAAATAAATAATTGGTGATTAGAGTATAGGTGATAGACATATAAAGAGAGTTAATAGATGACAAATAAATAATTGGTGAACAATAAATGGAAATAAATAGATAATAGCTACTGATTATATTTTTAACAATATTGTAATATTAGTTTCAAAAAAATACAATAAGTTGATTTTTATGGGTTGTGTTTTTTCAGTGCCATAACGTTATAATAAAATAAGACAATGGGATTTTTCAGTTTGAAATATTTTGCTTAATTTGCATTTTAACTTAATCATCCTGGTAGCCTGTGGTAGGGCATCCCAGGATGGTCCTAGTGTGAAAAAATGCAGATCAACTCTGACTCTTCACGTTTTCTGCACATAAAGATAGGAGGACTACATTCTGCCTAACTTGTTTTCCAACAACACTCAGTTATTATTTCTCTAAGTTTTGAGTTGTTTGGCTTCAGTTTAACCAACATCCCATCTCCCAAGCCAATATTATATTCTGGCAGACATTAAAAATCTGTGAGTGGAATGGTAAACAAGGTTTAATTATCTATTTATTTACCAAGCATTTTCTTCTTTATTTTCCCTTCTTAATCCATATTTTATTTCAACCCAGAATAATAACACAAGAATTTTTTTTCAAAATTTCCATCTGGAGAAATTTCTAAGGAAATCTTTTGTTTGAATTAGCTGTGCTTGGAAATAGGCTGGGGTTGAAAGAGATGCAGCCAGTGCTTGCTGAGGGGTGGACTAGATCTGTGCATAAGAAACTGAGACAAAGACGTGGCCTAATGGGCTGAGCGCAAAATAAACAGAAACAGACATACTTAATTCTCTTTCAGGGGTGTTGCATGTGTTTTGTTTGAGATATACCAACATTTAACAAAATACATTTTAATTTCTCCTGCATGTTGGGGAATCTAGTGACCTCTGTTCTACCCAAACTACCTTTCCAGCTTTTTCTGTGTGTGTGAAAAGAGCAGAGCTGCCTTCCCTTCCCTTCCCTTCCCTTCCCTTCCCTTCCCTTCCCTTCCCTT
>PVIU01001154.1:0-234065 GCA_004026605.1 Ondatra zibethicus | reverse complement strand
AGCTAGACCATAAAGACGTGCATGTACACATAACCAGGTGGCTAACCTTGGCTTCCATTGAAGGTGGTTTCTGGGCCTTTTCCTCTACCAGCCACTGTCCTCTGACCCATGACTGCTTCTCTGCCTGCTCCCTCGACACCTGCTGAGATGGAGAAGCAGGATCTACACTCTCAAGTGGCCAGAAGGTAGGCAGGTGTTACTTTGCTTTCATATATGTGTGTGTGTGTGTGTGTGTGTGTATATATATAATTACAGTCACCAAACACTTGCACTGCTGTGCTGCAATTCTCACTGTGAGATGCATAATATGTGGTCAACAGTGGGGATGGCTGGGGTCAAATCACATTGACTGGAAGATAAAAGAATGAACGATGAGATAAATCTGATTGGTATGGACAAAAGGCCACGCTGACTCAGGCATAAATGTATCTCTCAAATTACTATGCAAAAAAGAACAGATACCAAAAGCTGACCCTTTCCTCGCCACCCATTGCTTAAAAATAGGACAGACACATGCCTTGTCTTCCAGTCTGCCCTAAAGAATCCATTTGGATACTCTTCACTAAGTGCCTTAGCTATCCCACTCAGTCCACTTTTGACAGTGGGTTGGAAGGTTCAGAAAGCTTTCCACATTAGAAACCACTCAAGTGTGTTGGTTTTGTGTTTTCCTGACACATGGTCCATCCAAAGCAGTTTTCCTTCTATTTCTGTGTGGAGAGAGGCTCATCTGCTGAGTAAATAGCACTGCGCATCCTACAGTCGTCTGTTCTCACGGAGTCTGTGAGATCATCTTCTTCAGAGTCGTCATCCTCCTCCTCCTGTGCTGAGGAACTGGAGGTGGGCCCTTTGCAGGTCTTCAGGTGCCGAGTGAGATGGTACTTGGTTAGGTAAGCCTTTGTACATTTCTCACAGACATAATCTCGTTTTCCTTCGTGAGAATTAAGATGCTTCTTCAAGTGGTTTGTTCTCAAGAACAGTTTATCACACTTCGGACACTTGATCTGGCGTTCCCTAAGAGGAACACAAGAACATCTGCTGTGCGAGTGTAAAGGAAAAGCCACACTCTCCCTCTAGGCCTTTGTAGGAACTTTTCTTTCGCCTTCCTAGAATACTATGCAAACAGGACCATCCAGTATAGATTTCTTTCACTGAATATGAAACCTGTGAAATTCACTCAAGTTACATAACTATAGTTTGTTCCTTTCCATTAATATGAAGTATGTACATACAAACAGTCTGCAGCTGGCTTCCTTGTACTTAGTGGATATTCTGGAGGCTTTCAGTTTTATATTTTCACAAGCAAGACTCCATGAACATTTATTTCTCTATCTGTATGTTTTTCTTATATATACTAATGAGAAACACTTGCATCAAAAGATGTACCCATCTTCAAGGTCAAAAAAGATAATTCTGTTTTTGGCACACTAACCAAGCACTCTACCACAAAACTACATCTCTCACACCTAAACAGATAATATCAAAAATACTGTCACCTCTGGGGGACCAAACTTGAAACTAAGCAATAGGACTACCTGCAGAAACTATAGAGACCTATGCCTGATAAAAAGAAAGCTATAGGGAAACAAGACAATACATAAAAAGCTGTTACTTTATAGAACTGTTAGGACCCTGGGATGTATCTCAGTGGTAGAGTACTTGCCTAGCATGAGAAGGAGCCTGGTTTTGATTCATTGCACACATGTGCCCCGAGAGGAAGATGTATTAACCTATGTTTAAACCTCAGAGAGGACAGATGTTAGACTGAAAAGACAGAGGTTAATAGAAGCTCAACTGCTGTGGAATAGTCATTCTGTGCACTGAAGATGTGAGAGCTGACTGGTCAGTAGCTAGGCAGGTAGAGGTTAGAAAGGGCTTGTGGACAAAGAGAGAAGGGGAGTCACCAGGAGATGCAGAGAGATGAACATGCCATAGATAAGAAATAGGGGTTAGCCGGGCGGCGGTGGCACACACACCTTTAATCCCAGCACTTGGGAGGCAGAGGCAGGTGGATCTCTGTGAGTTCGAGGCCAACCTGGTCTACAAGAGCTAGTTCCAGGACAGGCTCCAAAGCTACAGAGAAACCCTGTCTCGAAAAACCAAAAAAAAAAAAAAAAGAAAAGAAAGAAATACGGGTTAATCTAAAATGTAAAAGCTAGTTAGTAACAAGCCTAAGCTATTGGCTGAGCATTTATAATAATGAGTCTTTGTGTGGGTATTAGGGAGCCGGTGGTCCTGATGAAAATTACATTGTGTGGTATTCAGAAAGAACATCCCTGTCTGCCAGACACATTCTGAAAATTAGTGTATCCCATGGCTGGCTCATTTTGCAAAGTACCCAATGTCCAACTTGATGACAGCTACTTTCTCCCATGGGGATGCTGCTGTCTACAGTGTTCTAAGCGCATCTGCGCTGATTAGAGAACTTCCATGACCCCAGAGAGCTTTCGAACTCTCACCGTACAACCTCTATCTAATAATCAGGGTCCAGTTTTCCAAGATTCCACACTTTGTTGTAAAAGATCCTTTATAGGGCCAGCAAAATGGCTCAGCAAGTCTGACAACTTGAGTTAAATCCCCAAGACCCACGTGGAGGAAGGGAAGAATCCACAGGTTGTCCTGACCTCCCCATGAATAATACTATGGCACGCATGTATCACACAAGCAAATACAAATAAATAAGCTTAAAAGATTCTTTATAGTGGTAGCAGATACAGTGGTATCTCCCTGTGACCCCAGCTAATCAGGAGGTTGAGGTCAACCTGAGCAAGAGTATCTGTCTCACATTAAAAGTCCCTTAACTAAAGTGTAGATCCTGGCTCTCAGCTGTGATTAGAAACCAGACAAAAGAGCTAAAACCAAAGAAATTGTTTGGAATATAAAGCTCAAGCCAGGCGGTGGTGACGCATGCTTTTAATCCCAACACTTGAAGGCAGAGGCAGGCAGATCTCTGAGTTCAAGGCCAGCCTGGTCTACAAAGGGAGTTCCAGGACAGGTTCCAGTGAATTCTCCCTCTTCTAACAGTTGTTCAAAGCTAAGGACAATGAGCAACAAAATCTATTTACATCTGCCTATCACCACTATGACTACTGCAAGAGAGACCATTTCTTAGACCCAGATTCAGTAAAACATTGTTAGGCAATCTGCTGCCTGGCATACCCCTAAACCTCAGACCCCTTGAATTGCCCTCTGTCCACCTCATACAGTATAGTCTTCACAGAGGAGGTATGTCATGACACCCCTTTCCTTACAGTCCCTCAGTGCCTGCACAACTACATATATACAATATTGGTGAACTAAACTCTTAAAAAATGCTAAATTGTTTTTCTGTTAACCACAATTTCAACACACACACCCTCAGCACAGAACTACTCCAGCGGGCAGTGAGTAGGGAGCTAGATCTGTCACAGCGCACCAACATTCTGAGAATGAAATTTTTCTCGGTAGACCTTCAACAGGGAAGTAATTCAGTTAGTAGATGCCTGCTTAGCACCCAGAGCCTGCACTAGATAAACAATGCATACCTGTGGTCACAGCACCAACATTAGGTCATCCCTAGCCACATGGTGAGTGCAAGGACAGCCAGGGACACAGGACATCTTATCTCAAAAGAGGTTGTTCACGGCACAGGCTTTGCCCCTCACCGCTCCCTCTCTGTTCTCTAACATAAAGAAACATGTTTACAGAGCGGTGTTCTCTAACATAAAGAAACATGTTTACAGAGCGGTGGCCCACGCCTCTAATCCCAGCACTCAGGAGGCAGATGCAGGTGGATCTCTGAGTTTGAGGTCAGCCTGGTCTACAGAGCGAGTTCCAATACAGCTGGAGCTGTTACAGAGCCTGCCTAAGAAATAAAAACAAAACCAAACAAAAAAACCACACATACATTCTATGTGCTTCTCTGCTTCTGTGTTTCTGCCTCTGCTATTTCACACCCTGATACCATCTAGAATGTCATCCATTCTTCTTCCTTACTCCACCCATTTTTAATTCTAACTGACCTTATGACTAAGCTCAAACTACGAGGGCCAGATCCCTCAGGTTGGCTTACGTACCCCTCTTCAGTAATGGGGATTGGACCCCTGACCTTAAACAACTGCTCTGCTACTTAACTGTATTGCCAACCCTTTGTTTTTAAGATCTTTTTATTTTATGTGTATCAATGTTTTGCTTGCATGTATATCTCTGTACCACTTGCCTGCCTGGTGCCCACAGAGGCCAGAAGAGCATGCTGGATCCCTGGAATTGGAGTTATGGGTGGTTGTGAGCCTACATGTAGAACCATGGAATAAGATCCAAGTTTTCTGCAAGAGCAGCCAGTGCTTAGAACTGCTGAGCCACCTCTCCAGCACCCCTTTTATTTTGGTTGACCTCTAACTCACAATCCTCTGCCTGCCTCGGTGTCCTGAGTGGATGAGATTAGAGGAGTATACTGCTGTACCCGGCTTGAAGTGCTGCTTCTCCAAGGTCTTCAACATCCCATGCAAATCAGCATGAGAACTACTTATTGTTTCACATCCCAAACTTGGAGCTCTCTGAAGACAATGTCTTTCCTCTCTGTATCTCTATCTCCTAATACAACACTGAGCATCAAAGAAATCATATAAAAACTTACTGATACGTGAAATGTTTTAAAAATATGGATAAAAACTGAATAAAGTTCTACTGATGAACTCATCGAGCAATGGACTGATGTGGGATTCCCCTCTGTATGCTGTGAATATGTTTTCTTACCATTGGTTAATAAAGAAGCTGCTTTGGCCTGTGGCAGGGCAGAATATATGTAGGCAGGAAAACTAAACTGAATGAAGAGAGAAAGAAGGCACAGCCAGGGAAACACCATGTAGCTGCTGAAGGAGAAAGATGCCAGAACTTTACTAGTAAACTACAGCCTTGAGGTTATACACAGATTAATAGAAATTGGTTAATTTAAGATGTAGGAGCTAGAAATATGCCTGAGCCATTGGCCAACAGTGTTGTAATTTAAAAAAAACTGAATAAAAACAACGTATAAAAGGGGGCTGGAGAGCTCTTCCAGAGGACCCAGGTTCAATTCCCAGCACCCACATGTCGGCTCACCACTGTCCAGTTGTAACTTCAGTTCTAGGGAACCCGACATCCTCACATAGACATACTCACATACACGCAGGCAAAACAGCAAAGACATAAAATAAAAATAAATTATATTTTTTAAAAAAGAGTGTATAAAAGTAAGAAACACGGAAGTGAAATCTTCCACAATAAAGCCCAGCTCTGCCTGGCAGCCTGGGATGCAGGAGGCAACAGCCTGGTCGGGGGCAGCGCAGGTGCAGGCAGCTCTCACTGCAGGGCACTTACTGTGTGTGGATGAGCACATGCTGCTTGAGGTCCTGCCTCCGCATAAACAGCTTGTCACAGTAATCACACTTGAGATTCTTCTCACCCGTGTGGATGACCATGTGGGACTCTAGGTGGGCCTTCTGGGTGAAAGACTTGTCACACAAAGTACACCTGTAATTCTTCTGACCTGCATATTAACCCAAGACATCACACTGAGAATAAAGTGACTACAGGTTCTCAGACAAGCAGGCAGTCCAAGCAAGAATCAAGCAGAACTGACTCATGCCTAGCACTTCATCCCCTAGGTTACCTACCTAAAAAGAGTCTAGGCCATTTCATTTATAACCTAAATTAAAGCCAGTAAGTATGACCTCCTAAGACCTCTTATCTAAAAGTACATATGGCACATGATACAAACTTTGAAGAGGGAAAAAAGTATAGTATCAGTGCCTACCTAATTTATAAGAATGTGGGGTTAGCAATGTAACCACTGACAGAGTGCCTACCTAGCATACCTAAAGCTCTGGATATAACTAACAGCACCACATTAGCCAGGTATGGTGGTGCATGCCTCAGAGCCCAGCATTTGGAAAGTGAATACAAGAGGGTCAGAAAATCAAGGCAGTGGCGTGCACCTTTAATCCCAGCACTCAGCAGGCAGGGGCAGGTGGATCACTGAGTTTGAGGCCAGAGTGAGTTCCAGGGCAGTCAGGACTATTACACAGAGAAACCCTACCTCAAAAAAAAAAAAAAAAAAAAGAAAAAGAAAAATTCAAGGTCATTCTCAGCAATGAAATACAAGGCTAGCCTATAGCTAATGAGACTCACTTCAACAAAAAAGAGAGAGAGATAAGAACTCACAAACTATAGCAAATGTCTACAGGTCTACAGACAATATTTCCATTGAACATTTTGTTTTTTTTTTTAAACACAGTATGATCTCACAAAGCAAAAATTAAACCAAATTCTTCCATGTATATTTTAAGAAAACTCCAGATCAGGGGTTGGCAGATGGGATGAAGGGAGGGAGAGAGGGAGGAAGGAAGAAGTAAGGGAAGGAGAAAAGAAAAAGAACAGTGAGTGGTTGTTTCTGAAGGACACATGGTCTCTGCTCCAACCACGCAGTCTTAATGAAATGGAGACTGAAGAATAAACTCCTTTTGGTGATTTATAGAACAGACGAGTCAACCAGGAAAGTTAAAACTCCACTGGTTATTTTGTAGTATGCATGGGGGAAAGAGCTGAGGGACTACATACATGCAGACAAAATACTCATATACAAAATACAAATAAATCATTTTTTAAGAGCTACAGAAACTGGTTTACACAGAGTTTAGAAAACGGAAGCTCAAACATGGAAACTGGGCAATGTTTACTGGCAGGAAGAGCTACAAAGGGAAGCACTAGGATCAACTTCTGGTTAATTACATTCTTCCAGACGCCTTCAAGCTACACAGTAGGGCTCTTTAAAATGAAATGCCCTCTGTAATTGGAAGTAACACTCTTAATAGCCTTAGGTTTCCCACCGCAGGAGGCTTACCACCCAATGACATCCTACCTAGAGCCATCTGGTACTTTCTGTGATACATTACAACTTTACCTCCAATAATTTCTTCAGGCAAGTCTTTAAGGCTACAATTTCTAATTGCTATAATAATTCCATGTCGATGGTTCAATACAGCTTACCTGTATGGATTTTGAGGTGTGTCCGCAGGTTGCTTGGATCACTAAAAGCCTTGCTACAAAAATCACACTTGTGGGGCTTCATGCCCATATGACCCATAAAGTGAACGTGGAGTTTGGAAGGAGAGATAAAAGCCTGGGGGCACATGGAACACTTCCACTTCCTTTCCTTGCTGTGGCTCGGCCCGTGGCTGCTGCTGTGGCCCTGGCCAGGAAGATGGCTATGGATGTGGCTGGTCAGATGAGCTTTGAACTCAGAATAGGAATTGCACTCCTTGCCACAGTTACAGAGGTGGACATCTGGGTGTTCAGGAACACCTTTAAAAAATTAAATCAGTATCTCCTGTTACTTTAATTTCAAAATTATTCTTGACATTAATCACTGATGATTAAAAGAAATCAAAGCATTTCCCCTTCTGCCTAAATGTCTAACTTGTTCACTACCCATCAAATTAGAATTCCCTGTTCGTGCCAAATTCCTGTCATCTAAAGTAGTACCCCAGAACACACAAAAAGTACTTGGTAAACATGGGATTAATAAGATCTTTTTCAGAAAGCATATTCAACAAGTGGTGCTGGCATAACTGGATATCAACATGTAGAAAAATGAAAATAGACCCATATCTATCACCATGCACTAAACTCAAATCCAAATGGATCAAAGACCTCAACATAAAGCCAACCACACTGAACCTTATAGAAAGTGGGAAGTACACTTGAATGCATTGGCACAGGAGACCACTTCCTAAATATAACCCCAGCAGCACAGACACTGAGAGAAACAATTAATAAATGGAACTTCCTGAAACTGAGAAGCTTCTGTAAAGCAAAGGACTCCATCAACAAGACAAAATGGCAGTCTACAGAATAGGAAAAGATCTTCACCAACCCCACAGCAGACAGAGGGCTGGTCTCCAAAATATACAAAGAACTCAAGAAATTGGTCATCAAAAGAATAATCCAAGAAAAAAAAAGGAGTACAGACATAAACAGAGAACTCTCTACAAATGACTCTAAAATGGCTGAAAAACACTTAAAGAAATGCTCAATACCCTTAGCCATCAGAGAAATGCAAATCAAAACGATGAGATTCTATCTTACACCTGTAAGAATGGTCAAGATCAAAAACACTGAACACAGCTTATGCTGGAGAGGTTGTGGAGTAAAGGGAACACTCCTGCATTGCTGGTGGGAATGCAAACCTGTACAGCTGCTTTGGAAATCAGTTTGGCGATTTCTCAGAAAATTAGGAAACAACCTACCTCAAGACCCAGCAATACCACTTATGGGTATATACCCAAAGGATGCTCAATCATACTACAAGGACATGTGCTCAACTATGTTCATAGCAGCATTGTTTGTCATAGCCAGAACCTGGAAGCAACCTAGATGCCCCTTGGCCGAAGAATGGATAAAGAAAATGTGGTACATTTACACAATGGAGTACTACACAGCAGAAAAAAAAAAAAGAAAATGACATCTTGAAATTTGTGGACAAATGGATAGATCTAGAAAACATCATATTGAGTGAGGTAACCCAGACCCAGAAAGACAAATACAATATGTACTCACTCATAAGTGGCTTTTAAACATAAAGCAAAGAAAAACCAGCCTACAATTCACAATGCCAGAGACCCTCAACAAAGAGGACCCAAGAGAGATGTGCATGGATATAATCTACATGAGAAGTAGAAAAAGACAAGATCTCCTGAGTAAATTAGGAGCATGGGGATCATGGGAGAGGGTAGAAGAGGAGGGGGAGGAAAGGAGGGGAGCAGAGAAAAATATATAGCTCAATAAAAATAATTCGAAAAAATTAAAAATTTATGTGGAAAAAACAGGCTTAAGAAAGAAAAGAAAATGCATATAGACAGTCATAGAAGTAAATGATTTATAAATAACATTAAAAAAGAATAAGCCAAAAAAAAAGATCTTTTCCTGGGGAAATCATCTGCATTTTGAAGTGCAGTCTTAAACTTGTCAATGTAACACAGTGGAAAGAGGCAAAAAACACATTAAATCAAACCCAAGGGACTTTGCAAACTTTCAAGAAATTCAAAAAAGCAATTTCAGGGATTTGCAAGCCCTGACTCAAAATCCTACCACAAAAGGTTATTTATTTAAAACAGTGACAACCTAGTGAAGAACTACAGATTTCTGTCACCTCACTAATAAAGAGCTAACAACTTGCTTTCATAAAGCTACCACTGTGAAATCTATCATGGGAGATATGTTTGTATTGTTCTGAGACTGCCGGTGGAGTTAAACCTTGAGTCCAATTCAGCCGACCATAATAAACCATGGAGTTGTCAGGCCAACCCCGATGAAGATAGACAGCCACAGAGAGGAAGGAAGGACTTGGAAAGACTGACAGGTCTTTGCAATCTGGGAAGGTGGAGAAGATGGCCAGCTGATCCTTGCTCCATCACTCCGTGGATCTATCAGGTTTATGCCCTAATACATGACTCCCGAGCTTTATTTATGAACAATAAAAGTAGCCGCAAACTCTCTTACTGGTCACTGACAGTATTACACTAGATTCATTGTAACAAATCTCACAGACTTACCAATCTGTTGAGCATAATCCCGGCTATAATAGAATAGCAGTTCATTTTCAGGGGGGATGTCTTGTGAGGTACAGAAATAGATTTTTCCATCATGGGGATAAGCCACCAAATTCTGTTCTTCACGGTTCCTACATAATCACATGGAAAAGATCAATTAAGTATAAAAGAACAGATCTCATTATGTTGCTCAGGCTGGTTGTAAACTCCTGGCCTCAATTAACTTTTCATTCAGCCTGCCAATCAGCTAGGGCTACAGGTATACACCACCATACTTGGCTTAAGGGTACTTTTTATTCAGTGCTGTGCATCACACTAAAACCTTACACAAACTAGGCAATCAACCCTACCACTAAGCTACATCTCCTACCCCTTGAGTACAGTAATTCTGAATATACACTAGACATGTCAAGTCCTCTATAGCAGAACCCAATATAAAAGCTTAGATGGAACTATTCTGTCATTCTCTATCCACCCTAACAGGGATTGTGAAGAAACAATTCTTACTGGGTTACATAGGTGGTTATCCTTTACAGTCAGAAACACCACAGATGTTACTAGATGCACAATGAGTAAATAGGAGCTGGGCATGGGTAATTCACACCTGTAATCCCAGTACTCAAGAGGTAGAGACAGGGTTTCTTACAGGATTGCTCCAAGTTCCAGGCCAGCCTAATACACATAATGAGATCCTATCTCAAAACAAGCAAAAGATAAATAAAATGAAGTGTTCCTGTTAATTTTGAGGGTCCCAATTGTGTTCAGGCTAACTGGCTTAGAACTTGTAGTGATCCTCCTGCATCAGGCTCCCAAGTATTGGGTGCTGGGTATCATAGGCCTGAGTCACAATGCCCATGAAGTCTTAAAATTTTCTTTATGCCAAATATATAAAGTCAGAAAGCTAACAAAACTTAACTCCAATAAAAGCCTGAAAAAGACTATCACTGATATGAAGAGGCATTCACTGGCAAACTCGTGGATGAGTGTATCATTCTTCACTGCATCAGAAGCTGAATAAAATGTTTATTTAAAAAAGACATACTCTGCTTTACAGTTACCCAATCAGCTACAACAGAATGAATGCTGAAAAGGCTTGGACTTTAAGCATATCAAGTGTGGTAACTTGTGTTCTGCATATTTTGTGTAAAGTTCCCACTGAAAAACTATCTGAATGGTAACAACCCCATCTAACCCCCTTACCTGGCTTTGCGCACAAACATCATCCAGTTACACTCATTTTCATCAGTTGTAATGATGCAGAATTCTAGGACACCATTGTGGTAGATCTGCCAACAGAAGGAAAGCACACACATCAAGTGAACTGGAAGCCTTCCATTTGCTCCTTTAGTAATGAGCTAGCGCCCTCTATGTTCATGTCAGCACTCTTCCTATTTCCAGACACACAAGAGCAAGCATCAGCGGTCTTTAGGTGCTGCTCCAAGTACAGAGTGAAGTCATTCTTGAATGCCTTTTGGCTAAGAAGGTAAAATACAGTCTGCCTGTCTGTCTTTCCAACACTACCAGGTAGGTACAGTGGGAAGGACTGTCCCCTAAGGGCAGAGGATTACCCCCACCCATTTTTCCAGTCAGACATCCAAATTAAAGTCCCCTATGATGCACTGCCTCCCTGTTTCACTTCTGTGCCCAGCATTCTTTAAGATTCTATATTAATATGTTACTAATATAGCTATTGATGTCAAAACCTTAGGGTCCCATTAGGAAACTAGAGAATTGTAACTAATTCTAGAACTATTTCTTACGTCAAATATTAGAGGAATGTTTACTTAATTAAAAGTAACTTTTACATCAGGCATGCCTTTAATCCCAACACTCAGGAGGCAGAAGCAGGCGATCTCTGAGTTTGAGGCCAGTGTGGTCTATGAAGTGAGTTCCAGATAGTCAAGACTACACAGAGAAACCCTGTCTCAAAACAACGAAACTGAAACCAAACCAAAAAACAAAAACAAAGCAAACAAACAACAAAAAAAAACAACACATTTATTTTATAAACAAAGTTCACAGCTTCAGCAGCCACAAGAAATCAAAATGCATGAAATGAGAGCTCACAGCCTGGCGTTTAAGAGCACCAGCCACTCCTGCAGACTCTGACGCCCTCTTCTGGCCTCTACAGGAACTGCACAAAGTGGCACACATTCATTCAGGCACACATAAAAAATAAAGATAAATCTTTTAAAGAGACCAAAATCACTGCAATAATCCATAAAATGAAAACTGTATCAGCTTATCCCCTATTTGTTCAACAGCTGGTCCACTGCTGTAATGCTTTTACACCAGAAATAAGAGAATGTAATACAAAATAAACAATGGACAGGTGAATGCACTCTCAGTCTTGCATAATTTTGACTTGTCCCTTTTTAAACTATCACAAAATAATGAAAACAACCCAAAATGTCAAGAATGTCTTAATTCCAACATCTGGGAAGCTGAAGAGGAGGACTCAGAAACTGAAGCCAGCTTGGGCTACAGCAGCAGCCAAAAGTCAGAGAAGTTCCTTCAACACTGACCTTCCAGACGTGGTTAACTGCCTTGTCTGTCCACTCTGCTACTTCCAAGGAGTGACTCTGCTGACCAATTAGAGGCCCAAAGCAAGTCCGCACAGGAATGGTTTCTGCAGTCCATACACCTATCAATGGAAGGACACCAACTACAAAATGACTTGAACAGCTAATAAGGGTACTGAGGCAGGAGCTCAACCCGCACAAAGAATCTCATTTCACTAAAGCTAACAATTTCTGATGTGTCACCCACCCCAGACGGCTAAGACTTGTGGGTCCCAGCCGACAATAACAGACCAAAGAGACGGGTCAGTACCTGCCCTGAGAGCCTGAAGACCTGAGTGCTACCCACGAAACTCCACTACCAAAGGTTGTTCTCTGACCTTCACAAGTGTTTCATGGCATGTGTGCACACATGTGCACACATACATTAAAATGAAATGCAGAAAAAGCAAAATCAAATCCCTCTGTACACATACAAAACCTACATCCCTCCATATTATTTTGGAATAAGCAAGAGACCAGGGAACAGTTTATCAAAAAAAGCGATTTATATAAAATAAATTAAGCTTTTGAAATATTTTATGGTTAATTTATTCCATGTATTATCTGAGCTGTTTAGTGTTTTCAGGATTCATCCCTGAGCTATGGCTGAAAAATAATAAACCTAATTTCATATTTTCAAAGGGTAGGCACAGTACCTCAGAATCTGTGTTAAATTTAAATATGGGTAAATATGCCCTGGTAGTCTAGACTCCTTCCTAGGGAGTGCTACACAATCAATTTTTAAAAACTGTTTATCTCCTGTGCCGCACAATTGTCACATAAACTTTCCATGTTTTAACAAAAAACAAGTTTTGAGGAGCATGGTGGCATGGTAGTTGTGAGTGGACGTAACAGCTGAGAACAGAGGTCTCCTCAGACTCAGGTCAGGATACGTCTTTCTGTTCAATTCTGACTCTCGGGAGACTTCAACCCTAAGTTTTCATAGGCTTTATTGTTCTCACCATCAGAAGTCAACTATTCCCTAACAGTATGCATTTTAAATCACTGACTTCTGGATCAATAAATCACTAATTACACACAGACTTACAACTCCACCCCATAAGGAGAGGAGACTTGATGAGATTGTGTGGTCTCTTCCAATATTCTTACCAACTTCTGTCCCCACAATGGATGGGCGGAGAACAAGTTGCTTTGGGAGGGACAGCCTTGCTCTGCTCTCTATTGGTGCATCAGGAACAAAAGTCACTGGGCCGTGATCAGGGCAGTCGGAGGGATAGGCTCGGTCACAGAGAGTGCACCCTGTAGACAGCATGCGTGAAAGACACAGATGGGCACAGTAAACATAAGTTAAATTTCCATTTGGTATCAAATGCTAATTACTAAATTAACCAGTAAGAAGGGTCTTAATTACATTTATCATAGACTTTAAAGACCAATACAGAGGGGCTTCTCACTGACTGGCTTCTGAATTTTGGACCCGATTGTTCACATTATTCGAAAGCTCTTTTGTACCAGACGGTTTCATCCCACTGCCATGGCCATGCCTCTAGGTAATCCCTCCTGAGCTCTATTAGACATCTCTACTGAACACCTTACACACTGAATCAGCATCTAAAATGGATTCAGCCCCACCTTTCAGCGTAGCGTTTATGTGGTGTCTCATGGAGGAGACAGAGCTTTCTTTCTAACACTGCCCCTTCTCCTACCCACGTGCTCTAATGACAGTTCCACAAAAGGTTTACTTTTTTCATCTTACTTCTGTGAAGACAGGAAATCACCTTTCATTGAATTTCAGCATTATCTCCCTACAATACTTGCCTCCAACAAATCTAACAGTTCACACTGCAGGAGACCCCATCCCAGTCCTTACTCCTAAAACCCTTCCAGGTCTTAACTGCCCTGTACGTTCTGTTCCTACCTGTCTCCCTACAGCAGCCAACCATCTCTCCTGTCCTCAGACCCATGCTAACACATATGCTGCCCTCTGCGGCTGATATGCTGAGCCTTCCACAGCCTAGTTACTTGTTCTTCAAACTCGTAAGCACCATGAATCCCATCATGACACTTTTACTGTGCTCTGTCCCCTGCATCTGGCAGAGCACAACAGACAGTGTGCAGATGAAAAGTTTCTTGCATGGCTTAAGAACAAAGTGAAACCAACAGATAACCATTTTTATACAGATTTTTTGTTGCTGCCCAATTAAAAAGAACCTTTACATGCCTAACTACAGTAATTCATACACCCTAAGAAAAACCACTGCATAGCAATATACATTTTCCCAAAGTTATAAAAGTGATCTAGCATCTTTTTATCTTCTGGCATATGCTGAGAGAGTACAACATGTATCACCAAGATTACTTGTGTCAAGTTTCACTCCTGTAATGCTATTTGGGAAATACCTTCATATCATAGGGCTACAACTAACTGGTAAAATACAGACATGACTATATTGTCTGTTTGCTCCAAGAAATCAATGTAAGAACCAATAAACTGCACACATAGTATCTGACTTAGAAAAGTGGCATCAGATTAATAAAAGGATAATACGAGGGCAAAGAAAAATACCAAAGTGAAATTCCTTTCTATACTCCCTTAACTAGCGTCAGACTATACCAAACACTAGTCAGAAAAATGGCATCCTAAAACCAGTACTCAGAGGACTCAGCAATTGAGAGCACTCGCTATGCTAGCAGAGGATCCAGCTTTGGTTCCCAGAACCCACACGAGGGCTCACACTATCTGTAACTCCAGTTCCAAGGAATCCAACACTGTCCTAGTTTCTGCAGGCACTAGGCATGCAGGTGGTACATGCACATGCATGCAGGCAAAACCCTCAAACACATGTAATTTTAAAAGACAAAAACCAGTATTTCCAGAAGAGAACAGAAAAGCACACTCACAAATTGTAAACAAGGTTGCCATGTTTTCCTTGTTTGAATTGGAGTCTTCCATTTGCAGCGAAGGTGGTACAAAAGCCAAGCTGTCTGAGGAAACATCTACAGGACCTGTCCCCATAGCAACCTCCTGCGTGATGGAAGAGACAGCCACAGGCTCTAGGCCAAGGCCAACTTCATGGAGGGAAACAGACTCTAGAGAGGCGAGGCTGTGTGAGGTAGAGAGAGCCACGCTTACAGAGTTGGTGCTCATGGCCACGGTGTGGATGGAGTCACTGAGGGCGCTGTCAGACATCCCACTGACCCGATTTGCAATGTGGTCGGTGTCCATGAGCACAGGAAGCTCCAGACCACTCCCATGCACGGGCACCGCACCTCCGTGTCCTACAGCGTCTGCTGTCAGGTTGTTGCCCACAGAGAGAGGTTCGTGACTTCTGGAGCCACTGGGGATTTGCGAATGGTCTCCTGCAACACCATCCATTGTAAGCTCCTCTGCCATGCCATCCGTAGAGATTGGGCTGGTGACCCTAGAAACATTCTCCATAGCGATTGTTGTGTCCAATGCCACTTCATGGCCATCATTAGGATGAAGACTTTGGGCACCATGTGTGTTCACAGAGCGAGAGTCTATTGAAACAACACCTAATTCTAACCCAACATTTCCATTGGCCTGATAGGGGTCTAGTGCTGAAGGGTTGGTGACAGACAGCGCTGTGTTACCATCAATATTTACAGAGTTGGGGTGGACGTACTGAGGAGGTGGTCTGTCAGCCAAGTAAGATAAAATGCCTGAGGAAAGAAGAGATATCATCACATTGTTAAATATAAGGAATTTTTTCAAATGCTAGGAACCATTTTCCTCACGAATACAACTGAGTTAAATATCCTGCTACTTCTTTAATCAATATCTATAGTACATATACTATTCTGAGTTTCTCTATGAAACTCAAATCCTAAACACATGAAGCTGATCTGACAAAGCCAACTAGACAAAACCTAAATGGGATCTCTAATCTCTATGTGGTTGCAATTCTTCGGTCCTAAGATGCTAAAAACTGCCCCACAAAAAATAAGAAAGAGAGAGAGAGAGACGGAGGGAGGAAGGGAAGGAGGGAGGGAAAGGAAAGGAAAGGAAGGTAGATAGATAGCCAGCCAGGCGGTGGTGGCACACACCTTTAATCTCAGCACTCAGGAGGCAGAGGCAGGTGATCAAGACCAGCCTAATCTACAGAGTGAGTTCCAGGACAGCCAGGACTACACAGAGAATCCCTGTCTCAAAAAACCAAAATAAAACAACAACAAAACAAAACTATAACATAGGGAACTGGAAGATGACTCAGCAGACAAATCACTACTATGTAACCCTAATGACCTGAGTTTGTATCCCCAACGCCCATGTAAAATCCCAGGAGGGTGTGTTGACCCACCTATAATCCCACAGATCACTGAACAAGCTGGTTAGTTACACAAACTATTGACTCAGCATGTTCTGGGTCCAGTGAGACCCAGCTTCATGCTGTAAGGTGGAGAACTGAGTCAGACAACCAGCATTAACCTCTAGCCTCCACATGGCACCAACACACACCTGCACACTCATACACATACAAAAAAAAAGAAAACCTAACATAAACCAGGTATGGTGGAGCTCATCAATAATCCCAACACCGAGTTTGAGATCAGCCCTGCCTACACAGCAGATTCCAGGACTATAAACAAGACCCTATCTCAAACCAACAACAAAAATCCCCATGCCTGCCAGGTGGTGGTGGCACACGCCTTTAATTCCAGCACTCGGGAGGCAGAGGCAGGCGGATCTCTGTGAGTTCAAGGTCAGCCTGGAATACAAGAGCTAGTTCCAGGACAGGCTCAAAAGCCACAGAGAAACCCTGCCTTGAAAAACCAAAAAAAAAATAAAATAAAATAAAACCAAAAAACCTCATGCCTGTAATTTAGTACTTTGAAGGTAGAAGGCAAGAGAACTGGGAGCAAGGTTTTTCTCTGCTATATAGGCAGTTGCCCAATCTCAAACTAAAAAAGGGCTTCGGAGTAGCTCAGTGGTAATATGCCTTTGTATCATGCATGAGGTCCTAGGTTCAATCGCCACCAAAAAACCAAAACCACTTCAAAAACCCAAAACAATTTTAAAAAATTGAAACTACACTAATAAGACTATGAAAAAGAATTATCTTTATCAAACTGCTTCTTTCATATTGAACCATATGCATGTTCTAAGCAAAGCATACAATTATCAACAAATCCAGAGACTGCTATCTAATAACGACAGAGAAAAAGATGTTTAATCCTAATCTCCAAAAGCTGAGGTCAGAATGGATCCATCCTCCACCCCCACCTTCCCCAACACAACTATAAAACTTACCAGGTAGAAGGGTTCCATCCCCCATTCCCCTATCTTCCCCCAACACAATAACTATAAAACTTACCAGGTAGAATAGTTCTGAAGTAACTGCTCTCTAGGTGAGGGTAAGGCGGTGGAGGTAGGGTGTAGTTTCTTTCAGGTAACCCACACATCACCCCTCGATCTCCAATGCCCATGGGGAGCATCAGAGACAAGGCAGAAGGCAGAGAGCTCAGGGAGGGACCCAGGTTTGGAATTGCCACTGGTAGACCTTGAAAAAAAAATTTTTTTCTTAATTAAAAGAAGATTAGTACCTAAAAACCACTGGCAAAACTTAGAATTTAGAGAAACAAAAGAATCTCCCTAGTAGCCCTTTGTAACCCAAGACACTACTGGATAACATCTATACCATAACCAAACAGTCCCAGTCCCCAGATTACTTCTCAGAAACGATCTATGTAGCCCAGGCTGACCTATGACCCAGGGGAATGCTGGGATTACAAGTGTGCATGACCAAACCTGGCCCTCAAATTAGTGTGTAAATGTGCACATCATTTTTAAAGTGCTGAACTGATCCTCCAGTTGTTTCTCCTAAACACCAAAACAATTAACAATCTAGTTTGAATAACAACTCAGAGAACAAATTACTTTAAAAACAAAAACAACAAACAGGGGGCTGGAAAGATGGCTCAGTGATTAAGAGCATGTCCTGTTCCACCAGGACCAGAGTTCAGGTCCCAGCAGCCACATCCCTGTAACTCCAGCTCCAGGCCAGAACCTCGTGTGCATATACTTACACATTAATAAAAACAGTAAAACATGACTCCTCAAGGTAAACAAACATTAAAAAACAACTGTTCACAGGTGTGGTCTCTTGCAATTAATTTTTTTTTCTTGGATTTTTCGAGACAGGGTTTCTCTGTAGCTTTGGAGCCTGTCCTGGAACTAGCTCTGTAGACCGCAGGCTGGCCTCAACTCACAGAGATCGCCTGCCTCTGCCTCCCAAGTGCTGGGATTAAAGGTGTGCCACCACCGCCCGACTAGTGATAGCTTTCTTTAAAGCTTTATTTTCCCTTTTTAATCACTATACATTTCACTTTTAAAGCACTCAAATGCTTGGCATGGTGGCGCATTACTGTAATTCCAGTACCAGGAAGGCAGAGGCAGAAAGATTTTGAGTTTAAGCCAAACCTGGGCAACATAGTGAAGCCCTGTCTAAAAATGTAACAAACAAAATCCAGGTATGTCTATACTTGGAATCCATCCAGATTAAAGTTAGATATGGATCTATATGTGTTTCTTTTCAGCCCTTTCTCTGAGTGTTATACTTTACAATCAAAACAGTTTGAACTTTACCCACCTTGGATTATACCCATGTACGAAATGCTTAAATGACTTTTCCTGTGCCTAAGCGTTAAATGAAAACCCACCAACTTAGTGCTGATTTGCACATTTTGGTCAAAGGGAGTATTTTTTAACATAAGCCTTTTCTTAATAAGACTATCTTCTAAATAAATGCCTAAGAGATAAATAGGTTTAAGTTTCAAAGCCAAGGCTGGCCCTCAACTCCTCCTTCCTGCCTCAACGCCTAAATGCTGAGGTTATAGCATACACCATTATGCTTTTGTAAGTTTATTCTGTGGGGCTGGAGAGATGGCCCAGCAGCTAAAAGCATTTGCTACACTCATAAAGTGCCCAGGTTCAGAGTGTTAGCACCCACATGGTCATTTACAACCATCTGAAACTTCAATTCCAAGGGATCCAATTCCCTATTCTGGTCTCTGTGGGCACCAGGCACGCATGTGGTATTTACAAAAGTGATCCTGGGTCTGCAGCAGCTACATCAGATAATCTGTGTAAAGAAGCACCATGTTTTCAACAAGAATCCAACAAAGCACATACACATCACGTAAATAAACTAACTTTTTAAAACTTTCTTGTGTTGACACTTTAAGGAAGGAAATGCTAATTTCAGTTAATCTGATGTAGCTGCTGCATTTCATTAATTCAGGATAAAATTCTCTACAAATAACTACTTAAACATCTTTTACACATTACTTAAAATACTAAGCATAAGTCCAATACAACATGATGATGCTACATATCCTTAACAATCAACAGTTTACTCATTTCTCATTTCAACAGGAGAGGGAAATAAACGTAGACAGCTAAAGGGTTTCAGAGCCAGGTATGGTGGCACAGGCCTGTAACCCCAGGTGTGGTGGCACAGGCCTGTAACCCCAGGTGTGGTGGCACAGGCCTGTAACCCCAGCACTCGAGAGGTGGAGCCAGAGGATCAAGAGTGCAAGGTCACCCTGGTTATATTAACATTGGGGTCAAGGGGCTGGAGAGATGGCTCAGAAGTTACGAGCACTGGCTGCTCTTCCAAGGGTCCTGAGTTCAAGTCCCAGAAACCACATGGTGGCTCACAGCCATCTGTAATGAGATCTGGTGCCCTCTTCTGGCCTGCAGGCATGCGTGCGGGCAGAACACTGTATACATAATAAATACATAAATCTTTAAAAAAAAAAAAAAAAAGATTGGGTTCAAGACCACTTTTCAAATAGAACAAAATCTACCAACAACAAAATAGGGAGTTATGTGTTTAGGCCTAGGAGAGGAAAAAAATGAGCTCCCTCTCCTGCGTCTGCGGACACCCAGGCTCACGGGGAGTTCCACACAGCTCCATCTCTCACACCACTTTCCCACAAAGCCAGGCCTGGCACATTCCCACAGATCTCAGTTTCCAATCTAAAACAAGCCCAATTAAATGTTCTGGGAACTTCAGAGAAAATTTAACTAATCCTCATCTATTAATTAGGGACACAAGTCAGTGTCGACCAGATGAGTATGAGAAGCCCCGGATAAAAAGCCAAGTTCAGCTCTGAATGAAAGAGAGTAGCCCAAAAGGACTATCAGAAAAAACCGCTATTCCCATTAGGATGGTGCAACTATACAAAACCCTTGGCAGAGGCCGCTCACTAGTTTCTCTGTGGTACCCTGAAATGCACTCAGAACTGAACTGAACACAATGTTCAAGTGCAGTGGCTCCCACTCACCTGGGGCAGGGATGGCGCTGTGAGAGGGAGAGGCAGCCAAACCCAGGTGACTTCCTGAGACTGGCAGGGCATTGCTCACAGAGGATGAAGACAGCTGCTCCATCCCCACTGGGCTCAAATTCATGTCATTCATCCTGGGAAAAAGCACACACCACCACAGTAAGCTCATGTTAAAAGAGCCGAGAATCTAGGGCTAGGGAAATAGAACCGGACCAACTGCTCTGCATGTACATGACTCGGAAACCACAAGAAGGAACTGTGATTCAGAGTTAACTAATGCAGGTCAATGTCACATACCACACACAGGGACTGAATTCAATCTACCTTGCTCCAAAACCTACATAAGCACCAAACACACAAGTCAACAATCTACAGCTCTGGCTACAGTGGCTTATTTTGTTTGTTAAATCACCCAATCTTTTCTTCTCATGGTAGCTACTATTTCCATTTGGCTTACCAGTAGCTTTTAGGCATTCTATTTTAAAGTACTTGAAGTTTCACTAACCCTCTTTTTTTTTTTTTTTTTTTTTTTTGGTTTTCCGAGACAGGGTTTCTCTGTAGCTTTGGAGCCTGTCCTGGAACTAGCTCTTGTAGACCAGGCTGGGCTCGAACTCACAGAGATCCGCCTGCCTCTGCCTCCCAAGTGCTGGGATTAAAGGCGTGTGCCACCACCGACCCAGCTCTCTAACCCTCTTTATAGTAAGGTAAAGGTAATCCTGGGTCTGATTTAGACTGTCTATGGACTAAAAGAAGCAGCATGCTCGCCTAAGGATCTCACACACTGACAGTCATCAGTATCCATACCTTATTAACCAACAGCCTTAATACCCTCACACTGAGGGCCATCAAGCAAGCTTTGCTAGAACTCTACTAATAAAACAATTCTGAAGCTTCACACTAATTCTGCAAAGTAAGGCAAATGAAGAATTAAGGCTCAAAGATAAAACATTTGCCTCAAATCACAAAGCAATTCAATAAAAGGGCATCAATCATACTGTAAAGGACTGCCAAAGATGTTCCAACACATCAGACTCTATTAATACACAGATCATTTTCAGAAGGCTGAAGAATCAAGAAATCACCTTTTCTGTACAGCCCTTCTTGCAATGTCACTAAGCACATCTTAAAAGAGTAGTAACGCGTGAAAAGGCCATTAACTGACAGTTGTCATGTAGAGGCATTAGTCTTCGTTGGCTGGGATGGCACAGAACTAGGGAGGCTAAGGCAGAAGGGTTGCTACAAGTTCCAAGCTTACCCTTACTCAATGCCAGTCTACACTATATAGCAATAGCATGTCTCAAAAGAAAACTGTATAGGGCTGGAGAGATGGCTCACGGGTTAAGAGCCTGCTGCTCTTCCAGAGGACTTGAATTCAGTCTGCAGGAGCCATGTTCAGTTCCCAGCATTCACATCAGCTTCCCAAACCGTGTACTCCAGCTCCATGGAGGTTCCACACCCTAAGGCCTCCAAGGGCACCAGCATGCACAGCATAGGCACGTGCACGCACGCGCACACACACACACACACAATTAAAAATAAGTATTTTCAAATATATACATATTGGTTTCTAATCAGGACTTAAGCTGGACAGAACACTATTCAAATGAGATCTCTAACAACCTCCCACCCTGCTCTGTATCCACTGTAACACGCTCTTCCTATGAACCTACGGTACATAAGAAGCAATGGGTTAAGTAAGTAATTTACTCCTGCCTCTCCTAAGCCGCATACTGTAAGGCTGTATGATGATCAGTCTTCACTGTCAACTACAGTGGACTTAGAATCACATGGGCACACAGCTCTGACTGTCTATGAGGGTGTTTCCAGAGAGGTTTAATTGAAAAGGTAAGATGCAAATTGGGCAGTGGTGGCATACTTCTTTAATCCCAGCACTCAGGAGGCTGAGTTAGAGGCCAGCCAGCCCGGTCTACAGAGCGAGTTCAGGACAGGCTCCAAAGAAGCTACACAGAGAAACCCTGTCTCAAAAAACCAAAAAGAAAAAAGAAAAAGGTAAGATGCACACTGAATGTGGTGGGGGACCCACATTCAATGGGATGGGATCCTGTACTAAATAAAAATGAGAAAGCAAACCCACCACCAGCATTTCTCTTTGCTTCCAGATTACAGGCTACAATGTGACTAGCCTCCCACCATGATGGACTGTGCCCCCTCGAACTATAAGTCAAAATACACCATCTTCCCTTAAATTGCTTCTTGTCATGTACTGTCACAGCAACCAGTGTTAGCTAATCCAGTTTGTAATCTTCTTTTTCTAATTAACATACATGTATGTGTGTGATGAAGAGGGTGGAGGATGTATATGGAAGTCTGGAGATAGTTCTCAACTTCCATGTTGTTGAGACAGGGTCTTTACAGTGATCTGCCAACTCCAAGGCCTCCCGGGTCCCCTAGAAGTGCTGGAATTACAGATGCACACCACTGCACCACTGCACACAGCTTTTTATGTGGGCTCCAGGGACCTAACTGGAATTGTAGGCCCCTTACAGCCAGTGTTTTTATTCACTGAGCCAATTCTCCAGCCCTGGACTGGCACCTTAACGCCATTTTAACGATAAAAAGCCTAGATTTTGAGTTTAAAAAATAACCTAAACTTACATAACTAGTCAGAGGTATAGCTGAGTTTGGATCTCAGATCTAATTTAAGAGGCCCAACCTCTTAGCCTAGTAACAAATTAAAAACAAACTGTTTTTCCCATTTTCAGAGTCCTATTTGTATTAGGACCAGACTAAATGTAGAATATAAACTCCTACATAAACTTGTTTCTTGAATTATACTATATCCATAGGGTTATCCTAAAACTAGCTTTTGGACATCAACTAAGTATGAAAGACCTGAAAGCAATGCCCACTCACCACCCTAACCAGAAAGACCATAAATGAGGTACACTATCTGAAGGACCACATATCCACAAAAATGTTTCTTCCTCGCAGAAGAGTGGAAACTCCTTGTAGCCTAAAGGCACCATGCTACTTTAACTTGAGAAGTTTCTAGGCTTCAGCTGGTTTACAACAGACGTCTCTAATTTTTTCCCAGCTGCAACCAATAACTAAGACACATCACCGCTGGGCCCATAAAGCCTACAACATACCGATTACAGGAATATTTTAGAGCAGAGTGAAGTGTCTTCACTTCCTATTCTGAAAGCTTTGAACATTAAAGTACATAATGTCAGAGTAAACATCTGTGTGAAATCCTAGGCCTTCTCAAACCAGTTCAAATCAGGCTCAGGGCATTTCTGCTTTGTTGTGACTCTCTAAAATGAGATGACCTCAACAGCCATAAACCAAAGGTAACAAGTATTCAAAGATAAAAGACATTAGGAAGGAAAGCACATTGTGATCCTCAACAGGCTTGCCCATTCAAATGGGCAACTCCACACTACCCACCTGTCCCACATCAAATCAAGGCCTAAAGATACTGAATTCCGTCTTCCTCACTTCCACCGTCGGCCAATCATTCTGTTTTTATGTTTTTAACCAACCTACATAATCACTTGTTACCTGCAACCCTCACACCGCTTTCTGGAAAAGTACGGCCACTTTGCAAGATGCATCGACCAGCTCCAATAATTTCATTCAATGCATTTTCTCTTCCACATTCTAAAACAGACTTTTAAAGGACTCTGAAAAAAATACCAGCTAAATCCAACTCCATCTTTGGTTTGTTTCTATACTCTCTTGGCACAGTACCTTCTAATTCACCTAGTTTGCACAATTAATAACTTAAATCTCCGCACTTCATCATCCCTGGCTGCATCCCCGAAAAACCAAAGGTGAAGGGTGATGATACTACAAAAACAGACAGGACTCTAAACATCAAACGCTACAATAACTCAAAGACAGGAAAAAGGTGTCAAGCAGCTAACAACGTGTGGTTATTCTGAATAATCACTCCCACCTGGAACCAACTAGTACTCTGGACTCTTTTGGGGGAAAGGGGTAGTAGGTTAGGGTGTCCCAACCCATTAACTGTCACACGTGCATTCCGAAGACGCACAAAGACTTCCCTCTCCGGCGCTATCTCCCCGACTTCCCCGGCCCGCCTCACCTGCGCGGGTAGTGCAGGGAACCGGCGTCCGACAGTAGAGCGCCGGGGCCGGGGTCACGTGCTAGCACATCCCGCTGGTGGCCACGCCTCCCCGGACCTCCCGACGTCTCCGAGGGCCGGCGGCCGCGCTCCGCGCCCAGGGCCGGGCATGCTGGGCCGCGCCCGGGGCTGTCTTTCCGGAAGCGCTGGCAGCCCGGCTGGCCGATCTGGAAGGGGAGAGAAGTAATCAGCCACGGCCTTTCCCCGCCCTGGCCGCCTAGCCCGCCCGGCCGCGTCGCTCACCTGAGGCCCGCGCTGGCGAGCACCGGCCCACCCGCCCGGCTCTTCATCCGGCCGGAGCTCGGCCCGGGCGCCTTTGCTCGCCCGGGACCCCGCGCCCCGCTTGCAGATCCCCTAACGTTTCCCGCCCGCCCCGCCCTGCCCAGTCAGGCCCGCCTCCTCAGGGCCACACCCCCTCCCGGGGTGGGTTCCGGTTTCTCAGCCACTCGGGGCGCGTTTCCGGCCTGCCTGCGCTGCGACCTTCCGTTCTGCAGAGTCGCCCCCCGCCCACTCGCTGCGCGTGCGCACCGCGGAGAGCCCGCCCCGCCCACCCCGGAAGTAGGCTGGCTTCGAGACGCTCCGCTCAGAGTGTAGCGGCTCAGGTGGATCCCGATCCAATCGAGCGCCGGAGTAATCGACCCGCCGTTGCTAGGAGACCAAAACTGATGTACTTGCTAGAGTTCATTCTTTGCTAGAACTCCAAGGTTATCCAGACTGTTCTTCGGGCCAAAACGGGATAGCCTCGAGTAGGGAAGCAAGGATCCACGCAGCACGTTGTCTGTCACTAGAGCAAACGTCCATGTGGAGGTTAGGGAACAATTTACAGGAATCGGCTCTCTCTTACCCTCATGGGGGTCCCAGGGATCAAAGGCCTTACCCTCTGAGCCAGTCTATATGTGGCAATTTCTTAACGCACGCAATTCACACATCATACTAAGTAATTACCCAATAGAATATTTATATATACACATGTACAAAGGCATGTGCACAAATTTTTTTGCAACTTTGTTAATAATAATGATCTCATAACCATCTCAATGTGCAGCAACCAGTGAAGAATTACATTAAATTACTGTAGTAGAGCCCTCTAGGCAGCGATAAAAAGGAACAAACTATTAGCATATGGGTGGACCTCAAGAAGCTTTCTTTTTCTTAAATATTTTTATGGTTTGCTTAACTTTATTTTATGTGCATTGGTGTGAAAGTGTCAGATCCCCTGCAACTGGATCTTCAGACAGTTGTGAGTTGCCATGTGGGTGCTGGGAATTGAACCCGGGTCCTCTAGAAGAGCAGTCAGTGCTCTTAACCACTTAGCCATCTCTCCAGCGCCCCCCCCCCGAAGCTTTCTACACTAAGTGAAAACTATCAGACACAAAAGTCTACAAGTCTGTATAAAATTCTAGAAAAGGCCAAACTATCAGCTCTAGCAGCTGTCGGTGTTGTGATGGGTGAAGGGATGGCATTGTCTACAAAGAGGAGCCATTTAGGATGTTGTATTCATGCCTGTATCTGTTTATTAAAAATAATCAAATAATAACGTTAAGATTGATGGTTTTTTGCCAAGTGATGGTGCATGCCTTTAATCCCAGCACTGGAGAGGCAGAGCAACATAGAGAAACCCTGTCTCAAAAAAACCAAAAGAAAGATGAACAGAAAGAAAGAAAGAAAGAAAGAAAGAAAGAAAGAAAGAAAGAAAGAAAGAAAGAGGAGGTATGAATGGAGGAAGGAAAGGAAGGAAGGAAGGAAGGAAGGAAGGAAGGAAGAAAGGAAGGAAGGAAGGAAGGAAGGAGAGAGGAAGATATAGGTGGGCAGTGGTGGTGCATGCCTTTTATCCTAGCACTGGAGAGGCAGAGGCCAGCAGATCTCTGTGAGTTCAAGGCCAACCTCATCTACAGAACTAGTTCCAGGACAGCCAGGGCTACACAAAGAAACCCTCTCTTGGAAAAAAATGACGAGTTTTGTCATAAGCAAAAATACCTTAAAAATTCAAAAGTTGGGCATGGTAGTGCACATTAGTAATATCGATACATAGGATTGCTGAGGCAGGAGGATCAGAAATTCAAGGTCATTCTGGCTTACACAACAAGTTCTAGGCAAGCCTGGGCCACAAAGATTCTAGCAAGTTGTTGCCCAGCATGTAAAGATACTTTCTTTATAGACATAATGACCTGAGTTCAATCCCTGGAACTCAGTCAAAGATGGAAAAGAGTCAACTCTACAAAGTGTCCTCTAACCACCACGTGTATCATGGTACATGTGCCCACACATATCATAAACCCATACAATGTTTTTTTTTTTAATTTTTGAAGAGCCACCATAATGGCTCAGCAGGTAATAACACTTGCTTCCAAGCCTGATTAACGTATTTTTATTTTCCAGACCCCTCATGGTGGATGGGGGAACCAACTCCTAAGTTGTTCTCAGGTCTCCACATGCATGACATGATATAGGTGCATATACATGCATGTGTGCTCATGCATACATACACACACAAGCAAAAAGATGGTGCATGATTAATAAAAACTCAGCAAGAGAAATTGGGGTTCAACCTGAAGGTCAGAAAAGTAAAACAGCCAGCCACTGGCTCTTATCTCTACCTCAGTCTGAAATGGTGATCCTGCCTCCAGGAATCTCAGAACCAAACTGAGACTGAGAGCTGCCTCCTCCCATTTTATATTCCTCTCTAGTTTGGGGATTAAAGGTGTGCACCACTACTGCCTGGTTTCTATGACAAGCTAGTGTGGCCCCTGGGATTAAGTGATGCCTGGTCTGTAATGCTGATTAATGTGCCTGTTTTACTCTCTGAACTTCAGGCATACATATGAAATGCCACTACAAACAGGGGTCAGAGAGACTGCTTAGTGGTTATGCTTATAGACTGCTCTTGCACAGGACAATTAGGTTCCCAGCACCTGTGTCCAGGGGCTCACAACCTCCTGTAATTTCAGGTCCTGGGGATCTGATGTAGGCATCTACTCATATGCACATACCCCCACACAAACAAACACATTCACATATTTTTTACCTTACCCTAGATTTATTTATTCTTATTTTATGAGCATTAGTGTTTTGTTTGCACGTATGTCTGTATGGTGTGCATCCTGGAACTGAAGTCACAGATGGCTGTGAACGTCCATGTGGGTGCCAGGAACTGAATTCAGGTCCTCTGCAAGAATAAGTGCACTTAACTGCTGAGTCATCTCTCCAGCCCCAATTTTTAAAAATATTTTTAAATAATAAATGTAAAAAAATTTTTTGCAGCTTTTAGAAACAGAGTTTCTCTGTGTTGCCCTGGCTTGTCCTGGAACTCGCTCTGTAGACAAGGCTGGCCTTGAACTCCCAGAGGTCTACCTGCCTCTGCCTCCAGAGTGCAGGGATTAAAGGCATGTACTATCATGTCCAGCAAAAAAAATAGTTTTTAAAATATCACTTCACTGTTTAGAACTTCCTTGAATTTTTTTAAAAAAAAGTTACATAAAGTCTTTTGTTTACAACAACAACAACAACAACAAAATATCACTTCACGGGGCTGGCAAGATGGCTTAGTGGGTAAAGACACATCCCACCCACCAAGTATGACAACTTGCACACGTGAATGCATGCTCACACACATACAAATAAGTAAATTTAATAAAATATTTTTGAGACAATGTATATGTATAACTCTCGTTAGCCTGGAATTCATTATGTAGAACAGGCTGGCCTCAAACTCACCAAGATCCTCCAAATTTCTGCCTTTAGAGTACTGGGATTGAAGGCATGCACCACCATGCCCAGCCAATAAAAGTGTTTATTTTAATTGCCCTCAATTGAAGTATTGTCATTCCATTCCCTAGATTGTTTTGCTGAGTGTTGTACCCATAACTATAATCATTAATTTTAAGTTTGGTTGTTTTGTTTGTTTGTTTTGCTTTTTGGTTTTTCGAGACAGGGTTTCTCTGTAGCTTTGGAGCCTGTCTTGGAACTAGCTCTGTAGACCAGGCTGGTCTCGAACTCACAGAGATCCTCCTGCCTCTGCCTCCCAAGTGCTGGGATTAAAGGTGTGCACCACCACCGCCCTGCATAATTTTAAGTTTTCTATTTTGCCAAAGTGACTTTAGGAGGGAGTTAACTGAGGAGGGAAGGACCTGCCGTTGACAAGAGTCTTGGGAAAGGAGGGAGACGGCAGAGGACCAGCATCCACTCCATTTCCTGACCACAGATGCAATGCGACCATTGCCGGACGCTCCCATCACTATGCCTTCATCACCATCGCCAAAAGAAACCCTCTCTTTCTTGCGCTGTTTGTTGCGGGTATGTGTTTGGCATGGTGATGAGAAAAGTAATGGGCATGCTCTGCTTTGCTCTTTCAGGCAGAACTGAGCATGCTCACTCAGTAGTAGTGGTGGTAGCCATAGCAGCAGCAGCTTTGTCCTCCGTCTCCTCTTCTTCTCCTTCTTCACACTGAGACTCCAACTTTCTGTACGTGAGGGAAGTGTAAGTGTACTCCACCACTGAGCAGTATTGTTGGCCCTTGATTCCTGAGACAGTCTCACCGTGTAGCCCAGACGCCCTGAACTTGATCTTTGGGATAACAGATGTACCACCGTACTTAGCACCCAAAGTCTATGTGTATGTCTGCAGGCCAGAAGAGGGCACCAGACGTCATTACAGATAGTTATGAGCCACCGTGTGGTTGCCGGGAATTGAACTCAGGACCTTTGGAAGAGCAGGCAATGCTCTTAACCACCCAAAGAGGTCTTCCTGATGAATCCTAGAATCTGCCATTTATGGGTTCAAGCCAGGAATGAGCTTTTCTGCCTCACACCAAGGTGCCGTATAAAACTTGTGGTAGGGGCTTTCCTTAAATAACAGAATAAAGACAAAATTGGCAGAAAACGACTAATATATTTGACTGCATTAAAACTTGCCATTTCTGAGGATTGGAGAGATGGCTCAGTTATTTAAAAAAAAAATGCCACTCTTGCAGAGGACCCAGGTTCAGTTCTCAGCACACACATGGTATTCACAGCACAGAGGGGACTCCCACATCACCTCCCCTTTTCTGTTTAAATAAAAAGTAAGGTTTTTAACTTTAACATAGTAAAATTACATAAAACAGTTTTCAAGCAAGAATTCCAATTACAATATTTATATCTATTTTACCTTTTATCATAACTAAGGAAAACTATAATTATAACTATAAATTCTTCAACTCCATCAAAGACTCCAGAAGGATATAATATTACCTAAGTAAGCAGGAAGTGCATTGTAAACAACCTCCAAAACTCTAGAATTGACAGAGACATCTCACTGCCTGAACAGTCATCCAAAGTTCTTCTGTACCATTGGGGCATCCATCTTCAGCCTACAGGCCCATAGTATCCAGAAGACTTTTCCATGAAGCAGGAAATTTCAAAGACAGTTCTGCCTATACTGGCAGTTTGTCAATCACTTTCTTCTGTGTCCTGCAGAATGTCTCACAGACTCTTTGATGAAGCAGGAACCCCGAAGGATCATCTCACATTTAGGCAAGTTTAGCAGTCATTTCTCTGTGGGTCCTACATATCCAGTTCACACAGCATACCATAAAGCAGCCCAGGAAAGAGCAGTTTCTTGCCCAAATGGCTAACCAACTCCATAAGGAGCCTCTTCGATGCTCATCTTTCTCTAGAATTGGTGCTGCCAGGAGCAGATGTATCTCATTGTCACGAAAATCCTAAATTCTCAAAACATTTTAAATCCCATATTCTATAGTGTTTGAAAGGTTTGAAGAATGCCTATCCATCTGAAATATATCTCTGTACATCTAGAAAATCTAACTAACATGACTACAAGTTTGACTATTATAGATGATTATCTATTAACCTATATTTCTTAATTATACATTGCATTTTTTAATGAGCTGTACAAACACAATACCTTAATCAAGAGCAGAAATATATATACAACAAAATTGACCTTAAATTTGTATCAATAAATCAATACCCATACCAATGCAAATCTCTATAGCATATCCCCCTTTAAATATAAAGAAACATTTATAAACAATATTTGGGAATACAGGCATAGTTTTCTCCAAACTGTTTCCTGCTGTTTATTGGGCGAAGTAATTTTTTGAGGGTGTTCAAGGCAACCTTTCAGGAGGACTTGGTCTATCAAACCATACTAGTCTGGAAGCAATCCACAGGTTCTCATCCTCTGTGGAACAAAAGAAGAACCTCTTTTCCAAAGCAACTATTCTTAGACCCATATTTTGAATATTTTGAAACCAAGATACCTTTAAAGTATATATGTTGGTTTAGCTTAGCAGTCCATACAGTGAAATGTCTCTCTGTACTTAGCTCCTTCACAGTAAAAAAAAAAAAAAAATCAATGGAAATACAGTAATAAACATAATCCAGACTCTCTGTGAATTTTCCATCTTTATGTGGCTTGTTTTTACTCTATTACTTTTTCTACAAGTTTAATATTTATTTTATTATCTTTACTCCTTTAATCTATGACTGTCTGTACTCTGTCTCTTTAAAGACTTTGTTTTGTTTTTTTAAAAATCATTTACTTCTTTTTATAACTCTCTGTACTCTTTTTCTTCTCTCTCCCAAGCCTAGGTACATTTATCCAACACTGTGACCCATATAGAGGTCTTTTATGTCTGAATCTGTCCTATTGTGTACCTGTAATTCTTTACTGTCCAGGAGCACTTCTTAAAACGCTAAGTCCTTTTTATGAACTTAAGCAGCTGCATTACTAGAGGTAACACGGCACTGCCTGCTTGCCCCTCCCAGTCCAGCATGGTGGAGCTTTTTGCTGCTTCTGAGAACCATGCTCATAGCCCCATTTTTAGGCACACAGCCAGTCTATGTTGCCATTAAGCAAGATGTGGAACTCTGGTCACAAACCCCATTTAAATGCTCCATAGCCAGACCTCCGAAAAGAGCCAGAGCCATTTGTGCTGGCAAACCAGGAAGCCACTGTTTTTTTGTTGTTGTTGTTTTGTTTTGTTTTTAAAGTAGCCACACAGATTTTACTGAGCCCCGTGGTACCTTGCTCGCCGCAAGCCCATCTAGAAAAAGAAAAATTGTGGCTACCAAGAAACTGTGCTAAACTCTGTTCTTTGGGTCTAGAATTCGTTTTCAAGCTTTCTCAGGTTTTAAATGGGTTTTAGTTGGTCACATGGGCACCAATTTGTAGGAGGAGGCCACTTGTTGGTTCCCGGATGCTTAGCCCCAAAATAATCACACAGAAACTGTATTAATTAAAACACTGTTTGGCCCATTAGCTCTAGCTTCTTATTTGCTAACTCTTACATATTAATTTAACCCATTTCTACTAGTCTGTGTATGGCCACATGTCTGTGGCTCATCGTCTAAAGTTCCAGTGTCTGTCTCTGGCAGGGCTCCATGGCTTCTCTCTTACTCAGCATCCTTTCTCCCAGCATGCCACTTAGTTTTCCCCACCTACCTAAGTTCTGCCCTATCAACAGGCCAAGGTAAAGTTTCTTTATTAACCAATGGTATTCACAGCATACAGAGGGGAATCCCACATCACCCACTCCTACTCCAGAGGATCCAAAATGCACTTCTGTCTCAGAGGATACCTGCACTCCTAGGCACAGATACTCACACAGAAAAACACACATATGCATAAATAAAAATACTTCCCCATTTTTTCTTTATTTCTGGGCTAGTGATTCAGCTCAATGGTAGGGTGCTTGCCTAGCAATCATGAGACTCTGAGGTCAACCCACAGATGTGTGCTTGCACACACACACACACACCTATAAATTTCTATATGGCAGGCTTAGTAGACAAGGTTAAATTTTTTAAATGTTTGAAAAGAACAGAAAAATACTAATAAATAGTAATAAATCATTGTGGCTCTTTAAATCTTGCTGAAAACTATGTGATCTTTAAACCAGAATGTAAGGGAATAGGAACAGGATCTATAAAGCTTTTGCCTCTCTGCATGGCAACCAACCTTCCCCTAGCCTTCTTCTTTCTGTCCTTCTGAACACTGATGAACTCCCCACACCATTAGGCAACCTCACCCACATTAAAGCAATGGCTTGATGGGCAAATTATATTCTGACTGACAGCTGTTAATAATGGACCAGAGAGTATAGTTTTGGGCCTCCCTGAGTGTGGAAACTCCTTGAGCCCCTGAGTTTGGTGGAAGCTCTTTTTATGGAATGGTGAGTTTAAAAACCACTGTCTCCAGTTGGGCGGTGGTGGTGCACACCCTTAATCCCAGCACTCCGCTCGGGGGCAGAGGCAGGTGGATCTCTCTGAGTTCCAGCCAGCCTGGTCTACAGAGTGAGTTCCAGAACAGCCAAGGCAACTGTGATACTGAGAAATCCTGTCTCCAAAACCACACACACACACACACACACACACACACACACACACACACACACACACACACCTGGCTCCTGAGCTTAGGAAACATGGCTGTGCCAGCAGCAGCTACAGCATCTACATGATGTGGATCTGGCTTCTTTGCACCTGTTACTTGACTGCAGGGGGGTGGGAGTGAGCGGAGTTGGGGTCTTGAACAACACCCTGGGCTGCTACAGTGATTCCAGATGGAACACCAAACTCTGCCATAAAGAACGGATCTACTTCTAGGTAGAGACAGGTCCTTGTCTCCTCTCTTAAGAGTTAATCTAATGAGTCAGGGCAGGAACCTGGCTAGAGGACCAGCCCTAGGAAGCCTGGTTTACCTTAGATAATGTGCCTTTTAATTCCAGAATTCCTATCCCTTAGTGCATCCCCTACCACCAGAGCCACCAAGTTCAGATATGTTTGCCATCTTTCTTGAAGCCTATTCATTTTTCCTCCCTCTGTCTCCTTCTTTCAGAAGATGGCTAGATCTTTAAGTATGCTTCAAACATCCTGACTAATACTTTGGGTTTCCTTCCTTTCTAAGTCTCCTGTCCTAATGGTATAGACTGCCTGCCACCATGTGGCAGACCTCCCTGCCACCTTATCATGACTTCTGTTCCTTTTTTCTCCTCTCTCTCTCCCCCAGGCAGCTGGAGATTTGAAGTTTGCCTGCCTTGGTGTTTTCCTCTTAAACTCTGAAAAATTGTCCTCAAGCTTCTGGTTGAGTCTATTCTTAAATTCTTCTATTAACAAAACTCAGAACCCCAAGAGGGGACCCTGATTTCCAAGTATCATGTGATGGCTCTGTGGGGACTCCCTGAGGTTTCGGATACCCCTTCTTTCTTGCTTTTTAATTTTTTAATTGGTGGAGAAGACAAATTTGTTACTACACTCTGAGATGGCACCAAGCCCTGCTCCAGGCCATCACTCCTGACTTACATCTTCCCAAATGATTTGGGGTTTAAAACACAGTCTCTCTATATACTCCAGGGTAGACTGGAATTCACGATCCTCCTGCCTCAGTTTCAGCTTCTCCTAAGTGAATCTAGTGATGACAAATGTGGCTACTGGTGCTCTTACCAGACCAGAGGGTCAGTTGTGCTTGGTAGATGCAGCACGTAGTGATACAGACACTTAATATTTAAGTTATATAGAGATGGGCTAATTGAATAGACCCATGTTAGATGATAGTGAATTAAACCAGTATAATTCTGGCAAGAGACCATAATACAAGGATCGATCCTTCTTATCCCTTGTGATGCATGATGCAAATCCCAGGCCCAGGGCATGATGCAAAACCACAGTCCCAGGAAACCAAAATCTGTAATGAGGCACGAACTATTTGGCAAGAAGAGCCACCCAATAGCTGGGCGGTGGTGGCACACACCTTTAATCCCAGCACTCAGGAGGCAGAGGCAGGAGGATCTCTGTGAGTTCAAGGCCAGCCAGGTCTACAAGAGCTAGTTCCAGGACAAGCTCTAAAGCTACAGAGAAACCCTGTCTCGAAAAAAAAAAAAAAAAAGAAGAGCCACCCAAATACTCTTCCCCTCTCTCATTTCGAGCAGATAAGAGAGCCGTGAGGGTGAGAATTTTCCTTGTCCCTAGGAATACTTTAAAATCTACTGAGTTGGACTTTGGGGAGCTCCCTTTCCCCTTTGATAAAAAAGATCCAATTCCGATGATTCAAATCAGTTCCAGGTGTTCCGGGTGCTGTGGCAAATCTGTTTAGCCGGCCTTAGGTGAGACTTCTTGGGTTGGAGAGAAACTTCAGGTCAAACAGATGGTAAAGTCAGCATCTGATGGCCCTTGTTACAGGTTTATAAATCCTGTGCATATTTCTCCCTGCTTCCTAAGGTGACATAAAAGAAATATCTATTCTCTTCAAATGGGGAAGGAGTGGACAGACCAAAGAAACCTGACTTAGAAAATAAGTAAGTTAATTTGTGTTACTTATGGGAACACGGGCAACTTGTGAACAACTGTACCATAGAAAAGTCTAGCCCCCAGGCAGCTTTTTACCTCTTTTCTTTGAGGCAGGAGCCCATGTAGCCCAGGCTAGCCCTAAACTTGCTATAGAGCCAAGACTGGCTTTGAACTCCTCATCCTCCTGAATCTTCTGCCCGAGGGCTGTGATTGCAGGTGTGTGCTATCATGCCTGCCTACATTTTCACAGCAGTAATGGGATCTAAGAGGAATGTTCCATGACTCTCTCCCTCTCCAGGAAGGGATGCTTGCCCCCTTACCAGACCTTGTCGAGTGATGTACGTTCTTCGTGTTTCACTGCCATGACAGTGGCCAAGGTCTCCTAGGGTCACGGCAGTCTCTGTGCTTCGTGGTGGTGCCGCTCATGCCACGCCCATAGGGACAGCTACACCACAGTCCTTGGAGAAAGAACTGATAAGGAAACATGGTCCAATAACCTTGAATGCTAATAATTAATCTGTAGGTCTGGCTTGAGTCAGTGTATCATCTGGGTGTTCTGGACACTTCCTTTTGTTATTTTAAAACTCATTAGATTGAAGATATAAGGCATGTGCAGTTTGTAATAAGTAAACAGAGAGATAGCTGAAGGGCAATGATCACTCTTCTACGCCCAGTGACATACTTTCTAAGCAACCAATGACAATAATTCGGTATGCAGCTTTCCACTTTATTCTCCATGTCTGCACAAACACATAAAGACACGCATGTCACTTGTCACGGTGGCACACACCTGTTGTTCCAACACTCAAAAGGCTGTGGCAGGAGAAGCCTGAATTTGAGGCCAGCCTGGACTATACAGTAAGATCCTGTTTCAAATCCAGGCACGTGTAAATGTACAAATCATGTAAAATTGTTTTGTTCCCATTGCAAACATTAGTCTGCAATTTTCTTCCTTGGGTTTTGCTTAACACATTTTTTATATTTCTATAAGTACTTATATATAATCTTACTCATTTTTTAAAAAATATTTTTTATGGTTTATTTAACTTTATTTTATGTGTATTGGTGTGAAGGTGTCAGATCCCCTGCAACTGGATCTTCAGAGAGTTGTGAGCTGCAATGTGGGTGCTGGGAATTGAACCCCGCTCTAGAAGAGCAATCAGTGCTCTTAACCACTGAGCCATCTCTCCAGCCCCTCATTTTTTAATATATAAACATATTAAAGATCTGTAAGTATTACTCTTTTCTTTATGGATGAGTATTCAGGCTGTGTCTTGTGCCCTCCTCATCCCTACCCCCTTGGGAGACATCCTAAGGCTAACCATAGACCTCTTTTTACTTTCTCTTTTGAGACACAGTCTCACAAGTTGCCCAGATTGGCTTTGAACTCACTCTGCAGCTCAGGCAGGCCTTGAACTTTCTTTTCATTTTAAGATTTATTTTATTTTTAAATTTCTAATTATTTTTTATTTTTGGTATTATAGTATAATTATATCATTTCTCCCCTTCCCTTTCCTCCCTTCAAACCTCCCCATATACCATTCCTTGCTCTCTTTCATGGCCTCCTTTTTCATTGTTGTTACACACATATATGTATATTATAAACATATATACTCCTAAAGACATAAATAAGTCTCACTAACACAACTGTCTAAACATGGGCTGAACATGGACTAACAGCAATAGATATGTTAATATGGACAGGGAAAAGCCCTACACAGAGACCTAGAGGCAAGGAAGGATGGTGGTAGCAGAAGAAATAGTCTTCCCTAGGGACAAGCACACCGATTGCTTATCCAACACCACATGATCAGCCCTGAAACCATACCCACGAGTAGCATTATACAGGCCTTGAACAACCGTCTGTCCAAGCCTCCCAAAGTAGCTGGGATTACAGGTGCCCTGTTCCCTCTTTCTAACTCACAACAAATGCTGTGGCCCAGTATTGATCTGTATGCACATATAAACCTATAGCGATACATTTATTTCTGCGGGACAAAACTGTCAGCATTTCTGGATAATATACTGTTGACTATAATCATTCCTTCCCCAAACACTTCAGTGATTTATGCTCCTACCCCTCCCTCAAATCCTTAACATCACCAGTTTTTAGTCGAGCTTTATGTGTTTTTGTATTATTTTATTTTTTAAGACAAGGTCTCACCATACAGCCCTGATGGCTTGGAACTTCTTATATAAACCAGGCTGTCCTGGAACTCACACAGGCCTGCCTGCCTCTGCCTCCCCAGTGCTGGGGTAAGGTATGCACCACCACACTTGGCTTGCAGGGTTTTTTTTTTATTTGCTCTCAGCCTGAGAAAGAAAAACAGATCTTGGTCATGTCCCTGTTTTCAATTATCTCATTTTTCTCTTATCGCTGTTAGAAGGAATGTCAAAATCTTTGACCTGGACCAAAGTAGCTTGTGGTCTTGGAGTCTACATGCCCTGCAGGGGGCATATCTGCTAATAGGAAGGCTTTCTCAATTCATGAAAAAATGTTGACTCAAGAACTCATGATGCCATGGTAAGTGGCTTGCCAGTATAAGTCTATAGGGAACTACGCCTTTTTAAATATGACTAACTTATGCCTAAAAGGAATAATTATTTCTATTTTATTTGCCTTGATGCAAGTGTTTTTCCAGTTGCTTCAGGCTGGTCGTTTAAACTCTAAACTTTAGAGTAAACATGGAAGCAAAAGACTCCTTTAAAAAACAAAAAACAAGCATGTTAGTGCCACACCCCAGCTCCCAGAGAAGAGGCAAAAGTCTGGTTGTAAATTTAGGGGGTTTCTGCGTCTCTTGTTTTTAAGTTGGACTTTTCAAGAAGAAGGTGCCTTTAATGTGTTGGTTTGCAGAACAGGAAATCTGATTTTTCCATGTGATAACACTCTTTGACATTAACCAGTGTAGTTGGATTTTTAATGACACTTTCATCTTCAAAGCTCTTTACCAGCAAAGATGGATTAATTATTCATTTGTGTGGGGGGGGCAGCGTTAAAAAGACAAGCCTTCAAAGCCATATCCTTTCTCCTCAGAATTGGGGCTCTCTACTTTTCAAATGTGTTTTCCAGTCCTCAAGGGAGGAAATAGAGATGAATACAATGGGAAAATACTTTGTGCTATGGGAAGGTATCCTTATATCCTGAGTGGGATTAGAAGAGGTTGGGAGGCAGGACTAAAGCTGTGTTTACAGTAAGCATCCAGAGAAATAACTAGCTAAAAGTGTGTGTTACTGTTCGGGCTTTTGATGTGTTTTTACAGAGCAACAGAACCATAAAGGGCCTCGCGTTAAACATACGCTAGAACACAATATCACGGATCCTTATATTTGATGCTAAAATATATAGATTTTGTTCTTACCTTCAAAAAGTGTCTAATTTGGTTTTTAAAAGATTTGATTTCGCAGAAGAAAACCTCGGGCTTCCCCGGAGGTCCTCCTTAACTTGACACATCTTCTAACCGCAAGAGAGCAGTCTTCCCTTTGATGAGTGCTTTTTCTCCACCTCCCCAGAAATGAAAGAGCAGGGGTATGTTTGCAAACACCTTGAAAGCTCTTTCCATCAGACCTGAACGCCGGAAGCCACAAAGGGCAGTCAAGTTTGGGTTTTCAAGGAGAAAGCCGGAGCAAACTTTCTCTCTGCGGGCCAGCCGTTCTGCAAGTGCCTGGAAAGGGCCCTGCTCAATTCCTGGCTCCCCGAGAGCCACACTGGCTGACCCAGGAGTGAATTACAGCAATTGGGGAGCTTTGAAAGATTAATCTGTTCGGGGTGCGATCGTCCATTCGGGCTGGGGACCCTTTGTTAACTTTTGAATTGAGATCGGAGGGGACACAAGCGTGTCCTTTCTGCTCAGAAGTTTTATAAAGACCCGCAGAGAGCAACGAGCTTCGGAAATCATGCTAAGTCCCCTCCACGTGTGTTCAGGTACGTAGCTTCTGGACCTAGACACTTCTCCAAAGACAAACCGGGAAGTCTGGATGGACCAGAGGCTCAGCCACGAAAGCTTCAAGTGTCGTCTTCCCGCTGAGACAGACATCTCTTGGGTGATCTGCACGCTTTTCCGCGGAGGGATGGAGAAACGCAAACCGGCGGGACTGCTGGTTCTGCAGCCTCCGCTACGGACGCCGCTGGGCGCGCTGCCCCGGAGGGAGCCGGGCAGGACCTCCGCGCGCCAGGACGCCGAGGACAGCGCCCGGAGACGGCCGTGCCCGTCCTTGTCGCTGGGGGGCGTCGGCGAGCCCACCTTCCTGCGCCAGCGCAACGAGCGCGAGCGGCAGCGCGTGCGCTGCGTGAACGAGGGCTACGCGCGCCTCCGCCAGCACCTGCCGCGCGAGCTGGCCGGCCAGCGGCTCAGCAAGGTGGAGACGCTGCGCGCCGCCGTCGGCTACATCAAGCACCTGCAGGAGCTGCTGGAGCGCCACAGGTCCGACTGCAACAGCGACGGCGAGTCCAAAGCATCCTCCGGGGCTTCGCCCTGCAGCGAGCCGGAGGAGCGCGGCTAGCAGCGCTCTCGCCCACCAGGTTTTTATGGAACTGGGTTCTTCTCGGGTCCCAAATCTTAAGAAAAAGAGTTAAGTGCTTCTGGAGTGGGGACGGGGGTATCTTAATGTCTGGAGGGTGTTTTCCTCCTCCACCTTCATTGGTTCCGAACCTGCAACTTACAAATGCTGGAGGAAACTTGTTTCTTCCGAAGCACAGAAGGACCGTCCTAGATCTGTGCGGTGATTTTAAAAACACAAAAGGCCATAACAATTAAACCTTAGCCAGAGAAGAAACACACACACACACACACACACACACACACACACACACACACACACACACACACACACACACGAGAGGCACAGTCTCGCGCATTCCTTCCCTTTGGGAAATTTACTGGAAATGTCAACAACACCGCACTATGGGTGAAGGTTTCAGAGCTGCCACTCCCTAACACATTTGTGGAGCATCGGCTAGACCTGAACATAGGCTTGCCGACTGTGAATGGCCATGCTAAAGAAGATATTCTTGCTTGATACATACAGCTTTGTCGGCAAGAGGTCGTTTGGAAACTTTAGTAGGTAACAAAGTCTCGAAGTTAATGATCTTTTTGGTGATCTTGACGGCCATCTTCCCGCCCAATTCCTGCCCACTGTTTCTTTTGCTCTTTTCTTTGCATGTTCCCTTGTACCATTTTCAGCCCATCTAATTTGTTTGGAAAAGTGACACTGTCTTGAAATATAAAAAGCAAACATGCTTTGTTTCGATGTTTGAGCTGAACGGAGAGGGATGTGGATAACGGATATGAATTGAACCTGCTACATGTCCAAGCCATTTGTCTTTGAAGGTTTTCAGGCATATTGAGTATTTCACTATGGTCATTCCCTCTGCCTCATTAAACAGTTATGAATTATAGAAATTGCTAGGTACTTGTTGACATCTGAAGGTAAATTACTTTCTAAAGTTTCTGCCCCCATCACCCCCCTGTGGTGCTGGGAATTGAACCTAGGGCTTCATACATGGTAGGCAAGTGCCCTCCCACTGGTCCACAACCCATCCCCCGACATTCTGTCTGATACCATACTGTGAATTACCCTTTCTTTGGAGATAGCTTGGGCTAAGAAGGGTGGAGCTGAGGTGAACTAACGTTGGTGAGCACCGTCCAGGCACCATTTCATGCAATCCTTTACTGCTTGACCCATCTAAAAACAAAACAAAAAACAAAGACACAAAACAAACAAACAAAAAAACCTGTCTGAAAAACAACCAAAACCTTTTTTTATTTTAAGAAATGGGGGGCTGGAGAGATAGTTCAGTGGTTAAAAGTGCTTGCTACTCTGGCAGAGGACCGGAGTTTGTTTCCCAGCACCTCCATGGTAGCTCACAACCACTAATAACTCCGGTTCCATTAGACTGGATAACTTTGACCACATGGTGACGACTGTTGAATTTTCTTTTGAAGTTTTTCTATATTTCCTTACTGCTCTATTGTGTTTTGTAAACCTGCTTTGCAACTGCTCATGATTTACTCCTTAAAATGGCCCTGAGAAATACTCAGGGTTGTTCTCTCTAACTTGACTTAGGAGGCAGTCACTGGTCCAATAAAAATCAAGCTTGCTTCAAATTTGGCTCAGCATTGCGGAGTGATCTTTCTCACCTGATGGGATTAACGGAAGCCTTGTGGAGTCAGTTCTGTCCTTACATCTTTGTGTGAACTCCAGGATTGAACTGGGTAGTCAGGATTGCGTGGCTGGCCAGTTTACCCACCGAGCCTTATCACTGGAAGCAGGAAAGCGGGCTTTCAAAAAGGTTTACTCTCCCCTTTTCCTGCGATGGAGCACTCCGTTAAGCCATGGAACGTTGTACCTTCTTCTAAAAGAACAAAATCAAGCCCGAATGCTGTTTATGGAGCAGAGTGTTGTGTTATGGGAATACAGGGTCGATGAAAGAAGAGAGGCCTCCATGTCCTTTGAGGTCTTCCCTGATTGGTTGTCTAGAAATCTCCAAATGTTCCTCAGGGTTCATACTCTGGTAGCTGCTGTGACATGCATGCCTGAGGGCCAAGAAGAAGGATCCCTGATCTTGACTTCATGGCTTCCAGAGTTGAGAAGTAGTTGTTGGCTGTTTAAGCCACCTGTGACTACCCTGAATTTGAAAGCCAGGTCCCATCTGGTTAGGGAAAGCATGTAGGAATGTTAGCGTGGCTCACATAACCAAGCACACACAGGCTCTACAGAACGCCACTGCCAGAAGCTCCTGAACAGTTTCTATCAGACAGAGACCTGAAGTTATCTCTGCTGTCTTCAAAAGTGAAAAGGAAGCTCACATCATCCTGGTTAGAAATGCAGTCTCCAGAATCCTCGGCTGCAGTGATGACTGGATCCCACAGGGAGCCCCTTTTGACCCTTCTCTGTGGGCCATCACACACCTGTCATCCAGGGTAGACAGACAGGCTGCCTGCTGGGGTAGAGCGGAGGGCCTGAAGGTGCTTTTTAGTTCCTTTACAGGCTCATGACAACTAAACCGTTTCGAGCCCTTTGATTATCGTCGCTGAGTTGCATATGTGTTTTCCTTGTAGACTCTCTGGGTGGTGAGGCTGGTGTTTAATCCCACAGCCATTTAGCCGTGTCCTGTGCTTGAAGACCCGTCAGCCCCCCTTTCATGTCGGGTTACTCACTGTCATTAACTGCAGCCAGAACGAAACCACGGGAGCTGCAGAAAGGTGTCCGTCCAGACAGCACAACTCTCCAAACTGGTTTTTTGCCTCCAGAGCAGGGCCTAGAGGGGGCCAGCCTCTCCTGACACTGGAAAATAATCTAAGAATTCTACATATAAGCTACAGGCGGGGCCTTGTGAGATGACCTGATCTGGGTCCAAGAGTCCCAAATGAGGACTGAACAGTACAGGGCACACACTTCTCCTTAAGTACACCTTTTCTTCCTTCCTTCTTCTTCTTCTTCTTCTTCTTCTTCTTCTTCTTCTTCTTCTTCTTCTTCTTCTTCTTCTTCTTCTTCTTCTTCTTCTTCTTCTCCTTCTCCTTCTCCTTCTCCTTCTCCTTCTCCTTCTCCTTCTCCTTCTCCTTCTTCTTCCTCCTCCTCCTCCTCCTCCTCTTTCTTTGTAAAACACCACTGAAGGCAGATCATTCTATATGCTAGCAGTTCCTGAGGTTATACTGTACAACAGGCTAGCCCTTCTATATACTATTCTCTGCTGATTTTCACAACTGTGTGAAAAGATGGATCTGTCACTTCCATTCTCAAGATGAGGAACCTGAGGCTTAGAGAGATCGCATGACTGTATTATTTACTTTGCTCACTGCTTCCAGAAAATACCAACAGGAAATGCAAGAGAGACGGGGTTAATCTCCGCTCATAGTTGGAAGGGTTTAGGCACCGAAGCCTGTGGCTCCAAGGTGATGAGTTTGGCTGCACCTGATTGCTCATGTTTCTGTGAATCATAAAGCAGAAACAGGGGCCGGGTGGTGATGGCACATTTCTTGAATCCCAGCACTCGGGAGGCAGAGGCAGGCGGATCTCTGTGAGTTCGAGGCCAGCCTGGTCTACAAGAGCTAGTTCCAGGACAGGCTCCAAAGCTACAGAGAAACCCTGTCTCGAAAAACAAACAAAAAAGACCCCCCCAAAAAAAACCCAAAAACATGACCCTTGAGGGTCCATTTTACATCCAAACCATAGCACTCTGCTTAGGCTCATGGCCACTTCATTATGTAAAATACATTAAATTCAATTTCAAAGGTTTTCACAGTCTAATAGTTTTTTTCCCCACTGTTAAAAAGTCATAGGTCTCTTCTGGGTCTCGAGGCAGTCTTCACTAAGAGCCCCTATAAAATAGTTTTGTTAAACTATACACTTCTAACATGCAATGGCAAAGAGCAAGCATTCCTTTTCTAAAAGAGAAGAATGGGACCATGACGGGGACAAACCAGACCAAAGCAAGACTGAAACCCAGCAGAGCAAACACCAGACTCTTCAGCCCCACGTGCGGTATCTGAGCTCCAACAAGCTATGGTGGTCACGGTAGTGTGAATGTAATTGACCCCACAATCTCATTAGCACTATTAGGAGGTGCGGCTTTGCTGGGGGAAGCGCATCACTGTCAGGGCGGACTTTGAGGTTTCCTATGCTCAGGATACCACCCAGTGACACAGTTGACTTCCTTTTGCCTTCTGGTCAAGCTGTCACCAGCATTGTGTCTGCCTGCAAACTGCCATGCTCCCTGATAGCTCCCCGCCATGACAATAATGGACTGAACCTCTGAAACTGTAAGTGAGCCACCCCAATTGAATGTTTTCCTTATGAGTTGCTGTGGTCGTGGTGTCTCTTCACAGCACTGGTAACTCAAACTAAGACAGAAGTACTGCCTTCCAGCTGTTGCCTGCAACACAGTTAGTTGGTCTCTCTTAGCCCAGGTCCACTCAGAACCTGCAGCTTTTATTGGTGAATGTGCACATTTCCGGCATCACCAGTATCTTGGAGTTTCCACTGCAACTTATGCCAGAAGAGAGCACCAGATCCCATTGCAGATAGTTGTGAGCCACCATGTGGTTGCTGGGAATTGAAATCAGAGCCTCTGGAAGAGCAGCCAGTGCTCTTAGCCTCTATCTCTCTGGCCCCCATCAGGAAGCTCTTTTAACTGCTGAGCGAGCTCTCTAGACCTGATTTCGTTTCTAACTGTGTTATTGTCCAATGTGAGAACAGCTTTTCAAGCTAAAGTGAGAACCTGTCACTGGCTCTGCTCCTCAGCCATGAACAGCAGGAGGTGAGGGAGTTGCATGAAGTATCCTGGCTCCATTTCCTTACCTACCATAGGGAGCTGAATTATGGGCTGGCTGGCTTCCCTCAAGCTTTGCACCATGCAACTATACTGTAGCTTGACTCCTGTGTTATTTTGCATGTTTATCCTGGTCCATGTGTAAATGATGAGAAACATTTCTACCAGCTTCTGAGATATGAGACCTCAACTTACTGCTTTCTGTTGGATCCTTAGGATCTGGACATAACCATCCAGGGAACAGAATGAACAGATTAGGTGAGGCCTTGTCCCCAGGTGCTTGTATCTGCTAGGGAAGACAGAAAACAAATGGAAGAATAAGTGTGCTGTTAGGGCTTGTCCCCCAAAGTCCCTGTGCTGAAAACAGTCCCTTCTCAACAGTATGGGGGAGGCAGGGCTCAAGAAGGGGTTAGGTCATGAGTACTCTGCTCTTGTTGACCAGATAAATTTATAAATAAATAAACAGGTCATGTCCTGTTTAAAAGGATGGTCTCTTAGTATAATATGGGTTGGCTTACTGTTATTATAGCTCAGGCTTGGTCTAGTCAATACACAGGAAAGATTCCCTTTGGCTCACAGTGTGGTGGGGCTCACTGTGACCTACGATAAGGCAGTGCATCAATCCAGGACGTGTGTGTTAGAGCAAAGTGGCTCACTTTTTGGACAGAGAATGAAAGGGGATGACACTATGGTCCCACAATCCTCTTGAGAGCACCCTCCGAAACTCTGAAAACGTCCCACCAGGTGATACGTCTTAGTTGTTTCTACCGCCTCTCAATGCCTTTAAACACTCCATATTCACGTGGCAGCAGAAGGGTTGAACACCACCGTACACCTGCATGTACACCTCTTGCACACCCTCCCACTTTCTACTGGAAGATGGTGCAACTAGAAGTCCTTGACCCTGGATTTCCCTACAACTATGAGGAATATGATCTTTATAGGTGACCTGGGCTCTGGTGTTATAGCAGTCAGAATGGACTAACACGTGGAGAATTCCATCAGGCCAGCCACTGTGTAGAACAACTTCAATCAAGTAAGGCCTGTGTAGGATCTACCTGCTTAACCTCCAATAGACCCTCGAATAGACTAAATTTGACGGGATCTAGAGTCACAAGCCTCTGGAGCACGTCTGGGAGGGAGCTTCTGGGTTGGGCTAAGAAGACCCTCCATGAACGGGGATGGTCCCACTCCATGCACTGGGGGCCGAGTGAAAAGGAGGGCATCTCTGCTTCCTGAATCAAGTGCGTGTGACCAGCTGGCCTTTCCTGACACAGTGGAAGCCTTCTTTACGAGGTCACCACCTACAACACAAAATCTTACAAGATGACCAAAGACATCAACACAAAGCAACCGTTACTATCACCAGCTGTGGCCATTTAATGTTTTTATAGTAATTAAGTAGATGTAAACATGGGGTCACCTGGGAGCTCTCTGTTGTCAGTGTGCAAAGCATTACTCAAAGCAGTCACAAGTCGGCTGACAGCATGCTGGAGGTACTCTGCCTCTTCCCTTAGCACACCCGATGAATTCCTCAACATACCTCACACAGATATCTAGCATCTGATTACAACACCTTGGGTGTTTGGTGTTTTCCATGAGAGAAGGGAGTCTAAGATTTTGCTGGGTGTAGAGGAGATCCACAGATGAGTGGACACAAACCGACACAGGACAAGAAAGGAAACATTCACAAACCATATTTAATAGAACATTTGTCATGATACCTATTGGGCTAGAAAAGTCCACTCTGGTGATTACAGACTTGTATGACTGAGTAAGGCAACTTTTTGACCCTTCCCTACACCCTAGTAGATTTTCCTAAAAATCTGTGGGACAAAGGAGGAAGAGGCACATTTGCCTGCTCCAAATGGAGACACGTCTCCTGGAAGGCTGTTTTACAACCCTGGGTCCTGGAACAGCAGCCTCTCCACCAGTCTCTGTAGCGTGCACAGCAAGAGCTGTGCACTCTGGATCTTGAGTCTGAAGTCTTAAGCGTTTCAGTCCATGGCACTTCAGAGGCTCTGCTGGGCTTGGCTCTATCCTTTAATAACCGCAATTGGTCTCAGTTTAATGGCCTTCTTGCTGATCCCAGCATCATGGCAGGTATTCACGACGTCTGTCACATTCTTATAGGACTCTGGAGCCTACAGGGAAGGGATTGAACACTGTAAAGTCCACCAACAAGAAATCTTTCAAAACACAAAGATTTACTTGAAATTATAAGAAATACTCGGAATACTTTTGTCCATTAACTGAGCAAAAGTTAAAAATATGAACAAACTCAGTGCTGTTAAGAGGTGTGAGATAAACAAGTGGTCCTAAACTGCTGTCTTCTGGTCCTCACACGTGCTTTGGCACAGACACTCGTGCCATACACTACATACACTAGTTAAAAAGAGAAGCAGCTTCACATTTCAAGTGCACACACCAATCTGCTTGGAAGGAAATGCTCCAAATGACAGAATAGTAATATGAGCAAAATTATTTCTCTATTTCAGCATCTATTAAAAAGTTTCTAAATGAATGTGGATTAGTAACTCTCTTCACAAGAGATTTGTGTCTATCTAAACAACTGCAAGTGTGTGGCTGTGTATGTACACAACTCCCTGCCCTACACACACCCACTCCTTACAACTACCGCCAATCCCTTGCACCTGCTAACACAGGGCAGGCTGCCAGACCCCGACTGGGCTGTGTGCTCTTCTACCACAGCGCCATTTCCATTTCTGAACTCTTCCCACTGAGGCCTCTGGGAACACTTCAGTGACTCTCAGGCAGAAGCTCTCCTCTGTCCACTTCCTTCACCCTGCTGTGACTAAACCTGCATCTTCCCTGCCTCCAACCTTATGAAGCAGATTTCTCCCCTCTCAAACGGGGTCATGTGACTGGGCCTAGAATGGAACATGAGTCCCCCTTAATATTCATGCATATTTGCACCCTTTCTTTTCTCCCCCAAAACTACCAGTTTTAAATCTTGCGGTCATAGTAGACCACCTCCAAGCTCTCAACTCGGTTATCAGCCAGCATGCAATGACTTGGGAGACAGACATCTAGCTCCCGACTCACCAGTACTCTCTTGCAATGATTCTGGATAATGTCACTATTCAGGGAAGCACCTTCATTCTGGCTATGTGGCGGCTATGGCTCTGTATACCTCTACCGCTCTGTGGGTTGTAGCCCAGATTTGTCAAGACCAGAGTTTACAACTCTTCTACAAGTGCATGTTTGGGCTCCTGATCCTTCCTGCTCTCCATGGCAACATTCCTTTAACCAACCATACAGGCCCTACCATCCCTGTTAGTGAACCACCCTAAATAACTTGCTGTAGAGCAAATTCTAATTGTTCTTAATAATAAAAACCCAGAATCAGAAATTAGGGGTGAAAGGTAAAAGATCAAGGGAAGCAGAGCAGTCAGCCACTAGAGTTCTTACCTCTACAAAATCCTCAGACTGAAAAGGGCCAAGCTCCTCCACCTTATGTTTCTCTGCCATATCACTTTCTGTCTCCAACTCCCTAGTGCTGGGATTAAAGGTGTGCGCCACCACTGCCTGCTTTCTATGGTTAACTAGTGGCTAGCTCCACCCTCTAATCTTCAGGTTAGCTTTGTTCCTGCACTGTGCCACCTCTACACAGCCAGATGATCCACCTAATCTTTTCTGCACTATCAGTTTCTCTCTTCTCATCAGTACAGTCACACTAGGCAGATCAAAGCATTCTTCACTCAAGTCCTCCACTGTCTTCCCATTTCACTCTGAGTAAAAGCAAAAGTTCTGTAAATCAAAGGCAAGGTTGGGGTAGGGGATACAACCCAAAGGGTCTGACTTCGTCTCCTTGCTTGTTCCTGCTCATGCCACCTGTGTCCCTTCAGGCCCACACTCAAGCATCACCACATCAAAGCCTTCCCTGGTCAGCCTCTGTAGAACTGCATGCGTCCAGTCATCCCTTACACCCTTCCCTTGTTTCCTTTGACTACATAGCATTTACATCCTTATTAATACGCTATAATTTTATTGTCTCTTAAATTCCATAGGAAGGGATTACATTATTTTTCTCCACTGTGTCTTCCTTAACACCCAGAACAAATGTCTAATAAATAAGACTATAGGAATAAAAAAGGCTATGAGGTAAGTAAAACAGAAATGTGGTGGCCATCTGTGGCTGGACGAATGCTGCTGTTTTTTTTTTTTTCTTAGTATTTTCCATATCCTTTAAATTAAAGTTACCACTTTATAAGTTGTGATGATCATTTTAGGTTTATTTATTTTATGTGTACTAGTGTTTTGTATGTTTTATGCCTGTTTGTTACATGCAGAATCCAGAAGAGGGCAGAGTTAATTGAACTGGGGTTATGAATGGAGTGAGAAACCTGGTGGGAATTGAACCCAGGTCCTCTGAAAAGCAGTGTGATCTTAACTCCCGAGTCAGGGCTCCAGCCCCCAATGCCCTGCCAAATGTATTACTCTTAAGAACAAGTATAAATTATCACAGAAGTAAGGTTTGACTGGTAATTCTGCTTTAGACTTCTAATCATTAAAAGCTTGAAGAATGAATATACCTACCACAAATTAATTTACAGCAGCAAAAAGAGGGAAGCTATGTAAAACCCACCGTGACCAGAGGTAAGACATGCACCTGGAACACTGACTACAGAGTGACACAATAACTCTATTTTATCAGAGGCTGCCTTCTTAAAAGGACAAATAAAGTTTGACTTTAGGTTCCAAACAGCATCAAGGCCATGTGGCAGTAAAAAAGAAAAAAAAATGAAAGGAGGAGCTAGAAAACTGGTTTTCTCTTAAGTTTGTGCAGATCATTTATACACAATTCTTCTCTGTGAATTAAACAAAACCTCTCTTTAAATATGTCTCTCTCCTTTTTCAAATTTGCTCCTAAACTGAAATATAAGTATACAACTGTACACAATCAAGATTAGCAATGGGTCATCTTAAACTACTTCCAGGGCTGGAGAGATGGCTCAGAGGTTAAGAGCACTGACTGCTCTTCCAGAGGTCTTTAGTTCAATTCCCAGCAACCCCATGGTGGCTCATAGCCATCTAGAATGAGATCTGGTGCCCTCTTCTGGCCTGCAGGCAGAACACTGTATACATAATAAATAAAAAATAAAAACTACTTTATTACTTTAAAATTTTTACAAGTAAATTTCACTACCTCTGTGTTCACGCATGCCACACTGCATGTGAGCAGGTTGAAGACAATTTGAAGGAACACATTTTCTTCTTCAATTATATGGGATCCTAGGTTTAAATTTAGGTCACCATACTGAGCCACCCTGCTGGTCCTCTCAACATGTTTTTAAACATTATAATGTAGATAGAAACTATATGAACAGTAAAAATCATTCTCATAGACCTAGCCTGTAATTAGTCTCCAAATAAAGGACAATATAAAATCAAAATGAGACAAACAAAGATTGACAGGAGTAGCAGCTCACACCTGTCATCCTCACTTAGGAGGCTGAGGATCATTTCAAGTTCAAGGCCAGAGTAGGCTTGGAGCTGGCTACTCAGGGCTACAAAGTGAGACTCTGTCTCAATGGGTAGGAATGGAATAGTGAGTGGTGGCGGCCGCGGGGACTGCAGTGGTGATGGTGGTGGTGGTGGTGGCCACGATAAAAACTGTACATTTGTGAACAGAATTCTTAAACCAGAAAAAGTGAACAAAATAAAAAACCCCAAAATCCAAAAAGAAATCATCAAAAACTTCAAGTCCTTTCTGTAAGTAATACCACAAATCCCTGTCCCTGCCCGCTGGCATAAATCTTAATAGTCCTTCGGTTAAACATTCATCAGGACTTCACTCACCTCTTCCATAACCAGCTTGGGTGAGGCAACACGGATTGCAATTCCCATATCTGCCAGTTTGTCTAAGACATCTTGAAAATCTAAATTACGGCGAGACTTTGCTCGGGACAACGCACGACCCTAGGATGAGAAAGGATCAGGGACAGGAGTGAACTTCAATTTATGAATTTTCAACTAAAACTTTGACTCTAGTCATTATTTAAGTCCTTGGGATTATATGCCTTTTCCTTGATTATTTAAATTTTTGCCATCATCACATCCTACTATGTACTTATTCATTTGCCTGCATTATCGTTAGTGTGTGTGCACATGAGCACATATATGCATAAAAGCCCTGGCATGTGTGTGGAGCCAGAACACAGCTCTCTCCTTCGGCCTGGCTGAGGCAGGGCTCTTGCTTCTGCTGCCGCTGTGAACTCCAGGACAGCTGATGTGCCGCTCCTTCTAGGTTCTAGTCTCTGCTGCCCGGGCATCTTGAGGGCTGGAGCTGCACGTGTGAGGGTCATTAGGCTTGCAGTGATAGTGCCTGCCTTGTGTGTTCACTTCTGAGCTAAGCCTTGCTATGCTGCTTACAATGCACAGGCAAGCTTTGAACTTGTACTCCTCCTACATCAGCCTCATCAGTAGCTAGGATTACAGGCACATATCACTGTATGAGGAACCCGAAATGCCATTGAGATGGTGAGGTGGGTAAAAGGTGCTTGCTGTCATGCTTGAGTCCCAGAAGCCATACCATGGAAGGAGAGATCCAACTGCCACAGAATTGTCCTGACTTCACCTGCATGCTAGGTCACATCATACCCCTCCTGGTAGACCCACAAACGAAGAAAGAGATAAAATATAAATAGTCTAAAAGCCAACGAACCACCTGGCCTGGGAGATGGTTCAGCAGGTAAAGCATGTGCTCGGCAAGCATGAGAACATGAGTTTGGTTCTCGAGCACCCAGATAAGAGCTAGGAACACGTCTGTCAGGTCAGCACTGGGGAGGCAGAGACAGGATTCCCAAAGGCTGGTTAGCCAGTCAGTCTAGCCATCAGTGAGCCCAGGTTCAGAGAGAAACCCTGCCTCACAAAATAAGGTGGTGAGTGTTGGAGGAGAAAACCAATGTTGGACTCTGGAACACACACACACACACACCCCTATCTTTGCTAGTTTAACCTTATTATATGTCCTTTATCAAGAAGACTCATCATACCATTTCTGAAAATAAATTTCTACCTAAAGCATTTTATATTTAAAGATTTATTTTGTATGATTCTAAGCATCACTGACTAAATTCCTGAAACAAAGCAATGGCTGTTTACACAGCACTGTGGCTCTTCTTGCCCTATAGTGGCACAGCTGAACTGTGGTAGAAGAATGTCTGAAGTACCGAGCTTTCTACAGACAGTTCACCACAGGTGGCTGAGAAGAGTGAGGCACACCCTCAAACAGACGGGCTCTCTGCGCAGAGTGCGTCTGCCCACATCTGGAGCGGACTGTCCAAGGGACAAATGAAGCGAGTGAGCAGGTGCAGTGGTTGTTGAAAAGGCCATGATCAGTGCGGTGCTTCCGTTAGTTATGCCACTTACAAGCCAGTTGCCTTGAACTCGGCTACATTAGTAAATGTCCAGTTGGGATTTTCTGGACTTGGTGCTACAAAGTCCTGAGATGCTAGGTGATTTCAGTCAGTTCACTAAACAGTGTATCATGGGGGATCATTTGCAGGAGTTATGACACACTCAAACCTCGATTTTGCTAAACTTAATCCTGAAGAGTAAATTTCTAAGCAAGTTTTCATCTCCTTACCGCTCCATGACAGGTTGTTCCAAAGGTCTCAGTCATGCCTTGCTCAGTGCCAGTCAGAACATAACTACAGGTCCCCATGGTGCCACCAATAAGCACTGGTTGTCCAGTAAGCTGAGGATACACAACACCAAACAATAAATTTTGGAAAGGTACATGCTTTTTATGCTGAAACTTCTTATGTTGCAGAATTGTGGAAGAAACCTAAAGCTCTAAACTCAGTGCTCTTACAGCTAGATTAAGGAATTACTTCTTTTTTTGGCTCTTGGGGAAAAGAAAGAGAAGGAAGATGTGAGGCCCACTACAGACTGCACATAGCACAGAAAACTCTCAGACTGGAGGGAAGTAGTGCAGGATTTCTCATCCATGACAAGGCCCTCTCTGGACTTCCTCATCTGCAAAAATATAAGCATAAGGGAAAGAAAAACAGCAGTTTAACCTCTGTCCTGCCTTCCGATAAATTTCAGGCTATCACTGAGCTCGGGAGTAAAACATACCATTATGTTTTACCAGAACTAAGATAGCACTCACTATGGGGCGGGGCATCACTGGGGCAGACTGGGAACCACTGGTGTCATGGGTGACAGGCTTTGTTCTTTATATACTTGCTGCTTTCCTGCTTAACTAAGCCTGTATCTAGAATTCTCTAGATCATGATCTCACTGCTCAAGCACAAGCGCAGGGTTACATACTTGGTAATCAACAGCAATGAGTGGGTGGTGCGGAGGGAAAGCACGGGTGGACCCCTTCCTGTGCACCAACAGAGTCCGCTCCTTTCCATCGACCACGTGCTGCTCCACTTTAGCAATATTGTGAGAAACATCATAAATCACATGCAGGTCCAGGTCGTCAGGGGTTGTGTTGAAGACTTTCGCAAAAGCCTAGGGGAAAGTTTCTATTAAAAGTAGCCAGCTCTAGCTCTTGAGAACATACTTTACCGCTTGTGACTAGTGAATTCCTGAAGTGAGTGGGGACTACAGAATTCAAAACCAGCAGTCACTAATTTCCACGTGAACACAGACACCGCCCTGGAGAACACACTGCCTGACACTCCTTTCACAGCCGTCTCAACCACAGAGAGCAGCAGCTGCACTCTTGCTGTGGCTCAAGACAAACTAAGGCCACCCTGGCTCTTTTCTTATCCTCCAGGCCTCCTGATTACTCTCCTGGCCAAAGACACCAAAACTTAAGATACTTTTCTAGTATCTAGAATACAAGTTTCTAAAATCAAACATACTTAACTTCCTGATTAACGCAAGAGAGCAAGTTCACTTTACCTGGCGGGTTAAGAAGGTCATAGAGGAGCGGTTAACCCAGGCGTAGTTTCCTGCCGCAGCCATTCCCTTTAAATAGTCTTGTCCCTCTGGGGATGCAATCCGAGCACAAGCCAACTGCCGGTCATTGACTATAATCTTGTCTCTCTTCATGGCCTTTTCCATAGCTACCAGTGCATCTGAAACAACAGAGCCTTAGGTCAGCCCAGGGAAGTTTCTCTTAAATCATTCACATTTACTGTAAAAAGACAGAACATGCAAATTCAAAACAAAACCCTAAGTGTGCTTCTAAGTTCATCTATTTGTTCAATCAAGATATATTTGGGGTTGAAAAGATGGCTCAGGAATTAGGAGCACTGGCTGCTCTTGCAGATGACCTGGCTTTGTTCCCAATACCCACATAGCAGCTCACAACTGACTGTAAACTCCAGTTCTAGGGGATATGAACCCTCTTCTGGACTCCATGGGCACTGTATGCACATTGTGCACATACAGACAAGCAAGGACATGGACACACACACACAAAATGTCTTTAAACGAATTTTTTTAAAAAGATATTTACTGAGAATCTTCTGAGTATTGTGACACAAATTTGTGAAACATACAGATAGCATATGCTTCCAGAAACCTGAAATGTGTATAACTAACAGCAACATTGCTTTAGTTACTCCCTTCCCAACATGTAAGTAAATGAGAATAGCATATATTGTGTTATCATCATGGTTTTTAAAAGATTGTTTTTAAAAGACAGGGTCTCACTTCATAACTCATTTGTCTCCAACTAACTACATTGTTCGGGCTACTTCAAAGCTATGCTCCTTCTACTCAGCCTCTTGTTAAATGTCTTAAACATAATTTTAAGTGCCTTACAAATAAATGCAGAGCATTACTCAAGACGAAAGCCACAGTCAGTGCTTCATGTGTCTGCTAGATTAAGGATCAGGCTGGCACAGATTGATTCTTACAGGATAAGACACAACTGTACGGGTGATGTAACATGAAAATTGATGTTTTTAATTTCCATGTGTGTATACTGTCTCACACAGCCTGATGCCTGTAAGTCACCCAGACACCGATTTCCATGTTCCTTGCTTCTGTTCTTCCTGCTTGTCTGTCATGAATGTCTTCTATGTGTTAACTATTCAAACCCCAAAGCCTGGCTTGAGAATTGTCTATAAAGCGATCTCTGAATATTTTTTAAACATATTAATGGTGCCTTTCTTACAATATTTTATCAACTACTACTTTTGTCCTTGGTGGTGGTGGTGAGGGCCTGGATGAGTGTTCATGTGAATGCCTTGGTCAACCTTGAGTGTTGCTACAGTGAATCCCACGCATTCGTCTGTTTCTGCCTCCCCAACACTGTGGTTGATTTTAAGTGTGCACCACCATCCTAGCATTTTTCTGTGGGTTGAGGGTCTGGACTTAGGTCACTGGGCTTGCCTCACACTTTCCTAACTGAGCTCTCTTTCCAATCCTTTTTCTCGATGAACATGATCTTATCCATCAGAGTGAGGCCAAGTACCGATTTTTGAACCCAATCCACCAAAACCACTAACCTTGCTGAGTACTACATGCTGACTGAATGAGTACCTCAACTCCACAGTCCAAGTACTATCAAGATGGTTAGTTAGCACTAACCCCCGACAGAATAATACAGTGCTAAATAGAACTCGCATAACCAAAGGCTTCCTAAGTGCCACATGCAGTTCAACGCTTTGCACATATTATTTCACTAACCTTGCTACCCACTTGTTTCAGATGAGAAAGATCTAATGAAGTTATTAGTTTGTTCAGGGTCACAAGTAAAAAACCCATACAATGTACTTCCATGGCTCAATTTAACTCTCTTATCTTGTTCCCCACAAACCATACTTTTGCTAGAACATACCTGTGGCTACCTGGTGGCCCAAGCCTCTGCTTCCACTGTGGATCATCACACACACCTGTCCCTTATGGTCGATGCCCATCTTCTTAGCAGCATACTCATTGAAAATCTCATCTACAACCTGGATTTCTGCATAGTGGTTGCCTGCTCCCAGGGTCCCCAACTGCAAATGTAAGAATGTCTGATTAAATAGTTTCTATTCTAGTCAAAAACAAATGAAGAAACAAACATATTTAAAAAGCAAACAGGTAAAAAAGCCAACAAAATAACTATACATAGTGTCTTAAGTAACAAAAAAAATCTAAGCCTTAGATTCTTATTACAGCATTTTCCAAAAATGATGTGGACTGCACTGGAGGTCTAGAGCGGCATGAGCTTTAAGTTGTCTATTACTGTTGCATCTGTGCGATGTGCGGGCACGGGTGCCATAGCACTCATGTAGAGGAGTCAGTCTCTCCTTGCACCTTTATGGGAGCTCTGGAGATTAGAACTTGGGTATGAGGCTTGTGCCTCCCTCACTGAACCATCTCACTGCCCTACAGACTTTTAAATGTTTTTTAGAAATAAACTTCGGCATACTTTGTAAGTCTCACGATTGTACCCATGTTTCTCCTATCTGCTGTAACTCACAATTGTATCCATGTTTCTCCTATCTGCTGTAACTCACAATTGTACCCATGTTTCTCCTATCTGCTGTAACTCACAATTGTACCCATGTTTCTCCTATCTGCTGTAACTCACAATTGTATCCCATGTTTCTTCTATCTGCTACAACTCACAATCTTTTATGAATATGTTACAAGCTCTAGATAACCTTTCAGAAAATGATGCATAAGCAAAAAGATCTGTGTTTTTTGATGTACTGTAAAAAACAAACAAAAAACTCTAAGGATATACTTTTTGTGAAACAGAAGATACAGATTTCCTCCTTGTAGATCCTGCAAAGTGAGTTACCTGAGGGAGGCCTCTCTTTTTTGCCCTGGGTGAGACCTTGTTGGGGTCAGCTTGCAGCATCCTCCCGTACTCTTCACAATGCTCCTTGTCTTCAGCCCAGGCGTAGCCTTCCCTCAGAGACCAGTCCACACCCATCTCCAATGCCTCCTCCAAGTCTCTGGGGTGAGCAAGGAAATAGTCATTTCACAGCAAAGGACAGCCAAAGTTAGAAAGAAACACATCCCAAGGAGCATAGGGATGTGTGACAACTACTATTCCTGTATACCAGGCTTGGTTAAGAGTTCATGCTTTCTAGTTTTTTTGTTTGTTTTTGAGGAGAGTAGTCACATAAATGATTACTATATAAAATGAAGATAGTGTTATAAACATGATTACAGTTTCACTTGACATTTACATGGTCTGCTGTACTTAACAAACCAAAGCAGATTTTCATGTAGTCCAGGCTGGCCTTGAGCTCGCTATGTAGCCAAAGACAACCTTTGGTAGAAACTCCTGTCTCTATCTCCCAAGTGTGGACATAGCATGGACCATCGTGCTCATTTTTCATGTATACTAGGTAAGTACTCTACCAACTGAGTATATATCATCAGCCTATGTGATGTATTTTTCAATTATTATTATTTTCTTTTATATTACATCTGCCTTTCAGATTCTGAATTCCATTAGGGGACAATTAAACAGCCAAAGAAAAGCTGTAATCTTAATCAGATATTACCATCTACCTCTATTTTACATGTCTTTATTAATAATTTATGAAAAAATAGTCAAATAATGAAGGTATCTGAATTTCCTCAAGTAACACAGGTTACATCTTAAGGTTTATTTTCACCAAAGCATTGCGTGGCTTTACTGCATCTACATTTTGAAGATGAAGGGCACAAATATTAAGTGCTTAGAGAGAGGACGCTTCACCATCACCCAAGGGGCAGGCGTTTCACACAGCCAGAAGAGAATACTCCCTTCTCCACTACCCTAGATGACAACCCTTTACAAACAAAATGAATTAGGACAAAATTTTACCTGAAATATTTGTAAAGATGCTTCATGTTCAATCAGTCATTGTTACATGTATGTTTTTCAGATTGGGGTGACACAGGGGTCATATGAAAATAAAGGATAAGCATCTAAATTAATTTTCCTTCACGTGTTCTTTTATTTATTTTTTTGGTAGAAGGGACTGTGTAACAGGTAACAGTTAAGAGCATTTATGCATTAACGTATGCATACAAACTTAAAATGCAAAGTACATACAATGCAGATGTCAAAGGAACATCTTTGACTTATACTTGATAAACACAACATTTAATCCAGATATGGTGGTGGACACCTGCAATCCTAGTATTTGGGAGGCAGAGGCAGGGACCATGAGTTCAAGCCAGCCTGGTTCCATAGCAGGTTTAGGGTAGAGAAGACCCTGCCAAGTGTAAGGTGCACCGCTTGGCATGCGCAGTACAGCACTGTCACCAGGCACCCTGCCAAGTGTAAAGTGCACCGCTTGGCATGCGCAGTACAGCACTGTCACCAGGTACCCTGCCAAGTGTAAGGTACACCGCTTGGCATAAGCAGTACAGCACTGTCACTAGGTACCCAAGAGAGAAACCCTGCAGCCTTGTATTATTGTGCTACTCAGCTAAACAGAGCACATATTCAGTACCATCATTCAAAAAAAAAAAAAATTGTAGATGAATGGGTTCCTTGAGAGGTACTTAGAACATAACCTGTAAGAACGGCACAAGCTCTTCAGTCTGAACCCTGACACCCTTACCAAGCTTAATTAATTTCCTGTTGTTAGTTTGCTTTCTGCTAGCAGTGGTCATCATCTGGGTGAGGTACTGGGCACAGTGCCAGTATTCTAAACATATTCTATGTCAAGAATTTTTTTCTTTTTCTTAATTTTTATGTATATGGGAGTTTCGCTCCAACATACACCTGTACCCCATGTACATACAGTACCCACAGAGGTCAGAACATGGTGTCAGATGCCCTGGGTCTGGAGTTAGAGATGGTTGTGAGCTGCTGTGTAGGTGCTGGGAATCAAACCCTGGGCCTCTGGGAGAGCAGCCAACAGTCTTAACTTGGCCACATGCTTTCTCTTTTTAAATTGTAGACAGATTCTTATGTTACCCATGATGGCTTTGAACTCCTGGGTTAAAATGATCCTACCATGTCAGCCCCTGAGAGGCTGGGACTACAGGTGTATGCCACCAGCTCAAGGGCTGTTCTAATGAACATGGGCTGGAGCTAATGCTTTAAAAAGCAACTACTCTGTGCTTCCTAACAAGTGAGGAGTAAATGTCTAAATTGGAAGCAAAGCTGAGCCACGTGGTTTCCCTTCCCTTTCCATTTACCAGAATCCCATGCTCTTACTTGGCATTCATTGGGATGACTCCTTTTGATCCCACACCAACGGGAATGTGGTCAAACATAGCTTGGGCAAGTTGTTCCTTCACAGGCTGCACATCACTCTCATCTAAATTGGTTCTTAGCAAGCGGACACCACAGTTAATATCAAATCCGACACCACCTACAACATACAGGAGTTAAGTCAAATCTTACCAAATAATCAGACAATCAGAGCATTACTTGAAGGAGTTAAAAGAAGGCACATTCTTTCAAAGACAAGCATGTTTTAATGTAGCCATCAAAGTGGCTTTCTGCTGGGCAAGTCTGTCAACACTGAAATAATGCAAGTAACACATGCACTAAGGTATCTCACCCACAGTGGGGAGTATGGCAGACAGACGAATGGGAGTAGTAATAACACGCCTGTTTGTCTCACATCAGAATGGGAGTAGTAATAATATGCCTCTGTTTGTCTTACATCAGAGGCCAATAACTGTCAGTTTTCTCAAACAGCCAACCTTTCCTACTGTGCATCTTTTTTTTTCTTAAAAAATTTTTTTCCAAGGTTTTGTCTTTTGTACATTTAAATTGCTGTACTTTCTCCAACTTTTAAAGATATTCCAGGAGGCTGGAGAGATGGCTAACTGGTTGCTCTTCCAGAGGCCCCAAGTTTGATTCCCAACACCCACAAGGTAGCTCACAACTTCTTCAGTCCCAAGGGGTCTGTTATGTCCTTTTTTGCCTTCCCCAGGTACCAGGCACACACATACATGCAGGCCATACACATTAAATAAATTAAAAAAAATATTTCAGCCCCCCCCCCCATTTTCCTAATTTGTGCATTTAAGACTAGAGTGTATCTGCATACAAAAATGGAATTTCCAGTTATGGTGGTTTGACTAGGAATGCCCCCACAGACTCATGTGTTTGAATGCTTGGCCTATGGGGAGTGGTACCATTAGGAGGTGTGGCCTTGTTGGAGGAAGTGTGTCACTGTGGAGGCAAACTGAGGTCTTTACGCCCAGTATGGCACAAAGTCTCCTTCTGCTGTCTGTGGATCAAGACATAAAAATCTCAGCACCTTCTCCAGCACCATGTCTGCCTGCATGCTGCCATGCTTCTTACCATGACAATAATGAACTAAATCTCTGAAATTGTAAACCAGTCCCAATAAAATGTTTTTCTTTATAAGAGGTGTCATGGTCATGGTGTCTCTTCACAGCAATAGAAACCCTATATAAGATACCAATTAGTTGAAGAAAACTCAAGACCTGATGCCATAGATTTCAAGCATGTTACTGTTTCTGTATGTTAAGTCTCCAGGAATGTAATTCATCTTAAACCATAATCTGAGTCCCTTAATCACTACCTCCCAAACCAGCAGTCTCCACCCTCCTTCTACTTAGACAACCACTACTCTCTCTATGTGAGTGGGCTGTGGCATCCGTCCTCTTTAGATTACTTTGACCATGTTGTACCAAATGGGCAGGATCTCCTTTTTTCAAACTGAATAATATTCCATGTTGGGGACTGCAGACCCTCAGACCCTGAGTTTTGTATGACCCCTTGCCTGCCAGAGTAAACAGCTTGTTTTCCTGTGCTTGCAGCTGCTCTAGGCATGAGACCTTCATGAGTTCCTGATGGCACGGGAGTGGTTTCTGATGGGCTTGCAGCTGAAAAATCCCGAGAGCTAGGGCATGGCCATTAGTCAAGGAGAGCCCTATATTAACTGCCCTGGAACACAATAAAAGGGGTATTCTTGTTTCAAGGATGACCCGTGTCTCTGTAAATCTCTAGCCCCTTGCCAGACTCACAAACCATCCCGTGGTGTACAGGTGGGATGGTACAATTTCACTCTTGCTGCCTCTGTCTATTCTGTTTTCAACTGACATTTGGGTTGTTTCCCTGGCTTGGTTATTGTAAATTAATGCTACAGTAAACACACAAATGCAGATACCTTTTTGAAATAATGATTTCAGTTCCTTTAGATATATACTTAAAAGTGACATGGCTGAATTATATAAAAATTTATTCATTTTTATTTCATGTGCATCAGTGTTCTGCATATATGTCTGTATAAGGAAGTCGGATCTCCCAGAACTAGAGTTACAGATAGTTGTGAGCTGTCATATGGGTGCTGGGAATTGAACCCAGGTCCTCTGGAAGAACAGTAAGGTTCTTAACCAATGAGCCATCTCTCCAGCCCCCTATTTTTTAAATTTTTAAAAAGAATTTCCATGGCCTGTTCTCTATAATGGCTTCATCAATCCAGTCTCACCAATAGTGTGCATGTCATTTCCTCAACATCCTCCTTTTCTGTCTGTGGTACACACACAGGTGTGCACTCACCCAGGGGTGCACACGTGGAAGCCAGTGCCCGAAGGCCTCTATTGCTCTCTACCTTATTCTCTGAAATAGGGTCTCTGACTGAATCTGGAGCTCACTGTGTCAGAAAGACCAGCCAGCCAGCGAGACCCCAGGATCTGTCTGTCTCCAGGCACTGAGGTTACAGAGGTACATCCCTATGCCCAATTTTTATTAGGTGCTGGGGATTAGAACTTAAGTGCTTATATTTGTGCAGCAAGTACTCTGCCCACTGAGCCATCTTCATGAGCCCCCCAAAATCCTCAATTTTTAATGGTTTTTGTGTGAAGTCTGTTTATCTCTCGAGGTAATGGCAAATGTCAGTCTGAATACTGATGATTTGAACAATCCAGCTAACAAATGTGATACTTGGTGTGTGCACACGTTACAGAAAACATACTTTCCTTCCGTTTCTTTCGTAAACACACAACACTTCATAAATTTGCATGTCATCCTTGTGTGGGGGCCATGCTAATTAATCTCTGTATCATTCCAATTTTAGTCTATGTGCTGCTGAAGCAAGCACAAAATGCACTTTCCAAGTGCACATATTTACAACACTGATGACATGCTGAACCATAAAGCAGGATTCAAACTTCAAGGCACTGAAGCTGGACAGGAAGACATCTTTAACCTGTGGGGCTCATATATCTGTATCTTTGTTTCTTCTTCCCCTCCACCTCAACATCCACATCCACTGGTATTCCCATGCCTTCCACCATGTCTTTAATTCTGCTGTTTGAAACTCTGCCCAATCATTCTTACAGTGAAGGCCTAGTCCACCATTGCCAGAGGTCAGACCTGAAGACATGAGTCGAAGCTTTGCCATTTAGACTCTTCGAAAGTAAAACTGTCCCTCCTGCTGAGGAAGGTTTTCAATGAACATATCTGATAGCCACAGACGGATGGACATACAGACAGAGGTACACAACTAGAGGAGGCTCCTGAAGACAGAACCACTGTGACCCTGCCCCCGCATATCAGCTGCAGTGTCACTACGCACAGCAGCTACGAAGTGGAATTAATGGCCATCAACACACTGATGTATAGAGAAAATGGAGTACGTGCGCAATAATTTTATTCAGCCATAAAAAAATATTTGCAGGAAAATGGATGCAACTGGAAATTACTGTTAAGAATAAGTCAGGGGCTAGAGAGATGGCTCAGTGGTTAAGAGCATTGCCTGCTCTTCCAAAGGTCCTGAGTTCAATTCCCGGCAACCACATGGTGGCTCACAACCATTGTAATGGGGTCTGGTGCCCCCTTCTGGCCTGCAGACATACACACAGATAGAATATTGTATACATAATAAATAAATAAATATAAAAAAAAGTCAGACTCAGAAAAATACCCAACGTTTTCTTTCATATGTGGAACCTAAATTTAAAATTGTGTATATCAGAGTATTACATGTTTGCTGGTCATAAAGCTAGAAAGAGGATCATGAGAGGGGAGGAAGGGATCTGAAGGGAGGTGGGAATTGGGGAACAGAACACAAGCAGATTGAGGCGAGTGGACTAACCTGGGGAGGAAAGACAAGCAGCTAGAGGAGGGACAGGGTAGCTGGGGAGGAGAAAGAATGGACAATGTAGAATGACACGTGTGAACACGCCATAATGAAGGCCTGGCTCCTATGTAGATGTCACATGTGTAAGCACGCCATAATGAAGGCCTGGCTCCTATGTAGATGGCACATGTGTGAGCACGCCATGGTGAAGGCCTGGCTCCTATGTAGATGGCACATGTGTGAGCACGCCATGATGAAGGCCTGGCTCCTATGTAGATGGCACATGTATGAGCATGCCATGATGAAAGCCTGGCTCCTATGTAGAATGGCACATGTGTGAGCACGCCATGATGAAAGCCTGGCTCCTATGTAGATGGCACATGTGTGAGCACGCCATGGTGAAGGCCTGGCTCCTATGTAGATGGCACATGTGTGAACACGCCATGATGAAGGCCTGGCTCCTATGTAGATGGCACATGTGTAAGCACGCCATGATGAAGGCCTGGCTCCTATGTAGATGGCACATGTGTGAACACGCCATGGTGAAGGCCTGGCTCCTATGTAGAACGGCACATGTGTGAGCACGCCATGGTGAAGGCCTGGCTCCTATATACTAACCTAAAAATCAATGAAAACTACTAGCGTTAGAACAAACACTATGCAGGAAGTACGAAGTCTAGCAGAATCCATCCACTCCTCCCAGTAACGCTCAGTGCTGACATTAGACACATTTGCCTATGCAGTAGCTGAGTCACTGAGAGAAATTTTGTCAGAGAAATGTTTCTTTTGCAGCCAATGTCTGATATTGGCATCTGATAAAAATCCCCAAGGTTTTCAATAAGTGATTTGATTGATATTTTAATAGCCTAATTGTCTATAACCAGCTTTAATGTAGAAAATAAGAAATCATTGAATATGAGACTGAGAAACGCACACTAACCCACTCTGTCTCAGAAAGGCCACACAATACAGAGAGAAGCCACACTGCACCAGCACCTTACCTGGGGATACCACGGCTTCAGGGTCATTCATATCAAAGGCAGCCATGTTCCCTATGGCAAAGCCATAGCCCGAGTGGACATCAGGAAGCCCAATAGACCGCTGGAAAAGAACGAGACATCAAACACAGCTGTCCCACTCTGTGCTGTGGCTGTCTGATGGACCGGCCCTCGACTCTGAGCCCCATTAGAGAACTATTCGTCTACAGATCCCTGTTCACGAGTAAAGGTGAATACTGCCGAGGACATCTTTTCATAAAGTCTGACTGCCAACAGGAAAGTCTCAGAGTGACAGGCTGCCAGAGAATCACACACTAAGTACTGGTGCTGTTACTTTTTAAATTGTCTCAAGACACTGGCAAACTGTAGTTGTGCCATGGTTTATACAGGTCGTGAGAAATTTCACAAGTGAAATCTACTTGATAACATCAATACAGCACATTTCATACACTGGGGCCAAGTAAAGGACGGCATGCCATACAGAAAATACGTCAAATATGGTGAGACATGGAGATAACTGGAAATACGAGTTCATAGATACAGGAGCCCCATCATTTCATCACCACCACTACCTCCCCTCCCCAAAGCACAGCATTGTTAACTAGCATTAAGAAGCCTCATAAAAGTCTGGTAAATGGATCTACTTCTCAACACTCTCCTCTGAAGGTGAAATCTGAACGCTAGGCTAGTGGAGGCCCAGGTACACCACCCGCTCCACCCTATTCTCGGTCACTGCTCCAGCATCACTAGCATAGGCAGCTGGGTTGTCCTTTCCCACTCTGCTCGGTTCAACGTTCTCTTCCTTTCTTTCTCAATTATCCTCAGACAGAATCACAGTGAGACCTAGAATGGTGCACTACTGAAGGAGTAACCACGCACAAGGGCAAGATCTAAATCCCTCCATAACAGCCACTCCAAAGGTTTGTTCTAAGTCTAAGTGTTACTGCTACAGGCAAAGGTCTGTTAGGTGGAGCCCTTCACTCATCCAACAATCATACACAATGTGAAGGATCAAGGTTCTGGCTCTGACTCACATGAACGATCCCGGGTAGGGCTGCCACATTGCCAATCTGCTTCATGGCTGGCAGGAAGCCACCAACACCTGAAACAAACAAACCTCAGTCTGAGAAAAGTGACACATTTAATTTTTAGCATGACTTATGTACATGAAGGGGCAGTGGTTCTGGTTACAGAGCAGAGAAGGATGGTGGAGACGAAAGTGGAGAGGGAACGTCAAGAAGCACGTTCACAGGAGGGACAGGAACACCAGATGCTTGTCAGTGTCCTGTGCACACCACAAGAAGCTGGCTTGCAAATGTGCGAGGGATAGAAAACATTAACTATTAATTTTTATGCCGCCAGTATAAAATGTACTCTATCAATAACTCATAGTAGTTATTAAAAATATTAGCAGTGGGGGTTGGAGAGATGCTCAATGGTTAAAAGCAATGGCTGCTTTTGCAGAGGATCCAGGTTTGAGTCTCAGCACCCACATGGCAGCTCACAACCATCTCTGACCATCCGTAACTCCAGTTTTAAGGGATCAAGACTGTCTCAAGACAAAACTACCCCAAATCAGCTGTGGTGTTAACCTAAACTACCCCAAATCAGCTGTGGTGTTAACTAAACTATCCCAAATCAGCTGTGGTGTTAACCTAAACTACAAAGGACAATGTGGGAAGAGCTGAGCAAACAAAACAATGGCTTCAGAGTCAGCTTGGAGGGCAAGGTCAGCTTTCTCAAATGTTAGCAGCTGCTTTTTTTTTTAAACGTGTGTGTGTGTGTGTGTGTGTGTGTGTGTGTGTGTGTGTGTGTGTGTGTGTGTGTAGGCCACAAGCCCACAATCAGTATCTTCCTCAATGTCTCTCCACCTTACTTTAAAATTCTTATCTACTCGCTGTGTGTATGATGTGTGCACGCACAGGGAGGCCAGAGGACAGCTTTGCGGAGCCAGTTCTAGTCTCGTATCTTTACATGGGTGCCAGGAAGTGAGCCCAGGTGCTGAGGGCTGTGTAACAAGCACCTTCTCCATCTAGCCCTCTACCTTATGCTTTTGAGGCAGGGTCTCTCACCGAACCAGTTACTGGTTAGACTGACTGGGCAGCAAGCTCTGCCCGGCTCTGGCCGGCTCTGACGTGGACACTAGGGATCCCAACTCGGTCTTCAGCTCACACAGCTGGCACTTCTGTCACTGGGCCGCACCCAAGGCCTCCAGCAGTGCCACTTAACAGGGAACTTACTCAAGTGAGGGAAGAGGGAAACTTTTTGCTAATCTAGAAATGAAAAGGACCAGAAGATGCTTTCTATTCCACCCTCACTTTAGAGCACGATACTCTACACCATCCTGTAGCCATGTGAGACAGGTGTCAATCCTGATGTTCACTTAACTAGCATACCAGTTAGGAGCTGGCCTTGTCCTGTTGAGTTGCTTCAAATCTTTATTAAGAATGCTTGGGTCCCCATGAAACCCCCCATACCCAGGTTTACTAGGAAATTTGGGCAGGAATGGGTTAATGACCTTCATCCTTAATAGAATCAGGAGTGCTGATAAAAGTAAAGCTTTGAAAGGCTCGAGTCCTGCACCTACACATCATCACTCAATCCCGAGTCCATTCAGGATGAATCCTGTGGGCTAAGCTCAAGCAATCTGTGTTGGATGGTAACATGGAACATCACTCTATACGCTTACCTAAGTATCATTTACAATGTGGCATTAATAAATGTATCTAAGAAGCACACGTGCACATGCGCGCGCACACACACACAAGGGAGCACTGGTTTTAAAATCAGGAATTCAGATTTGAATTCTGGCTCTGTCACCACAGTTCTGACCAAGGACAAGTTAAAAATCACTTAAGCTGGAGCTGGAGAGATGGTTCAAGGGTTAAGAGCACTGGCTGCCCTTCCAGAGGACCTAAGTTCAATTTCCAGCACTCCAGGGATCTCGACACCCTTACAGACATGCATGCAGGCAAAATACCAATGCACATAAAATAAAATATAAAAAGAAACAAAATCTCTTACATTCACTGAATTTGCCCATCTACAAAAGACGGATAATACTGTCCTTTTTCGTTATTACAAACATGGCATGGACAGTCACTATAAAATACTGAATGAGGTGCCTGAGACACAGTGGGTGCAGGATGAACAGGAGCACGGGCTAAGCCCCATGCTCCAAACCCTTAAACAGCAGCAGCTAAACCGGCTGTCACAGACCAGAGCTTTCACTCAGGTCTTCATCATTCCTTGACAATATTTTACACAGGCTGAGCTCTTTATTCAGGGCACGGGGAGGCTTTACCGCGCCACACACGAGTCTAAAGTGTACTCACCACCACCTCGACAGGCATTCCTTAATTCCTCAAACATCAGTTTTTCCAGAGCATCATTCACGTAAAACACTCCTTCAACCTGATACAAGAGAAAGGAAAACATCGTCTAAACCCAAGCTCACCACATACAGACGCAGTGGGCAGAATGTATGCGCTACACGTCGTGTTTACATCGCTTTATTCTGCACCAAACTCCTGAATTACGTCTTATAAGAGGAAAAACTTTCAGTCAGAAACTAGAAGATTTTAGAGCATTTCAGGTCTGGGTTCAAATCAGGAATATTCAGCCAGCGAAATCTCAGCAACTATCAGAAAAAAAAACCTAAAAATCTACAACACCTCTGGTTATGAATATTTAAGATAGGCACATTCAAACTGCTACTTAAGCGCTCATGAATTTCTGAGGTATGTCTATTATGATTTTGCTATTTTGCAACTTATACATTATAAAAAAATACATGGTGTCCTAAATAATGTATAATTTTCATGTGTCAAATAAAACTAGCAGGTAAATCTACTCACCAACTCCCCCTCTTCCCACAAAATAAAGGGAAAATACCATTGTTTTATTGCTGTGGTCTTTTTCTTCCTAGCATCTTGCAAAGTAATGGGGGCTCAAAGACATTTTGTTTAGTGTCAAATGAAAGGAACGGCTAAAAGGAAATTTTGTGATTTTTGAGAGTCTTACATAGGTTGCCTTGGCTGGCCTCGTCCGCATCCTAGACGGTCCTCTAACCCAGTAGTATCCATTAATAGGCTCTTCCGCCCTCCGCCTTCAGTGCTGGTGAGAACACAGGCCTGAGCTATCTACCAAGCAAGGCCTATCAGGAACTTTTTTTTTTTTTTTACATGACCATAATCCTAAACAGAAACTTTTTTTTACTGAGACCACGGACTGCAAACCATTATCACTTAACACACGTGCCAAACCAAAACCTCAAAAGTGTTTTCTTCCTCGACTTTAACAGAAGCTACGAGCACAAACGGCCTGGACACAGAGAGGGCAGCGAGGCCCAGGGTTTCGGTCCCTGGTCTCCTGCTCCACATCACCCAAGGAGGAGGAAAAAAAAGCAGACTGGACATGAAGTCAGGGCAGTCTTCCTGGATGGGTACCGCCGGGTCCTAGGGGTCTCGGCCATCTCGAAGACCAGGAACAATACGTGCGTGGGGAAAACATGCGTGAACCGCCCTGCTGTGTCTGTCCTCGTTGGGGGAAGGGGGAGGAGGCTGGTTAGTGGCGGAAGCGCGACCCGCAAGGCCGCTACCCCCGGCCCCGCAGCCCCGAAGGCCGCTACCCCCGGCCCCGCAGCCCCGAAGGCCGCTACCCCCGGCCCCGCAGCCCCGAAGGCCGCTACCCCCGCGCCGCCTCACCTGCATGTTGGGCACAAAGCCCTTCTTGATCCTCCAGCAGTTTTTATTGATCTTGTCCAAGAACTGCAGCTCATCGTTGTAGCTGCGACTCATGGCGCCGGCGAAGGTGTCTGCAGCTCCCGACTCGAAGAGAAATCGCCGCGCAGTCCACCGGCTCCGCGCCGCCTCTGGGGACTCAGGGCGCAGGCGCGACCGACTCCGCCGCAGGAGGGAGGAAGGCAAGCGCCGAGGCTCAAATCTCCTCGCGCAAGTCGCGGTCGTCTGGGTATGATGCCTTCCGCAAAGGAAAGCTAAACCAAAGATCTGGCTAAACTACCTTGCTAGTGGATTTTTGTTTTAAAAATAAGGTCTCACCATTTCGCTATTAGTGGGTCTGGAACTCTCGCTGACTCGCTGGAACATGCTGGCCTCGAACTCCCAGAGATCCACTTGCCTATTGCTGCCGCGGATGAAAGGCGTGCTTGGGAATGTTTTTAAGCCGCTCCTGAAAACCCTTGAATCTGAATCAAGTCAATTCATATTCTGCTCTGGAGAATATATAGCTTGGAGTTCACAGCCCCATGAGCGAAACAGCTGAGCAAGATAAAATACTAATGAACAGGGGCTGGAGAGATGGCTCAGAGGTTAAGAGCACTGGCTGCTCTTGCAGAGGTCCTGAGTTCAATTCCCAGCAACCACATGGTGGCTCACAACCATCAGTAATGGGGTCTGGTGCCCTCTTCTGGCCTGCAGGCATACACACAGACAGAATATTGTATACATAATAAATAAACAAATATTAAAAAAAATACTAATGAACAGCACATTTGACCATTGTAATGTTTCAGAATGAACTGTGGACGTACAACAAACATTTTATGTTACAAAAAGAGCATTCCAAGGGCTGGAGAGATGGCTCAGTGGTTAAGAGCATTGCCTGCTCTTCCTTAAAGGTCCCGAGTTCAATTCCCCGGCAACCATATGGTGGCTCACAACCATCTGTAATGAGGTCTGGTGCCCTCTTCTGGCCTGCAGGCATACACGCAGACAGAATATTGTATACATAATAAATAAATAAATAAATATATTTTTAAAAAGAGCATTCCAAATAGGCATATGACTACAGTGTATCATTTATTTCTACAAACACTTATGAAGGCATCTGGTACAGCCAGCAATGCCCTGCAAAGGTGAATACATTACAGTTGCTGTGAACCATTGGGGTTTCTTAGGCTAACTTTGGAGTAAGCCCTCTGCGATGTGCCTTTAAACACAGTGGACTCCCACTCCGTTGCAATAAAAGAGTTTGACTTATTTGTTTCTAGTCCTATTTCCTGTGAAGAAAAAGCACAGTAGCTATCAGGAAGACTCAGTTTCCACCTATGCCATTACCAACCTTTGTGTGATAAATTCCTCTTAATCACATCAATGAAATGGGATCATAATTCTACACAGAGAGGTTGTGAAGATCACAAGAATGAAGCCGGAGGAGTCACCAGGCCAGGGCTTTAAGCACTTAACAGTACTCTTCCATTCCCCAGTAACCCAAGCAGCGTACAAACGGAGGGTGTGGTTTCTGTGCATTTTCACATAGCCATCCTGGCTGTCCCATCCTGTTCCCCTGTTCTGTCTCACCCAGATGATGAATAACACTGACGGCAGCTGTGAACTGTCTAGGTTTTGTAGCCGCTCTGGCACTATTGTTTGATCCCTGAGAGGACGCCTCAAATTTAAACAACACAGGATGACCACAGGAAGATTTAAGAGGCTAGCAAGTCCTTTTAATATTGATATTTGTGGAACATCAGTCTATTTTCTGTCATACTTTATTATAATAAATTCAGGACAGGAGTTTTCACACACAGAGACTGACAATGATAGAAAACAATTTTAATTAAGCACAGGACAGTAATAGGAAACATAAAACATAAAATCCAACTAAAGAAGGCAGTCTCTAGAGAGCAGACATGATTTACACACACTCACACACACACACAACTACCAGTGCACATACAGACAAGTTCCTTAGCCACCTGGTCAGATCTTCAAGCCTCACTCTTATCCACAGGTTATAAACACAGGCACACAACATGCTTACATATACTGACATACATATATGACGCTACCACTGCCTTGTCCCTGTTCAGCCCTTTAACTCAGTCAGCCTTATTCCAGGTCTCTTAGGACTCCATAGAGAAACTGTTTCACATGGGCTTTAATATCCGGGGTGCAGGGCCTTCATCTTCCAGGTTTACAGTTCCCGTGGGACAGAATGTTGTTTACTTTCTGGGTTGAATTGTGAACCAGCAATCAGTGGGTTGGCCGTTCTTTCCACGGTCGGTTTAGCAGGTTCAGACCTCCCCAACTGTGGAGATTTGGCTGTTGTTTTGAGACTGTTTCATGTGCCAGGTCAGTAGAAATCAGAAGGAAACCCTGAAAAGTATGCAGAATGAAGGCAATAATAAACCAAAGGTATATTTGGGTTTTCCTGGGGAGGAAAGTTTCTTTGCTGGGCCCTAAGGCATCAAGCCTTTCCCAGCCCCTTTACCCTATGTGAAGGCTCCTGACCTGAAGAGGCTATGTTGGATCACTGTCACTAGATGTGACTTAGGAATGGGGAGTGGAGAGGCGGAAAGCTGGTGGGGAAGAGTAGGTGTGGAGTAGTGGGTAAGTGGGAGATGCTTTCTGAAACCTGTTTCTACTTTCCAAAATACAACAACACGTAGAAAAGAAGGGGCAGCAGTTTTGTGAAGTCACTTAGTAACCATCTCCCAGGAAATAGCATTCACTAGGGCCCAATTCTGAAAACGGCTGAAATCCTAAGAGCCAATCCATAGGGTTCTTTGTTGTGACTGTTTTAATCCTTCAGCCTCATAATATTTAGAAACTTGGTCACCAGCCAGTGACACTGCTTTGGAAGGTTGTTGAGCCTAGGAGGTGAGATCTTGCTGAAGGAAGTGTCTTGAGGTCTTAAGGCTTAGTGGATTTCCTGGATACTGTATCCTGACCAGGTCTCTCCCATTTCTGTTGGCCCACCTTTCGCTGCTGTGGTGGACTGTATCCCTTCTAACTGCTGCTGAGAGGGCTTGGGGGGTGGGGCAGACCAGGCTCTCCTAGTAGCCTCACAGAGACCAGGCCTTAGTTTTAGTTCACTAGAATGGGACAGAGCTAAACAGACAGTCCTCAGGAAAACCACAGTTTAGGAGCAACCAATCAGCAGGCACCCATAGCCTTCTGCTAACTCAGCAGGCCCCCAGAGTCCTTTTGCTGACTCAGCAACTCCCCCCCCCCCATAACTAAAGCTAGCTTTCCCTACCCTGTTGCTGGAAGGTCCCTAACCACTAAAACCTTCCACCAATCAGCCCCCAGACCAATCTTTCCTCCACCAATCAGCCCCAGATTAATCCCTCCTCCCTGGAACTCCCGAACTCCCCTTAAAAGGAGCTTGTGACCTTCTTGAGGGGTTGCCATATGCCACCCCAATGCTGGAATTAATAAAGCGCTCTTATTATTGCATATGTGGCTATTCGTCTTTCCTTGGAGGAAAAACCATTTTTTTTTTTTTTTTTTGGTTTTTCGAGACAGGGTTTCTCTGTAGCTTTGGAGCCTGTCCTGGAACTAGCTCTTGTAGACCAGACCCTAACATTTGCCACACCTTTCCCTGCTGTAGTAGACTGTATCCCTTTGAGTTATAAGCCAAAACAAACCCTTTCTTACATTGTATTTTGTCAGGCATTTAGTCACAGCAACCAGAGAGGCTAACTTCTAACTAACATGACAGCCATTTTCCTCTCTACCCAAGACACTAAACTTCTTTGGGTCTACTTTCGTCAGGAAATGGGATTAATGATCTCAGCCTTACAGCTTGTCTGGTGAAATAAAATACTTTTAAAAGTGTTTTCTCAGCCGGGTGTTGGTGGCGCGCGCCTTTAATCCCAGCACTCGGGAGGCAGAGGCAGGCTGATCTCTGTGAGTTCGAGACCAGCCTGGTCTACAAGAGCTAGTTCCAGGACAGGCTCCTGAACTGAGCTACAGAGAAACCCTGTCTCGAAAAAAAAAAAGTGTTTTCTCATACTGTGGAGTGATTTAAATGTGACTTCAAAGTTTAAATTTTTCATTGTTAATTATAAGCTTTAATAGCTGGATGTTCTGTTTATGAAACCCCTCCGGCTGGTAAAAGTCTAAGGAAAGAAAATAAAACATAATGATGGAGCAATGGCTGTGTGGATAAGAGAATGCCTTGCTCTTACAGAGGACCTGGGCTAGGTTTCTAATGCCTGCACTGTTTGAGTCATGATTGACTGTTACTCTAGTTCCAGGGGACCTGATGTGGTACCAGAAGGAACATGGCATACATACACACACTCATGCACAACACATATCCACATGAAATAAAGTAAATATAGCTTTAAAAAATAAGTAATGAACAAAGCAGGAAGCTTGTTCTACTGTGAAAATCAGTAGTGAAGAGGAGATTAGGAACCTTACCTCCAGAACTTCAATGTCTGAATTGACGAATGAGATGTTGTAGGGGTTGGGGAGAGGAAACCCTTGCTGTAGTTTTGCTACAATGTAGAAAAAAGGTGTAAGATAATCAGGGGGGGCATTGCTTTTTTTTTTGGCTAGCATTTTAGAAAGAGATGGGACTAGAAGCTTTTTAATAGTTTATCTTATCTTTGTTCCTGGTCTTATTTTAATTCACAGTGATATGTCCCTAGCATTTTGCTGGATGAATTAGTAATTAACTTATATTCAGTAAAAATGCACCTGTAATTATGTGTATTTGGATACTAAACAAAATACTGTTCATGTCCTCCCATTTAAGCACTAACCATGCCTGACTATGCTTTTCATTTTCTACATAGCCATAAAAGATACGTGTGTATATATGTATATGTGTACACATGTATTTACACACACACATATACATATATATGTATATATATTTATAATAGTGGGGTGTACTTGTGTGTGTGTAGTGTATGCACCTGTGTGAAGGACAGAGGATAACCTCAGTGCCATTCCTTACTTCCATCCACTACCTTGGCTTATTGTTGCTTTGGAGATGGGGGTCTCTCATTGACGTGAAACTCTCAAGTACGCTAGGCTGACCAGTGAATCCGAGAGATCCACCTATCTCTGCCTCCATCAGCACTGAGATTGTAAGCATGTACCATTGTGCACAGCATTTTAAATAAAGGGGGAAAGGGACTTCCTGGAGGATTGAATTCAGGTCTTTGTGCTTTCAAGTTAGTTGTCAACTGTCAATCCAGTCCCCTATTTTGAAAATTTCTAATTTATGGACTTGGGAACATTTTGTGTCTAATATAAAAAATATTTTAACTGAGCCAAGCTCCAGATGCTTTGGTTTGTAAGTCATTCTGGATAGGGGAGAGAAGTAGGATTGTCATTCATTAAAGTGTGTCTTCCCAGACAGTAGTCCTAGGGAGCATAATATTGTTTCTAGTTAACCTGAAGGAGACATAACTGTCTAATGACAGAAGTTCTATTTCTCTAACTCAAGCCAAGTTAGCCCTGCTTGGTGAATGTGTAAACAGTGTTGTCAGCAATCGTAAACCTGCTAACTGGTTTCTTCAGCTCTTATTGCTGAACACTGCAAACTTCTGGCTCTGAGCCAAATCCACAATAACACTCCAGACAGGCATCAGGGTAGAAAGTTCCAAACACAATCGAGAGTGTGGCCAATCCTGGAGTCCCATCATGTTTTAAAGGATTCCTTACTATTGGCCAGAGGGAGGACTCCAAAGTGAAGAATGGAAGAGAGGATATTCTCAAACCTCACGACCTAAAATGGAAAAGGAGACTTTATCAGTTGCCAAATCAAGGTTCCCCGAGAGCATCAAGCCTGGTTTGGGTGTGCAGGTCCCCAGCACTCAGCTGGGTAGAAAACCATGGCTAGAGTTTCCCTGCAGGTGCGCGCTAGCTCCTGACTCCTAATCTCAGAATTCTCCCTGAAATGAAACATCTGTTTGGGCCTCAGCTAAATTCGCTGACCTCACTAACATTCCCAGATCTGGTTCTGTCTTACTTACTGCCATCTTTCGGTTGGATGTGGCTAAGTGACCTGTCTAAGAACACAGAGCCAGTAAGTGGGACTTCACTCTTGCAGCCTGGCTTCAGAGTTAAGGTATGAAACCATTATGTGTATTCTCCATCTACAGAGACAGACAAATCAGTTATCATAAATGCAGGAAGAATGGCCACTATTTACTTTCTACCTGCCACCCACTATGCTGTAGATGTGTTGAATGAATTGGGCTTCAGCAGATTCTCTTAACAGCCCTGAGTGATCCCTACCTCCATCCCTGCTCCAATTGCCTATTGTTTTCTTCTATATTATTTTCAGTACATGCAATGTATATTTGTTCACTAGTTCTACCCTCAACTGGTTGCAAAAGCATATACTTATTCTCACACATTCTAAACCTGGGTTCCAAATAGTAGTGCTATTGGTATTTCGGGATGGATTTGTTTGTCTGCCTATGGGCTGGCTGGTGTGCTATGGGAAGCTCAGACATATCTCTTAACATCTGTTCCTGTATCGCTCTTCTCCCCATTCCAGATCACGATAGCAGAGGTCCCTAAAGTGGACCCTTGTGGAGAATCACTACAGAGAATGTTAATGCCACAGGGTGAACATTCATCTTGAGCATTGCTAGGCTCAGTAAGAAGTTGTACATGAAAGACTGACGTTAAGAATGAAACTTCACGTCCAGCCGAGCATGCGCTAGGCAGACCTCTACCCAGGAAGTCTGACAATGTGCTTCCACATTCTATGATAGGACCATTTGTGAGCAAAGGAAGTCATGGACTTGGCTGACCTTCTTGACGTCTAGGAGTACTGACATTCCATGTTACTTGTTGGGGAGTATAGGGGTTTAAATAAGAAATGTCTCCCACAGGCTCATGTATCTGAACACTTGTTCCCCAGTTGGCAGTGCCATTCGGAGGTTATGGAACCCTTTAACCCTTTCAGCCTTGCTGGAAGATGTATGTCACTGGGGGCGGGCCTTGAGAGTCTATAGCTTCACCCAACTTCTTGTTTATCCACTCTACTTCCTGTGTGTGTGGAGATGTACCCACTTCATGTGCCTGCTACCAGACTGTGACATCTCTGTTATGGACTCCCCCTCCAGAACCATAAACCAAAACAAACCTTTCTTTTCTTTTTTTCTTTTTCTTTTTTCTTTTTTGGTTTTTCGAGACAGGGTTTCTCTGTAGCTGTGGAGTCTGTCTTGGAACTAGCTCTTGTAGATCAAGCTGGCCTTGAACTCACAGAGATCCGCCTGCCTCTGCCTCCTGAGTGCTGGGATTAAAGGTGTGCGCCACCACGACCTGGCTACAAACCTTTCTTCTATAAATTCTTTTGGCCATGGTGTTTATGACAGCAACAGAATAGGAGCTAAGATTAACATGTCTGCTCCCAAGCTGGATGTGGCCTGAATGCCTTTGAAGAATGAACTTAATTATGGAATTCTGAAACTTAAATTTAACTCTAGAGGATCATTTATTTCATCTAGGAACCAAACAGCCCCACGAGAATGCCCATCTTTCTAGCATCACACACGGTCTTTCCAATTCTTTTCAAAGCCTTGCAATATGAGTTAAAGTATATTGCTAAAAGCCGGGCGGTGGTGGCGCACACCTTTAATCCCAGCACTCAGGAGGCAGAGGCAGGCGGATCTCTGTGAGTTCGAGGCCAGCCTGGTCTACAAGAGCAAGTTCAGGACAGGCTCCAAAGCTACAGAGAAACCCTGTCTCGAAAAACCAAAAAAAAAAAAAAAAAAAAAAAAGCTAAGCTAATGGATTTCATAAATGAATATCACGAAGGCCCCAGGTTCAATCCCCCATGCTGCAAAATCAACCAAACACATAAGCAAGAAAAAAATTCAAAGCTAAAACTGTGGAGAAATCAAGGACTCAGAGGCACAGAAAGCCACATATGCAGGTTACAACACAACAGAATTCTGTTTCTTGTACCTTTTCCAAGGTACCCTGAGCTTGCACTCCCTACCTTCACGTCTCTATGGCTGTTCTCTGGCAAAGAGAGCCGGAACCTGAAAGGAAACAGGAAGAGGTTAAAGGAAGGTAGATTTATGGGGATGGAGAGATGGTTCGGCAGTTAAGAGTTAATAGCAGTTTTTCTCTTGCAGAGGACCAGGGTTCAGTTCCCGTCTCCCCACATAGAGACACACAACCATTCGTAACTCCAGTTCTATGGGATTCAGTGACCACTTCTGACTTTAACAGGCATCAGTCACATGGTACATAGATATTCAGGCAACACACTCATATACATTAAATAAATCTAAAATACACTTTTTTTTTAAAGAAAGCTAAATTTAGACGCTGGAGAGATGGCTCAGAAGAGCACTGGCTGCTCTTCCAAAGGTCCTGAGTTCAAGTCTCAGCAACCACATGGTCACTCACAACCATCTGTAATGAGATCTGGTGCCCTCTTCTGGCCGGCAGGCATACATGCAGGCAGAACACTACATACATAATAAATAAATCTTTAAAAAAAAAAGCTAAATTTAAAAATAGTAAATGCTGGGCAGTAGTGGTGCACACCTTTAATTCAGCACTCAGGAGGCAGAGGCCAGGTGGACCCTGAGTTCAAGACCAGCCTGGTCTACAGAGCAAGTTCCAGGACAACCAGGGAGAGAAACCCTGTCTCAAAAAAACCAAACCAAACCAAACCAACAACAAAATAATAAGAAACAATACAATAAAAAAGAAAAGTAGATTTCTTCTTTTTTTTTAAATAAAAACAAATCACTACTGAAAAATCCACACATAGCCAGGCATAATGGTACACACTTCTAAACACAGGACTCAGGAGCCTGTGTCAAGATTAGGAATTCTATGCCAACTTGGGCTACCTAGGCAGATATACTACAAAAACAAACAAAAGATTCACAAACAAACTCAGAAGGTCATAGAGTCTACTGCACGTATTTCCCGCCCTTGTAATTCTATGCTTAGGAAGCAGAACAGAACCAAGCAGAAGGCTTAGCTGTCTCTAGAGTGACTCCCAGTGCTCTGGCCCGTCTGCAGGGCTTAACAGTTGACAACCTGAAATGCAAAACATTGTCAAACACTTTGCAGATCTTATGACTTTCCATAGGTCTTTATCTTCTCAACTAGTGAACTAGGTGTTTCACTACATGTGAGTGAAAATGCACTGAGATAATGCAGTAGAAGGCTCAACACTCTGCCTGCTATATTCTTATTGCACTACGCAAACGTGACTTTTTTTCAGTGGTGAGCAGAAATGCCCAAGGCCAGTGCATAACTTTCTTACTATTCCTTGTCAAATATCAAGACAACAGATGGTCTGGTCTCCCAGTTTTGCTAAGGGCTCTTCCCAAGATACAGGCTTCACCTTTTTTATCCAATAGCGAGGGTAATTTGAAGGAATAGGAATTCATGGGGAAGACACCTTCATTTTGAAGATGGAAAGACGGAAGTCAAAGGGAGCAAATGGCAGACTTGGGATAAAAACCAAGACAGCCCCACACACCACACACACACACACACATACACACACACGCATGCACGCGCACACACACACACATGCACACAGACATGCACACACATGCACATGCACACACACGCACGCGCGCACACACACATATGCATACAGACACGCACACACACACATACATACACATACACACACACACACACGCACACACACACACACCTCAAAACAAGATCTTTTTATGAAGCCCAGGCTGGTCCTGAACTCCCTAGCCTCCCAAGTGCTAGGTTGCAGCCGTGTGCCAATACTCCTGGTTAGAACAGTTCTTGTGACATCCATCTCGTTTTGCCTTTTCCTCAGTTTTCTGCGGCTCACCTTTGCCCAGATCTGAGCCTTGTTTCTATTTCAGCTTTCTCCTGAGCCTGTCTGTCTCTAGATTTGACCTTCTACAGTCGGTCTTCCATGCCACACCCAGGGTAAGCTGTGTTATGGACATGTCTGATGAGGACACTACCATGACCAAAATTCTCTAATGGCTGTAATAAAGTCCAAGTCACTATCATGGCACACGAGACTTCCTTCTACCTGGGTTCCCGGTCAACTCTTGAGTATAATTATTGATTCTTTCGAGTCTTGAATTTTATCCTCATTAACCCTAGCTGTGGGATGTGATCCTGTTTCATTCACTGAGAATGACAGAATTAAGGTTTAAAAGGTATTGGTTGCAAATGTATTCCAAAAACTCCTGAAAAAAAAACATATTCACCTAAAGTAACATTATGGCCACTGGTCACTGCAATTTAACACCATTAAGCCAAGAAGACCTGTATGATAAGAACTTTAAGTCTTTGAAGAAAGAAACTGAAGAAGACACCAGAAAGTGGAAAGATCTTCCATGCTCTTGGGTAAGCAGAATTAACAGAGTAAAAATGGCAATCTTACCAAAAGCAATCTACAGATTCAACGCAATGCCCATCAAAATCCCAGAAAAATTCTTCACAAACTTTGAAAGAACAGTATTCAACTTCAAATGGAAAAACAAAAACCCAGGATAGCCAAAGCAATCCTGTACAATAAAGGAACTTCTGGAGGCATCACCATCCCTGACTTCAAACTCTATTATAGAGTTACAGTACTGAAAACAGCCTGGTATTGGCATAAAAACAGACAGGAGGACCAATGGAAGTGAATCAAAGACTTGGATATCAGCCCACACACCTATAAACATCTGATTTTTGACAAAGAAGCTAAAAATATAACATGGAAAAAAGAAAGTATATTCAGCAAATGGTGCTGGAATAACTGGATATCAACATGTAGAAGAATGAAATTAGATCCATATCTGTCACCATGCACAAAACTCAAGTCCAAATGGATCAAATGCCTCAACATAAAACCAACCACGCTGAACTTCATAGAAGAGAAAGTGGGAAATACACTTGAATGCATTGGCACAGGAGACTACTTCACAGACACTGAGAGCAACAATTAATAAATTGGACCTCCTGAAAGTGAGAAGCTTCCATAAAGCAAAGGACAAAATAGCAGTCTATAGAATGGGGAAAAGATCTTCACCAACCCCACATCAGATAGATGATTGATCTCCAAAATATACAAAGAACTCAAGAAATTGGTCATCAAAAGAACAAATAATTCAATAAAAAAATGGAGTACAGACCTAAACAGAGAACTTTCAACAGATGAATCTCAAATGGCTGAAAGACACCTAAGGAAATACTCAACATCCTTAGCTATCAGAGAAATACAAATCAAAACACCTCTGAGATTCCATCTTACACCTGTCAGAATGGCCAAGATAAAAAACACTGATGACAGCTTATTGCTGGAGAGGAAGTAGGGTAAGGAGAACATTCCTCCATTTCTGGTGGGAGTGAAAACTGGTACAGCCTCTTTGGAAATCAGTCTGGTGGTTTCTCAGAAAATTAGGAATCAATCTACCTCAGCACCCATTATCTCACTTTTGGGCATATACCCAAAGAAGCTCAATCATACCACAAGGACATGTGCTCAATTATGTTCATAGCAGCATTATTCATAATAGACAGGACCTGGAAACAGCCTAGATGCCCTTCAACAGAAGAATGGATAAAGAAAATGTGGTACATTTACACAATGGACTACTATTCAGCGATGAAAAAAAATGACATCTTGAAATTTGCAGGCAAATGGATGGATCCAGAAAAAAAAAAACATATTGAGTGAGGTAATCCAGACACAGAAAGACAAATATAATATGTACTCACTCATAAGCGGCTTTTAGATATAAAGCAAAGAAAAACCAGCCTACGATTTATAATCCCAGAGAACCTAGACAACAAAGAGGACCCTAAGAAAGACATAAATGGATCTAAATAGGAAGGAGAAAAAGATCTCCTGAGTGAATTGGGAGAGTGGGGATCATGGAAGAGGGTAGAAGCGGGGGTGGGGGGAGAGGAAGGGCGGGGAGTAGAGAAAAATGTATAGTGCAATAAAAACAATAAAAATGAAAAAAAACTTTAAAAAAGCCCCCTAAAAATAATTTTAAAAAATTAGGCTTGACATAGCTTCAAACTCATAAGTAATAACAAAAATCTGAAAACCTCTTAAGTCTGGCATAGGTCAGAGATTGTGTCATTGGTATTGCTCCTGGAGGATCCATGCAGCATCTTTAAAGGTTCTGCTGAGGAGATAGGAGGGGGTCGCCTCCCCACGGCCAACCTATTCTGGTGTTGAAATCATGTCGGAACACATAAGTCTCCTTTCTTCCCTGACCAGTCCAAGTCATGTGCGGACATCGCAGGAGTACCTGCTATGACAGTGCATCTCTGGGAAGCCCATGCGCTAGACTGCCTTTCTCCTGGGCACCTCAACTTTCTCTCGCATGCCCACAGCCTCCTTTATGAGTGGATTCTTGTCTCTGGCTGCAGAGACACTGGCAGGACAAAACCACCGGCCTGGTTCTGAAAAAGACAATCCCAGCTCAGATCATGAGGTGACCCTGACTTTGGCTTTGGAATTATCTTCTATTCAACTCCCTCATCTGATAGTTAAAGTGCAGCTACTAAGAACAAAGTCTTACTGCAGGGCCACAGAGCTTCACGATTGTTCCTTGAAGACAAATAATATTGTGTCTTGCCTGGGGGTGAGGCACAGAGGCAGAGCCCACTGAGTGTGCCTGTGGCACTGAGTTCTATCATCCTGCAGGTACACGGAGAATATGGCCCATTCAAAAAGTTTTAGAGAAAGTTTATTTCCTAGATTGAAAACCAGAGTAAAACTGCAAACTCTTAAGCATGATGAAAGGTCATACGTGGCCTGGGTCAATATGGTGAAGTTGATACAGCATAAGCCAAGAGGGAAAGTCAAGTGCAAGGTCGTAACAAGGTCACCCCTCCAACCCCATGCATGCCAAGAGAGACAAGGACAATCAGTCCTACTACCCAATGCCTTATGTCCTGTTTCAGTCCATAACTATGAACTTCTCAAGGAGTGAGATGCAGTCTTAATGATTGTATCTCGGCATTGAGTATGCATCTCAGTACATCCCAGCACTAAGCATGACTTTATTGGCCCATCCAGAAGATGTTTTTCATGAGCACCTAACCCATGTCAGTTAAGGGGCAGGTGCTGGAGATGACCGTAGGCACAGTCAGACTCAGAGTTCTCGGGGAGTTCACAGCCTGGTAGGAGGTGGGGGCATTATCAAAGAATCCCGATAATTAAAATTTAATTTCAAATTGAGGTAAATGCTCTGAAGGGAAGAAACGAGTCATCGAGTCATGTGACAAAGGCACTTGACCTGACTTGGTAGATGCATGAAGGCTCCCAAGGAAAGTCTCCTTGAGCTGAAACGGGGAGGATGGATAACATTTAAAATAAAAAGCAGAAGGAGGTCACACTCCAGTCAGGACAAAAAAAAAAAAAAAAAGCAGAAGGAGGAAGGGGGCCTGGCAGTGGCCCCTTGAGGAGACAGAGCCACAGAGAGGGCACAGCAAAAATGGTGCTGGAGAGGCAGACGAAGCTGTCCAGACGAGGCGACCCCACCACGTGGAATTTGATCTTGAGTCTGGAAGCAAAGAATCCATGGAAGGTTTTGAAGATGAAAGATGATGGTTGCAGCGTGGAGAGACGACTGCGAGCCAAGAGCTTCTCAGGTGCTCACCCAATGCTCAGCCATGCGAAGAGTTTAATTTAAAATTGTAGAGGAGGATGCAAAGTAGTGCAGATGCCAGTGTTCTTTTTTGGGTTTTACAAGGGTGTATGTGTGTGAGAGAGCATGGAGTGGGGGACGACAGTCGTGGGGCAAAGCAAGTTGTCCTTTGAGGAAAGCATTCCATACACAAATCTAGAGTGACAATTCATACCCACTAATTGCCTGTTCCTCTTGTTCCTCTCCCAGGTTAGGCAGGGACCATTGTCCTTCTCTCTGTTCTCTAGACCAAGAGCAATATGAGGCACGAAATATGTGCTCAAGAAATCCTTACTGAGTGGATGTAGAGAGACAGAGGAGATGGGTAGGAAGTGCTAACTGGAATCCGGGGTGGGGTGGGGTGTCCTTTTGAGGTTGAAGGCATTCTAAAGAAAGTTTTAGAAAGATGGGGAAGGAGGAGGAACAGCTAGGGATGGGGGTTTGAAAGCCAGGACCAGCAGTTGAGGAGCTTACGATGCCAGAGCATGGTGCTTTCCCTCACACTTTGGGCCTCTCACTCTTGGTCTGAGCCCTTCTTCCCTTTTTTTTTTTTTTTTGCCTGCTTCTGTTTCTCCAGGGCTGACCTTCTAACAGAGATCAAACAGCATGGCTTTTCCTTTTCCTCCTGTGGGTGACTGCTGAGATTTACAGGTTGTCTGCTCCAGGGTCTTCCTTTTAAACTCTAATACAACTGCCCTTGAACCTGAAACTAAACCAAACCAAAACAGAACAACACAAATCACCCAGCAGGCTGTGGGTTTGACCTTTAGTTAAAGGTTTCATGGAAGAACTACTCATTTAGCAGGTAAGGATTCCCTGGTGTTTTCACCAGAGTTCCTACGAAAGCCTGGAAATTCTCCCGAGAAGGATCTGTTTAGAGTTTCCTCCTTTGCCAATAATCCAAAAGCACCCTCATGATGAAAACCACAGATGCATTCTCTCTGGATATGTGTTCCTGATGGCGCATGTTGGGAAATATTTATTTACCTGCTCCACCTGTGAGGAGGCGAGTTAGTAATCAGCTGCATATGTATTTTCTGACTACATTGCTTGGGAGGGGTTGCAGGGTGTATGTGTTGATGGGTAGAGAAACAATAATGCACATTCGATTACCTCAAGGTGTTTTGTGTAAGTGTGTACACATTCCCATATGTGTGTGCAGGTGTGTATGTATTTGTGCATGTGTCCTTCATCAGAGGTCACTCTCAATCACTCTCCACCTTACGTTTTGAGGCAGGGTCTCTCACTAACCCCTGAGCTCCCTGATTTGGCTAGGCTGTCTGACCATGGAGCTCCAGGGATCCTCTTATCTGCCTCCTCTGCTCTGGGGTTTCAGACGTCTGTCTCAGCACCTCACTAGCTTTTTTAGTTTTGGGGATCCAGACTCAGATACTCCTGTTTGTGCAGCAAGCACTTCACTGACTGAGCTATCTCCCCAGGCATCTGACTGCCTTGAGTTTTGTAGATTGAGGGTCAGAATTAACTTATCTGAATGAAGACCAAGAAAGAGAGAGTATCATTTAACATGGTCTATGGATCTATAAAAACACCTACTATGTGTAAGAGATGCCTCCAAACACAATTCTATTTAGCTCAAAAGGCTCCATGACAGAACAGTGGGAATCTGCTTTATGATGTGGAGGGCCAGTGCTGTATAGCTTTTCAGCTTTTTGTTTTGTTTTTTTGAGACAGGGTTTTTCTGTATAACTTTGTAGCCTGTCCTGGAACTAGCTCTTGTAGACCAGGCTGGCCTTGAACTCACAGAGATCCACCTGCCTCTCCCTCCCGAGTGCTGGGAACAAAGGCATGCACCACCACCACCTGGCCAATGCTATAAGGCTGCTCTGACTTGTCACGTCTCTGAGGGACAAGTTTCCCCACCTTATGTAGTCAAACTTGGATTCTTGGACGGGAAGTGAGAACTAACTACCAGGACTGGTAGCAATGGCTAGGCTTTGCGCCAAGGGCTTCATATCCATCACCCCATCCACTTGTCCATCAGATCTATGCAGAGGTGAGAGGTGTGGTGTCTGTCTGATGAGGAAACTGATACTTAAAGCTTGAATAGCTTGCTTCAGGTTCACACAGCTACCAGGTAACAGACAGAATCCAAGTCCAGATCCACCTGACTGCATACACTGACTAGACATTCCCAGAGAGGTCAAGTTTATCAGAAGCACCCCTAACTGTCCATTTCTTTTGTCCATTCCTCTTCTTGGTTCCAGCAGTAAGAACAGGGTTGTGTGCCTTTTTCATCCAGTACACTCTGTTCTATGTCTTCTCTTTTGCTTTTCAATGCTTAGTACTGAGAAATGATTTATTGTCTTTTCCAGTTCTGCATGACACCAGGTTCATGGGTGTCGTGATCCAGACAGCCATATTTATTTCCTAAGTTCCAGGTCTAGGTGTCATTTTCTGTCTTAATTCATCCCTATGCCAAAGGCAAAGTAACACTGTAGGTAAACACCCATGGCTTTGAAAATAGGTTCAAGTTCTGATCCAGCCTTTGAACAGCTCTGTGACCTTGAGAGTAAGTTATCTAAGCTCCGCAATCCTCGAGTCACCTCCAGGTGCTCACTGAAGTTCTGTTTGGTTCTCTCCTGGGTCTCTGTGCTGTCCTGCCTTGGTTCCTGGTCATCTAGGGAGTGTCAGGAGTGGGCGCCCCCTTGTGGCCTTTTTCCTCCTACTGCGTTGCCTCATCCAGCCTTGATTCGAGGGTTTGCACCTTATCTTATTGTAACTTAATATTAGGCCCTGTTTGTTGGATACCCCTGGGAGACCTGCTCCTTTGGGGGAGGGGGATGGAGGAGGAGTGTATCTGGGAGAAAGGAGAGGAGGGTTAGAGGGACTGGGAGAGATGGAGGGAGAGGAAACTGCTGTGGGGATTCAGTGTATGAGAGAAGAATAAAAGAAGAAAGATGGAAATGAAGTAAAATGGGTGCTGTGCTGGGTGAAGGACCTAGGAGACTTTAAAGCTCAATAATAAAGAGAAGTAGAGGACAGTGTCCCCCACATAGGAGTGAGGGGTTCTCTCAAGAGGGACACTCATGAAATGACATTGTAGGGGCTAAAGGGGTAGCTGAGAGTTAGAACACTTGTTTAAGATGCAAAGCCTTGAGTCTGAGCCATAGCATTGAGAGACAGAGACAGAGAGACGACAGAGACAGACAGATAGACACGCAGAGGAGAGAGAGAGCTTGTGTAATTGAGCATTTCCTTTGTGATTGCTGGGACTAGACAGAAATGTCAAGTGATAGTTACAGCCAGCATTCTTTGGGCAGCAAATAGACAGTGTACACATATGGACTCACGATGCCACAACCCCCTGAAGCCGGTTTTATCAGAGCATCGTTTTATGGAGAAGGAAATAGAGATTCAGAGGAGTTAGCTAACTTGGCTGCCTGAGACTACACGACCCATAAACGGCAGTGCTGGCACCTCAACACAGCTAGGCCTGCTCTCTGATTCATCATGACACCCCCTCTGGTTTGCCTGTGGTTTCCGTATCCGCACAGCCAAGGCTAAGCAGTTCAGCCAGAGTGAGTGAGAAGGCCATGGCATGCTGGAGTTTATCTGGAGACACTATGGCCTGGCTCTTCTCCTTTGATGTCTGTCTCGTGGGTTCCCCAACCATGCCCTTTCTTTCGTGTGTGTGTGACAAGGCCAAAGACCAAACCGGCTTGGCCTGAAAGGCAGCAGGGTGAGTCCTAGAGGGAGGAGGGGCAGGGTTGCTGAGACAAGTCTGCCTCTCAGCCCAGCCTAGGCAGCCTTGCTAAGCTGTTCTCTGGCTCTTTGGCCAAGTGAGGCCTGACCCACACACGTTGCTCCAAACCGGCTCAATGTCTGAATTTAATACAGCATCTTCTGCAGGAACCACCTTCAGACTCCTTCAGTTTCTATCCTGACATCATTCTTCATAATTTTTTTTTAAAACCTTGTGTGTATGTGTGTGTCTGTGTGTGCACCAGTAAAGGCCTGAAGTCCATGCCAGATGTCTTCTTCATCAATATTTTACTTATTTATCATCTATCATCTATCTATCTATCTATCTATCTATCTATCTATCTATCTATCTATCTATCTATCTATCTATCTATCTATCTATCTATCTATCTATCTATCTATCTATCTATCTGAGAAAAGGTCTCCCACTGACCTCGGAGCTCATTGTTTCAGCTAGTCTGGTTGGCCAGCAAGTCCCCAGGATCTGAGGTTAAACCGTGCACCACCACACCCACCAGGGTGTCAGAGATTCAAACTCAGGTCCTCACCGGTATTCAGGAAGGAGTTTTCCCACCCAGACACCATCTCTGCCCTTCTTCGTGACTCCTGAACTAGCAGCGGCTCTAAACAAGGTAGCGATTCTTTAGCAGCGACTCTAAACAATGTAGCGATGCCTACTCAGATTTGACTAAAATAGCACGTTACTGCCCAGTTTGAATCCCTGCCTTGGCTTCCCTTAACAGATTGTAATTATGTAAGTCAAACAAACCCTTTCTTCCCGGAGTTGCTTTTGGTCATGCTGCTTTATCACAGCAATACTAAACCCAAGACAAGACTTGACCATGGCCCATAAGGCCAATGAGAAAGAATTTGAAACTCGATCCCTTAATCTCTAAAGATGTACACAGCACCTGCATATATTCCCATGCCCCCCCCCCTTCTTGCCATAGCCCCATTCAATATCCTCCTCTTTGAGTCACCAAGAGAAATTTTAGCCATCACTGGAACGGGTGCTGATAGAATTATCTTTACAATGACCTTGTTTGTATTTTATCTTACCATTGCTCTCATCAGAAGAAAGAGAGGAACAGAAGTGCAATTTTCTTTTACTGAGTTCAGCCTTTGAAATAATCTGTTCTGTTAGGGGCTGAGTACAGAGCTGACTCACAGTCCCACAGTGGTAAAGCATCTGTTTTCTCAATGGCCACTTTGTCTTTGGGGGAATGCTCACTAATTTGTTACCAAGGTTTCCAGCAGTCAAATCAATTGATCTTACCTGTTCAGAGACAAGGAGCAGATCAGTTTTTGTCCCAAAATAGCCAGGCCAACACTGGTGCTAGCAATCTGAAGATGAGAAAGCCCTTGTTACCGAAGCGAGTGACTGATCAGGACTACAGGTATAATAGTTCCACGATAGGAGTAATAGTGGAGACATCCTAAGACCAGCAATCCCTTTTATTCAAGAAATGTTGGCAAGATGTATCTCCACCTCTGGGCAGGGCAGCCTATGAGTGTATTCTAGCATTTGGATGATTGAAGGAGGAGGTTCAAGGTCAGCTTGGTCCAAATGTGGGGGAAAATACAATCTTGCAGAGAAGGAAGCCGAGTGTAAGAATTTCTTGTTTGAGTGTTTCTTTTAGATTAATTTTTTGGCAGTGCTGTGGATTAAACCCAGGGTCTTAGCATGCTAGGCAAGTATTCTACCACTGAGCCATATCCTCAGCCCCTCTTCAGTATTGCTTTCTCTAACGCTCTTCCCCTTCATGTGTGTAATTTTGTTTGGCTTCATTGTACTGTTTTTAACTTTTCATTTCTTAGGGAAAATTGACTTGATTAAAGCTCTCTAATGTAAATGGAAGGGAACCTGGGAAGTAGAGGTCAGTGAGGTATTTTACACACAGGGTCATGAGCTCTTCTATCTCCATATGGGGCACTTCCATATAGGGGCAGGTGGGTCTGTTTCAGGCAGCCCCAGTATCTACTCTAAATTTAGAAATCACCCTTCACTCCAAACATCTAAAGGCGGCTGGCCAGTGATTCCCAGCAGGAACAGGACTGGTACCCAGAGGCTGCCCTCCTGCATCCCCAGACTCACAAAGTCCATGGAGACGATGGGCTCGATGGTGGAGTTCTGCCGTTGTGTGAGCATGATGACAGCAGCAGGGAACTCCAGGCTGAAATTGTTGGGGTGTAAGTTGATCACAGGAGGCCCCGTGGCCATGATCTGCAGCATGAATGGCTGGGATAGGACGTAGATCTCTGCAATCTGTCCCATTCGGGGAGAGAAACAGAGATAAAGTCAGGAGCTGACGAGGGGAAGGCACGAGCCTGGAGTGGTTTGTGCTGAAACTTGCAACATGCAGTTAGAACAGAAAACACCTCTTTGTTGGGAATAACAGTGACTTTATTATCTCTTATCTACTCTTCATAACTCCAAGGCAGGTTCTATCAGCCGTGCTGTTTTATTTTTATCTTTATTATTTATTCATTTTCTTGGTTTTTCAAGACAGTCTTTCTCCATGTAGCCCTGGCTGTTCTGGAACTCACTCTACAGTCCAGGCTGGCCTTGAACTCAGAGATCTATCTGCCTCTGCCTCCCAAGTGCTGGGATTGAAGGCATGCACCACCACCTAGCAGGAGTGCTGTTTTACAATGGAGGTTGAGTTGTGGACAGGCCAAGTGCTTTGCTCACAGTTCTCACAGAATAAACTGTAGGCTGAAATTTAAGCCAAGAGTTGCCAACCTTGAGTGCCTTTCTTTGAAGCAGTTTGCTTTTCTAAGGCAAACTTGAGCCTGTAAGTCCCTTATGTATGATATTTAGAATGCTATGAAGGGGTGATATTAATAATTATCTTATTAAAGTCATGTGTAATCCCAGTACACATGAAAAACATGAGTTTTTGGAAAAAACTCAGGAGGATCAAAAATCAAAGACTAGCCTGGGTTAAATACTGAGTTCCAGACTAGCCTGAATTACATAGTGAGACCTTGCCTATAAGTAAATGAATAAATGAATGAATGATATAATTTAAGATTAAATATTCCATTCAAGCCAATATATTTAAGTAAACTGTTTTAAGAATGGTGGAATTTTATGGATTGATTATTTTATGAATTTACTAATATACTTTTAATTGTACTTTAATGGGCTTTATTTAGGAAATATTTCTGGATATTTGATTAGGAAGAGAAAAATCTTGTAGGATGGAAAGATGACCAAGTATGGTGGTATATACCTTTAATCCCAGGACATGGGAGTCTGAAGCAGGAGGATTTTAAGTCAACCCATGTCACATATTAAGACATTTTCAAGAAATGAAAGAGAAGAAGGAGGGAGGGGAGGAAAAGGAAGAAAAGAGAAGCAGGAAAAGAAAAAAAAAAGAATATAAAGATGGATTGACTTTTGCTTGGATGGAAAGAGAATGTGGAGAATCTAAGAGTCTCCTGGAAGTGACTTCAATGACAATACACCCATCGCTGAGGAGCAAAACTTGAGCACTCACCTTGGAGAGCAGACTGCCAATTCCTTGAGTATTTTGATTGAAATAGTTGGAAATCTAAGATAGAAAAGAGGCACTGTATCACTGCAAGACTTTTAAAAAAGATTTATTCATTTATGCAATATCTATCTATCTATCTATCTATCTATCTATCTATCTATCTATCTATCTATCTGGGTGTTTTATCTGCATGCACATTTGCACACCAGCAGAGGACATTGGATCCCATGCAATTATAGTTACTGATGATTATGAGCCACCATGCAGGTGCTGGGAATTGAAACCAGGTCCTCTGGAAGAGCAGTCAGTGCCCTTAACTACCAAGCCATCTCTCCAGTCCCTTACTGCAACATTTTCTCTGGGTTGTTTTTTGGGGTAAAATGTAGAATTCTCTCTCATGTGAACTGTGAAGAGGTGGAACCACACAATGTTTAGGTAACCTCATTTTATAGCCCAACCTTAGGGAACCTGATGCCCAGAAAAGGCAAAAGACTTGCCCAAAGTCATATGCCTTTAGAGAAATCCCTTCCTCGCTGGACAACACTGTCTCATAGATGCACGATCTTTATGCAAGCACTCTACAGTCATTAGCAGTAAGTCTCAATTATTGTTTTCATTTTCAGCGATCTCCAGAGCATCAGTTGCTTAAGTAATTTACCTGGCGAGCATTTCTTTCACATCTAAGGCAGCAAGTGCTGCTGTCCTCACCATGCTGAATGTAAGGTTGACAGCAATGTGTACAATTACAATGCACAGAAAGCAAAGATTTGAAACGAGTGCTTTTGAGGAATGGAGAGATGGCTTGGTGGCTAAGGAGCACTGACTGCACTTCTGGAGAACCCGGGTTCAATTCCCAGCACCCATGTGGCAGCTCATAACTGTCTCTAACTCCAGTTACAGGTGACTGGACACCATCACACAGACATACATGCAGGCAAAACACCAATGTACACGAAATAAGATAAATCATTTAAAAAAATAAATAAACTTGGCGTTTTTGGTTGACTAGCCAGAGAAGGTATTCTTGTGATAAAAGAGAGGTAACATGGCAGAGAGAATCAATAAACATCTGTACCACTACTACTTGCTGGTGTAAATCAGTTGTAATTACCAATAGGAGAAATCCTTATACTGGTAGAATACCAGTATGATGAGGACAAGGATGGAGATGGTGGTAGTGGTGGTGGTGATGAAATAACCCAGAAGCAACAGTTGTAGAGCACTTTGTACTGAGGTTATTCTAGAAGCCATGCGTGTTTAAACCCTTTAGTGACTGCTATGACCCTAAGAGTGTGGGACTCTCAGCCCCCTTTCTCAGATGAAGAAACCAATGTGTAGAAGTAGGTTGAATTGACCAAAGGTCATGGATGATGAGTGGTGGAGAGCTAAATATCTTTGTATTCTAGAATAGTGGCTAGACATCATGAAGAAGACTAAATTAGAAGAACTGGAAACCCAACAATCCTCTCTCCAAAATAAACATCACTCATTCTATAAACCTTCATTCATTATCTTTTTTAGGAGTGATGGTGTAAAAAGACCAAGGAATCAAGACTGTGACAAAGAAGTTTATAAAGAGACACTTATTTTAAAAAAGATTAAAGATGGTGGCCGCGGCCCCCACCTCAAGGCTTTACTTACCTCCTTGGTGGACAGCATGACACCAAGAGCCCCAGATACGTAGTGGGCAAAGGATGCAGATTTAAAGAAATACTCGGAGATGCCAATATAAAGCATGGAGTCCCTGCTCTTTGGGAGTTCGAAGGGGGCTGGTAGGAAGGGAGGGTCAACGAGGCTTTCCACTGGGTAGAACGCACCCTGTAGGAAGTAGAAATGTAGACCAATTATCAGGTGAAAATGCAGATGTATCGGACAAAGACGCTGGATAAAGAAAATCCCAGACGCTTCTTGATAAGGACAAGAGCATAAGCTCTGAGATTAAAAAATTATTTTAAATGACATATACGTGTGTGAATATGTACACGCGAGTGCAGGTGCCCTCAAGTGTCAGAGGCATTGGGTCTCCCGAAACTGTTACAGACAATTGTGAGCCACTTGGCATGGGTGCTGGGAACAGAGCTCAAGTTCTTTGAAAGAGCAGTTTGTACTCAACAGCGGAGCCATTCCCCCCCCCCCCCCAGCCCAGAGCTCTGAAGAGTCTTGGGCATATTCACGTGTATCTATGCACTATCAGGTGTCACTCCTGGAGATGCTCCGAGCTAGAACTTCTCTTAGGAGGGACGATCAGTCATGCAAGGAACATCTATGAATATTTCATGAACTAGCCTTCAAGATGTCTGGGTATGGACCTTTAAAATACACGACTGCTGAATAACTGGGGAGCCACAGAAGTACACTGAGAGACACAGACTCCAAATGGCTTAATTAAGTGTTTTTGAGGCATGGTCAATCCTGGTCTTATTAGATATTAAGCATTATTTAAATGTACTGTCTTGAACAGCACTTAACTGATTTGAAAAACTGTGAACGAAGGAAACATAAACCAATTTTCATTATAAAAACTGTAATATTTTGGGCATAGTGGTGCATGTTTTTAATCCCAGCATTTGGGAGGCAGAGGCAGGTGGATCTCTGTGAGTTTGAGGCCAGCCTGGTCTACACAGTGAGTTCCATGACAGTCAGGGCTATACAGAGAACCCTGTCTCAGGACAAAAAGACTGTGATATTAATTTGGATAAGATGAAACATAAAATGATGCTTTTGCAGGATCAGTAACCACCATTTGTATATATTTATTTCAGTAGAGGTCAGCAGCCTCAGTAAAATCTACTAATCTGTATAGTCCATTGATGGGTTAAATTCCTCATGCATGTGTAAGTGTATGCCGTGTTCACATGCACGTGTGGGTGCCTGTGTGTGTGTATGTACGTGTGTGTGAGTGCATGTATGTGCAAGTATGTCCAGAGGTTGATGTTGAATGTCTTCCCTAATCACTCTCCACCTCATTTTTTGAGTGAGGGTCTCTTATTGAACCTGGAGCTTGAGGATTCACCTAGCTGGTTGGCCAGTGAACCCCAGGGATTGTTCTATCTCTGCCTGGCCTTCACCACACGGGCTTTAGGAGACTGAACCCAGATCCTCATGCTTATGTGGCAAGGTCTGTACCCACTGATGTGTTCAGTTCTAATAAATGTGGTCCTTCTACTTGCAGGCTCCTAGCCTCAAATGTTTTCCAGGAGGGAAGAGGTAAAATATCTTGATAGTCCTCACTAGGAAGACAGACATAAGTACAAGGACAACAGTCATTTGCCCACCAAGAAAGAGTTTGGGAGTCTTTGGAAAGGGTGTAAACATGAGGCAGGTACTATAGGAAATGAAATTGCTTGACGAGCATACTTGCACATTTTCTTCTGTACATAGTTTTTGTCCTCCAAATATTCCCACAGCCGGAAGGATGCTCTAGAATGTCAGTTACCTTCAAGTTCAAGTCAAGGTGGTTCTCAGTGATTTCAGGAGGACTGATCAGGGAACAATCCAGCACAGTGTAGTTGTCAATCTTGGTTAAAACTAAATGACCAAGAAAGGAAATAAAAGAAAATTTATGTTCATTACACGCTTAATCTATGAATAATGTTTGAAACATCAATTTCCCCTTTTCACAAGAAACATGCATCCATTTGAAAACCCAGGAAGGGGAAAAAGAAAAAAAAGCAAATATTTTCCTCAACTATCAGAGAAACATTAGCAAAATTCTGGCACGCCTTTTCATGTGTGTGTCCATAAAACATTCACACACACAATGCATGAGTGATTCTCCTTTTTTTAATTTTTAAGGCTTTACTATTGTTGTGTGTGTGTGTGACTGTGGGTGCACACATGTCACAGTGCATGTGTGGAGGTCAGAGAACAGCTTCTGGGGCTGGTTCTCTCCTTCCACCCCTTGGGTTTTGGGGATTGAACTCAGGTTGTAAGGTTTGCGTGGTAAGCACTTTTCCCACTGAGTCACCTCACTGGCTCATGTGGTTTTATTTAAAAATTTTTTACAGTACTTAATCAGTCTATTTTTATTTATTGTATGTGTGTGTACATACAAATGTGTGTGGTGGTCAGAAGGCAAGTTGTATGAGTTGACTCTCCTTCTACCATTCACCCCCTGAATCATCTCCCAGGCTTCTATTTTCAAGAAGAAATTAACAAACAAGTAGGCAGCTGCAAACCTCTCCTTTTGTTCCCCTATATCCAGTTTCCCCAGTCTCATCCATAACCCTGTAGCAGAACACCTGCTGTGGTCCCTCTTTCCTCTCTAACCCCATCCTCAAGAGATCATTACAAAGATCTTCCCACCCCCCAATTTTCCTTCCTCCAGCTCTTCCCAGCCTCCAACACAGTCTCGGGTTTCAACGCTGGGAACACATGTGCTGAGCAGGCCAGGGAAACAGGAAAGCCAAGCCAAGACCCTCACTGGTCCCTTCTCCCCCTTTAAATCCAGTCTCCCGGTTTATCCCTAGTGATGCAACAGAACTCCAGCTGCATCCTTCCCTGCACCACTGCTCACATCTCTGACTACATCTGGCAGATTGCACTGTGAAACCTGAGACTGTGTTAACAAAATCAACCTTGTGTCAGGAAGCAGAGCCAGCAAGTAGTTGACAGGAATTAGCCAAATGTAGTCAATGTAACGGGTCTTTCTTTGGACAGCCAGCTCCCAAATAATGGCATGGAGACTTCTTATTTATTATGAAAGCTTGACCTTAGCTTTGGCTTATTCCCAACTCGCTCTTAAACCTTATATTAATCTCTTTATATTAATCTACATTCCGCCACGCGGCTCATTATCTCAGTACAGTACATTGTCCTACTTTCTCTTTTTCTGGCTGGCAAATCTCTGCCTCTCTGATTCTTCCGCTGAGTTCCTCTCTCTCCCTGGAGAAGCCTGATCTATCCTCTCCTACCTAGTTATTGACTATTCAAGTTGAGTTGCTGGCCAAAGGGTCCCATAGAAGTCCTTAAACAACCCAGGCTGTTCCCAAGACAATGATGGGTTGTTTTCTGAGAACTGACATCCTGGCCCCACTGCCAAGGACAACACCCACACAACTCATCAAACATGGAAAAATTGAGCTGATGCCTACATGGATCCTTCATCTCTACATTCTAATGTTTACGGTGCAGGAAAGGACCCTGCACACTATTCAAAGAGAAACACAAACACCAGCCCAGCCAGCCATAAAACCTTTGAGCTACAATTCGACCTGCTTGCAAAATATAATAAGGCAATGGTGGGATAGAAATTATGGGAGTAGCCAAACAATGTCTGATTTGAATAAGGCCTACTCAAGGAGTTGGAACCCATACCTGACATTGCTTAGGAAACAAGAACCAGAGACTAGATAGCTCAGAGACCTAGGGTAAAACCAAACACTACTGGTAAAAAAAAAACAACAAAAAACATAGTATCAATAAAATGACTCCTAATGATATTCTGCTACACACACACACACACACACACACACACACACATATACATACACACACACACGCACGCACACACGCACACAGCTCTAAATGGGAGGTCTCCCTCAAATCCCCCTCTTCAGAGCTCAGGGAACCCCGTAGAAGAGAAGGCGCATAGAGTGTAAGAGTCAGAGGGGATGAAGGACCCCAGGAGAACAAGGATCTCTGAATCAACTAAGCAGAACACATATGAGCTCAGAGACTGAAACAACAAACACAGGGCCTACACAGGTCTGCACCAGGTCCTCTGCGTATATATTATAACTTTTATCTTAGTATTTTAATGGGTCTCCTGAGTGCAAGAATGAGTGGGTCTCTGACTCTTGTGCCTGCTCTTGGGACTATTGCCCTTCTGTTGGGTTTCCTTGTTCAACTTCAATATGGTGGTTTTGCTTCATCTTATTATATTTTGTTTTGTTATGTTTTGCTGTTATCTCTTAGAAGTCTGTTCTTTACTAACTAGAGACAGAAAGGGAGTAGATCTGGAAGGGAGGGGAAGTGGGGAAGAACTGGGAGGAGTAGAAGGAGGAGAAACCATAATCAGGATATATCATATGAGAAAAGAATCTATTTCCAATAAAGGGAAAAATGAAACAAAAAATTAACACAAATATCCTTATCAATATTAAATCATAATATCAGATTGAGAGGTTTCCAACTGCAATGTTAGAAATTCTATGTAGTTAGAATTTCATTTTTTATAGACAATAAGTTTGCATCACTATTGTAGTAGAAATAGTTTTGTTTCTCTTGTAGTCCAAGATAGCCCGGGAGTCCCTGTGTAGCCCAGACTGGCCCGATTCATAATTCTCCTTCATCAGCCCCCTGAGTTCTCAGAGAGAATTTATTTAAAAAGAGATATTATGAGAAAGGAAACACTCATCAAGTTAGAGAGGCCATGAAAATTCTTACACATGGTGCTATTAAGTGAATGAAACGTTTCTGTTTGCATTTTCAGAACAAAGCCAAAGGAAAAGGGAGCTGGGGACACCAGTGAGCAGAGTTCCTGGGAGGAAGGATTTCCGTGTCTGAGGTGGTGTCAGCAGCACTTGGGCTCTGATTTGGCATGGGAGCGCTGCTTTGCTGGCTACTCTGTACTCTGTGATCTGAGGACTTCTTTCAGGTTCTAGAGTAAGGTACCCCAGGATCACCTAAATATCACAAAAGGATACCTTCTCTCATATCATGTTTGGTTTGTGCCAAAGATGGGGATTGGAAGCAGCAGGAGGAGAAGCAGCTGGACGAGTTAGTAAGAACACAGTGCCATCCTGTGTCACCATGGCCTTTACATTTTTAGAATTTATTTTACTTATGTGTATGTGTGCCTGCTTGTCTGTATGTGCACCACAGTGTGCAGGTGCCCATGAAGGGCAGAAGAGGGTGGAATTAGAGGTGGCCATGTGCCACTAGATGTAGATTCTAAGAATTAAACCTAGGCCTCTGTAAGAACAACCAGTGCTCTTAGTTGCTGCGCCGTGTCTCCAGCCCTAACTATAGCTTTTAAAATGTCCTTAAAGTGCCCAGTCTACATAGATCCCATCACCCTCTGTGAGGGGATCAGGACGGGGATTCCTAACAGTGAAGGCAGTGAGGTTTGGGGACGAAGACACTAGCCGAAGGTACACAACACATGAGGCCTATCCTTCACTTCTTCCTTCCAATCCACTCAGTTCCTTTCTATCTGCACCCACTCATCCATCCTCTGTCCATTTCCTTTCATTCTTACATCAGTTCAGTATTTACCAACCTGGCAGCCAGGCCCTGTGCCTGACATTAGAGCAAAGCTCCTGCCCTCAAGGGTTTTAGAGTCCAGAGGAGGAGGGGACAGACACATGGCCAGGAAATCATAATCCAATACAGGAAGAACCCCCCCCCCCCCGAAGCTGATCTGATGACCGGCCACACAGTCTTCTGCTGGCTCAGGGTGAAAACCCGAGATCCCTCCTGAATTTCTCCATGACCCGCATTTGACCTGCTGGCATTACTGCTGTCTGCTTACAAGACAGGTATGGAATACAGGACATGTCTTCCCTCTCTGTCACTCCAGCTGAGGCTAGTTGCAGTCCTTGCTTGTACAGGTCATTGTTCTACTCTGCTAAATGGTCTCTCTCTGCCACCTCCCTCTTCCATCCTGTCTGTTATTATCTGGGACACCAGAGTGACTCAGTCTAAGAGATAGACTTTGCAGTGTTCCACATCCATGACAAGTGTAGCCACCCCTCCCCCACCTGCAAACTCAGTTCTCATACTCCCCTCCCTTCACCATGCCCTCCCTCTAGTCCTAGCGCAGTCTTATAGCCCTTCTGTTGCACTCAGCTCACTCCTACCTCAGGACCTTTGAGCATGTGATCTATGGTTCCTGACTGTTCTTCATACACGCTATGATTTGAATGTCCCTCTAAAACTCACACTTTAATTTAATTACCAATATAATTGGTATTGGGAGGTGGGACTTTCATAGGTGACTGGGCCATGGGACAATGCCCTCTGGAATAGTCCATGGCTATCGGAGTGGGTTTGTTTACACGTTTGGCTTGATTTCGTCTCTGTCTCGTGGGCACCCACTTGCCCTTTGGCCATGTTGTGACTCCTTGTGGAAACCATCGCTGGATGTAAGTCCTTAATCTTGGACTTTTCAGCTTCCAAGACCATGCGACAAATACCCTTCTGTGGTTTATAATTCATCCAGCTTCTGGTATCCAATCACAGCCACAGTAAAGAACCCAGACAATCCGGATTGGGAGTACAGGCAGCTTGATTGCTAGAGGAGGAGAAGCTAAGACGTGAAGCAGAGAGCTGGAGACAGAACGCGTACTGTGTGGGCTTGCTACATACTGAAGACAGCCCATGAAGGGGTTAGAGAAGGCCAGGCAGATAACCTGGTCAAGAAGACAGATTTAGTGCCAAACCTTGGATTACAGCCTGGGGGGCTTTTCTTCCTAGCTCTGCCCACTTATCCCTGAGACCCTTCAGTAACAAAGCTGGTTAATAGTCAAGAACTTCATGTGGTCTGCATAGGGATTGTCCCATATGGAGTCCTGGGGCTTTAATTGCAGAAGAAGTGACGGATAGGGGTTTCATTGCCTAGAAGAAGAGACTGGGTAAGGTTTGAAGCTGGAGAGAACTATCTAGAAGACAGTTCCGCGACTCACCCTCCAGGGCGCTGATGTTGACATTGAGTGCTTCCACTTCATTGATGACCATGGGACAGAGCTGGACCAAAAGAATTTTTTGAAAAATCATGTTGCCATGTTGAAAAGCAAGCCTTCTGCTGAGAAGACATTATCCCTTTTAATGCCCCTTTAAGTTAGCTGACGCTTTTGGCCTGCAGCCTCCATGGGTGTGGGCAGTGTATCATTGAGTGCTGGCTGAGCCGCAGAGCAACTAAAGCCACACCCAGCTAGCCCAGTGAAAGGGCCTGGCTCTTCTCTCTGGACGTGTTAAGGCCTGCGCTCTGTCCACACTGTTGGCGTCACACCCGAGGAACTGCTGCGAGAGCGGCTGTGTCTTTGCTGACTGGGTGCCACTGCCTCCCATTGCATCAGCAACGCTAAGTCCTGCCTGGAGTGGCTTCAATTGGAACCTTCACTTTCACTGGGGCTAACTGGAGAGAGTGTGGGATTAGGGATCCACTTAGGACTCTGTTGCCCCCTCTCCCTCTCCTTTCCTTGAAACATGGTCTTACGTAGCCCATGTTGACATTTGGATTTTTTTTTTAGGTAGTTTAAGATGACCTTGAAATTATGATACTTCTGCCTCCACCTTCCAGGTGCTGCAATTATAGGGATGCCTCACCCCGTCCAGTATATGTGGTGCTAGGGAACAAAACCAGGACTTCATGCATATGAGGCAAGATCTTTACCTTGAGACATCCTTAGTCCTATTTCTACCTTTCCAGAGGGGGTGAAGGCCAGCAAAGTAGATTCCGGAGAGGATCTAACTAATCTAACTAAGTTACAAACACTGATGTGTCAGCCATGTGCTCGTCATTGCTCACGCAGCATGGTGGTTTCAGCAGAGGCTAGGCAGCCAGGCCCCTGGAGTGGAAACTATTAGCATCCTGCTTTCACACTCTGACTTCCATTTCATCATCTGCAGCGTGGGAATGATTGTTATATCTACCTCATCAAGTTGTGAGGAGAAACTGAAATAGTCTAGATGCTTAGCTCAGACTCTGCATTTGGTATGTCTGCTGCTGCCTTTTTTTGAGACAAGATCACATGTGGCCCAGGCTAGCTTCAAACTTGCTGGGTAACTGTAAATGGCCTTGAACTTCTGATCCTCCTGTCTCTACCTCCCAAAAGCATTCTTTTTTTAAAAAAAATAAATTATTTATTTTATTTACATTGGTGTTTTGCCTGCAAGTATGTCTATATGGGGGATTCAGATCCTGTGAAAGAGGAGTTACACACAGTTGTGAGCTGCCATGTGGGTGCTGGGAACTGAATCTGAGTCTTCTGGAAGAGAAGCCAATGCTCTTAACTGCTGAGCCATCTCTCCAGCCCCTTGTCCCCAAGAGCATTCTTAATGTATTTCTTGGAAATACCTGTTATCACCCTCCCCATTCCTCACCTACCCAAATCTTACCTATGTTTCAAGGCTCAGTTCCCTAGATAAACATGTCTCCCAGGAAATTTTTCCAGTTCCCTGTACCCTTTCAGTTAAGTCTCATTGTCATGTAACTATGCAGTAAACTCAAGACCTGGTTTCGTTGTTGTTTTACAAGTCTAAGGGTTTTTTGTTTTGTTTTTTGTTTTCTAAATTAATCAATATTTGTTTTCTTTGTTCTCAGTAGTTCCTACTTTAGCTGGGTCTGCATTAAGAACAAAATGCTCGTCCATCCTATGGTGGGAAACTCGAGAGGGGGTATATAGTTTTATTCATCTGTATGTCCTGCCACAATGCTTGGGCCTTGAGAAACTAATAAATTGCTTAGAATAGTATGAAATAAAGTGTCTTGGATGGTGCTTAGCATACAGTTAGTGCTCAATAAATGTTTATGATAAAAAATTATTAAAGTATGATAGGCCCATTGATATCATTTGACCGTAGTTGTCTAACTTCTGAAGACTCACCATTTCATTTAAATTCCTCAAAATGGGTTTCTCCATGGGCTCAGCAAAGGAGTTATACAGGACACTAGGAAAAATAGAAAAAGGGAACTTATCAGGGGCCAAGAGACACCAGTGGGGAACTTCTCTGAGGCTCCACCAGGCTGCTGTCACTCACCTAAGGCCTCCAGAAAATGAGACTCGGGCATGGCTCACTTGGACATAGCAGTCTTGGAGTTCCAGGACTGGATGACCAAGGTTATTACGGGTGAGGACGATGATGCCAGTAAAGTAGATTCCAGAGAGAAACAGATCAGCAGCTCCTGAATCTTGGCTGTATGGAGAGAAAGGGAAAGGTTACCCAAATCTGGGCCACACATAGAGATGGGTCTTCTAAGTTCTTTGGGGACAGGGACTTTGTCGTGCTCCAAGACCTACAACAGACTCAGGAGCACCACTTGTGCCAAATGAATGCTTATTGAACAAATGACGTGGTAAGCGTGTAAATGGACAGCTAGGGGATGCTATACATATGTCATCCCCAGTGCTCTGGTGCTGAAAGTGGTTGAGCAATGGCAGAGCACCATTTACGTACAGTATTCAGTTTGAGAGATAACACCAGGTAAACATCTCGGATGATGAACACGGGGAAGGGATGCTTAGACTATGGCCGTGAGGCAGTGGAGTATGTGCCACTGAAGACTTTGCAAGGGCCCTCCACAGAATAATTCCCAACACATGGCTGCTAAATCATCAAGGAAGTGAGGAAGAATACGAACCTATGTTGTTTATGGAGGAACAAACTATCTACAATCTATTAGCTTGGGAAAATGATACATAGACAATAAATGGTTGTAGCGTAGCCTCATGAATGATTAAATGTATTATTCTGAGGTGCCAACCAAGACAGACCTAACCGTTACACTACATCAATGACTTGTCCATAGAAGTTGGTTTGTTGGTATTCCTTGAGCTCAACTTTTCTTTCTCTCTCCTTCCCTTCTCCTTCCTTTCTTCCTTCCTTCTCTTTTTATTTATTTATTCCAACCATGTGCATGGAGGTGCCTAAGAAGAGGACACCAGAGCCCCTGGAACAGGAGTTATGGGCTGTTGTGAGCCACTGTGTGGGTGCTGGGAACCAAACTTAGATCCTCTGCAAGAGCAGGCAGTGTTCTTACCCACTGAGCCATCTCTCCAACCCAGCTCCTTTCTTTCTATTCTTTTTTCCTTCCTTCCCTTCTTCCTCTGCTTCCTCACTGTCTTTTTCTACCCTCTCATACATGATCTCATTCTGTAACCCAGATGGTCAAGAAGCCACTGCGGAGCCCAAGCTGGCCTCCAACTGGTAGCAATCCTCTTGCCTCAAACTCTCAAAGGGTTTGAATGACAGAAGTTGAACCACCACACCTGGCTTCAACCTTTTGTTTTTTTCTTCTGTTTGAGAGCACAGAGACCTTTTGATTGGGGAAGAGTGAGGCTCACACTACCATCCTCCAACCTCCGTGTGAGACAGGAAGCTGTTTCCCATCAGTTGACCCTGCAGATGGGGAAAATGCACTAAACATCTGGTTTAGGTTAGTGGACCTAAAATGTGGAAGATATGGGGAATTTCTCTCCCAGATAGCTGGGCCTCTAGTCCTTAGGATTTTTGTTTTCGGAGGGTGATTTTGAGACAGAGTCTCACTGTGTAGTTCTGGCTCTCCTCTGTAGACCAGGCTGGCCTCAAACTCACAGAGATCTTCCTGGTTCTGCCTCCCTAGTGCTGGAATGAAAGGCATGTGCCACCATGCTGGGATCTTAGGAAGTCAGGGAGGCTCAATTGCTCTGCTTCTACGCAGGGTGCCTTTCCTCCACTTCCCTTCCAAACAGGGGTTTCCCACATCAACTCTCACCTGGTAACGCTCTTGAGAAGGTATGGATGCAGAGAGAGAGAGAAGCCTACACTGAAAACAGCAACGCATTGTCTGCATTTTCCCCAGAACAGTGTGGGTGTCCGTAGGATACTCACAAAAGCGGAGCCCTGACTTCCCAGTTGGCGCTGATGTTGGCAGTGCCGTGGTTGCTCAGTGCTCTGATTCCCACCCCAGGCACAAAGGCCAGTGACGTGTTTGGCATCGAAAAGGCGTTGATTTTTATGCTGTAAAATAAGAAACAGAAAAGTAAGGGCAACAGTTCTGAACTTCCTAAGGAGAACAAGATTGGGGGCTGGAGTTGCTCTGAGGTTGCAAATCCCTGCAGAAGAAGGGGTCTGCCAGCTCCCTAGTGAGGTGCTGGGTGCGACCTTGTGCATCTTAGCAAGATGCAGTTGAGGGAGGAAGCAATCAAATTTAGAACTAAATTCGTAAATAATCAAATGATCTACTTCTCAATTTTTTTTTTGGTGTGTGTCATATGCATGCCTCTCTCTCTCTGTGTGTGTGGTATATACACGCCTATGTGTGTGTGTGTGGGTATATGCAACGCCTATGTGTGTGTGTGGTATATGCATACCTGTGTGTGTGTGTGGTATATGCACGCCTATGTGTGTGTGTGGTATATACATGCCTCTGTGTGTGTGTGGGGGGGATATATACATACCTATGTGTGTGTGTGTGTGTGTGGTATATGAATACCTATGTGTGTGTGTGTGGTATATGAATACCTATGTGTGTGTGTGTGGTATATGCACGCCTATGTGTGTGTGTGGGTATATGCAACGCCTATGTGTGTGTGTGTGGGTATATGCAATGCCTATGTGTGTGTGTGTGGGTATATGCAACGCCTATGTGTGTGTGTGGTATATGCATACCTGTGTGTGTGTGTGGTATATGCACGCCTATGTGTGTGTGTGGTATATACATGCCTCTGTGTGTGTGTGTGTGGGATATATACATACCTGTGTGTGTGTGTGTGTGTGGTATATATATGCCTATGTGTGTGCGCACGCTGAGATCAGAAGACTCAGGTGTTCTGTCCTACTACTTCCATCTTGTTTCCTGGAGACTTGGAGGTAGATTGGTGGCCAGCAAAGTGTTCCTTCTGTCTCTGGTGCCTACAGGGCTTGGGTTACAGGTCTATAAAGCCCAGCCTGTGTTTTACATGGGTGTTTGAGATTTGATTCAGTCCCTTGTGCTTTGGTAGCAAGTACTTTTGCTCCCTGAGCTGTCTCTCCAGCCCTTCAGGTTCCTTTAAAAACAAAAATAGGTACAATACTTCCATCATGGTTTGTTTGGTTCTTAGACCAGTTCCAGCATTTCTTTAAGGGGATGACATCAGTTATTTTGATGCAGCAGCTGTTTTTTCAGGGGACCGTCAAAGTACACTGCCAGGCATCCCCCACAGCTGTATCCCCCACTTCCACTCACTGGGACAACAAACATGCCTTCCTCCTACTGCTGCCAGGTGCCTCTATATGGAGCTGGAAAGTGTTAGTTTCTGTAAGAATCCCTGAGTGGTTAAACAGGTTGTCCCAGGAACCTGTAAAGCAGTGGGATTGCCTGTAATCCATGGAGATAGATAGAAGATAGATGTGCAATGACAAAGTATTGTGATTTGGGTGATTTCAAACTGCCCAGCCTCTTGCTAACCACTCGACATCGCAGCTCAGTTTGGCCCTCCCAGTATCCCTGCAGGTTTCTGGTGTATGTGCAAGCTCCAGCCAGAGATGAGAAGATAAGAAAAGCCTATAAATCATATATAAGCGGTAGAACCAGTTCTGAAATCCTCTGCAATCTGACTTTGGACTCCTAGTCACTGGGTCATGGCACTCCATGTATTGTATAATAAGTATCTGACCTGGAGCCAAGGTTTGTACTAGTTGTACAACCTTGAGCAAGGTGCTTTCCCTCTTTCAGTCAGTGGTTCAAAAAGAAGGGCTGCTCACAGGGAGGTTGGGAAGAGGACATGGAAATGAGGTAATCCACACCTCATTCCTGCACAGGAGAAAGGCACTGCTCTGGACTGAGACTGGGAAAAGTCTAGAAGAACATGCGCTAGCTGACAAATGAGGCCGCTGTTTCCCTTCCTATTCACCGTCTCCCACCTGTCCTCGACCGTACACCCCGAGTCCCACCGTGAAAAGAGAATAAGCAGAGGTTCAGAATAGCAGCGCTTTAGAAATATGCTCATTTGACACCTGTAGTCTAACCCACTCCCCCTTCCTCTCCCCAAAGCCAGGATCTCTCTATGTAGCCACGGCTATCCTGGAACTCACTACGTAGACCTGCTTCAGCCTTCTATGTGCCGGGATTAAAGGTGTATGGCACTATGCCTCACTAATCCATTTTTATAACCTTTACAGAATACACCAAAGTCCTTCTCCAGGCTGTTTCCATCATATAAACAATGCCGCAGTGAATGCCCTCATACACAGAACTTGTGGACTATCTATACTTTCCCAGGGAGGATCCTGAGGAGTAGAATCCCTGGGCCAAAGACTAATATACTGTGATGATTAATGTTGATTTTTCAATTTGATATGATCTAGACTCACTTGGGAGGCAAACCTCTAGACAAGTCTCTTAGAAAGTTTTTAAACTAGGCTAACTGAGGTGGGAAAAATCCACTCTCAGCGTGGATTGATATGTCTTCTCCCAGACAATCAGCAATGCTGAACTTTTCTTTGCTGGTCTCTTGTGTATCATTTTTGCACTTGAATGTGACACACAGCTAAGGTTGATCTTGAACTCCTGATCCTCCTGCCTCCACCTCCCAAGTGCTAGAAGTACAGGTGTTTGCCATCGCACCCGGCTTATGTAGATCAGGAATTATAAGCATGTAGCAGAATGGTTGGCTAAGAGTCAGCTTTTTGAATGAAAACAGAGTAAAATGAAGTAAATAAAAATGTAGTTTCTCTGTTATACAAGTCACATTCCAAATGCTCAGTGGCCATGAATGATCAGTGTCTGTGGTTTGGCCAGCACAGGATTAAAATTATATTGATCTATCTACTCACGTCAGCAACACGTGAGAAGGCCCATTTCTCCCCTTCTTCTCCAGCACTTGTTATCATATAGCTCTCCCTGTACTTTTCTGCTGTGTCATTACCATTGTAGGTAAATGATGATCTTTGCAAATATATATGCAATGCCTGTCTCTCCCACAGACTATCAAGGGAGAAGACTTATGTTCACTGTAACATTCCTTGTGTCTAGAACAAAGCCCTGAGTGAGGCAGCTGCTCAATAAACAGCTGGCTTTCTGCAGGTGAGGAGATTTGTGAGGAAATTCCCTGTGCCATCTCCCTTGCAACAAAGATACCTGTGGGTTTTATTAAGGGGTTGTCATTAAATCAGGAAGATTATTACTGCAAAAGGTTAGAGCAATACGCAGCTGGGAATGCATCAGGGAAAATGACGAAACATAACAGCTCCTTAGGAAGCGGCTTCTTCTCTCCCCTTTAAAGTTGATCTCCAGTTAGGTAAACACATCCTCTCTCTCCTTTGGGGATCTTACTGGATCCCACTTGCTGTCTGAATATCCATTTCCTCTTCCCTAAATATCCCTGGACATGCGACTAAGTTCTGTTCATTATTGTGTAGATAGAGTTTGGTTAAATGTTAAAGCCTCAAGCAAAACCTCAAGAATGAGAAAATTAACTGAGCTTCCAAGAGCCTTTCCCCAGTGTCTTTCTCCCATCTAGCTACATGAAATATACATCAGATGGTTGGAACCATAGAAGCTATCTTGGGCCTTGAGGCAAACTTGGGAACAGAAGTCAGAACTTAGATGGTGAAGCAAAAAAAAAAAAAAAAAAAAAAAAAAAAAGATAAAGAAGTTAGGGCTGCTAAATGTTTCTCCACTGGTTTTGAGCTCTTGTGAAATAAGACAATACACTTTACTCCCTTACTTTGAAAAGTTGTACTTTACGTAGTCAATCTTCAGAAACTCAAGAGATTCAGAACCTTTCAAATCTGGGATGACAATTTCCTTTGCCATTTCTTCCATCACCTTCATCCCAACTTGAACACCTGTGAGAGAAACAGGAAGTGTTCGTTTATACAAGGAAGATGGCAGTGATGTAATATCTCTAACCCTACAGACACGAGCATTGAGTAAGACCTGATGCTGAGGTAAGAGAACAGCCTCCCGACAAAGGGGGTATTGTCTCTGCTTCGCATATGGAAACTCTGCTCCTCAGAGAGGTGGAGGAACTTGCCTGAGACCACAGGCTAACTTGAGGAGAAGTTTTCATTACATGGCCAGGGCTGGGATGGACACAATAAAAGATAACCTTCAAAGGATGCTGCAGTTGTTGTTGGGGACTGTGGACCCCAGACCCTGAATTTCCTGTGACCCCCTGTCTGCCTCAGTAAACAGCTTGCTTTCCTGTGCTTGCAGCTGCTCTGAGCACGAGACCCTCAGGAGTTCCTGATGGCAGGGGAGTGGTTTCTGGTGGGCTTGCAGCTGAGAGTTAGGGCGTGGCCATTAGTCAAGGAGACCCTATATAAGCTGCCCTGGTACACAATAAAGTGGGCATTCTTGGAGCATTCTTGGCAGTGTGTGTGTGTTTTAATCTCCAGGCCCTTGCCCGACTCGCGAACCGTACTGTAGCGATTCCGCGTAGAGCAGGCTTTGCGCTACAAGTTGTCCCCAGGCACACCTTTCAGGTGTGAACAAGATTATTTTTTTGCCTAGGAAAGTATAGGTTCTGGAGATCTGTGAACCAAATTCTGAGCAGTGCGGCTCCAGAATCTAAGTTGTGGCCAATTTCACAAAGTTATTTTCATTCTTCTGTCTTTCCAGATTATTTGAACTCAGATGTTTCGTGAAGGGTTCCCGAGTCTTAGGGAACTACTGAACCATTGAAATTCTAATAAGAGACAGTGAGTGGCTGTGTGCGTATAGTGTTCCATTTGTCATTGGGAAGGAGTCACATCAGATTCTCCGCAGGACCCCAAACTTAGAAGAGGTGACTGATCACTACTTCTGATTTGTCCAGGAACCACTCACTCTTTTTTTTTTTTTTGGTCTGGAAGCTTCCCAGGACATATTTTTCTTAGCTTGTGTGTATGTGGAGAGATAGCTTGATAAAGGTAACTTCCAGGACTGGCTAAATGGCTTCGTAGGTAAAGAGGCTTGCTGCCAAACCTGTTGATATGAGTTGGATTCCCAGAGTCCGCACAATAGAAGGAGTGAACAAGTTGTCTTCTGGCCATCTCATGTGCACTATGGCTTGTACATACACACACATACACACACACACATACACACACACGCACACAAATAATACATGCAATAAAAATATTAAAGTAAAGGAATGTGACATGTACACACACAAAATAATACATGCAATAAAATATTAAAGTAAAGGAATGTGACCTTGTCTTGTTTCCTTACTTTGTGTTCACGTTCATTCTATCCCCACTGGAGAGGAGGAGCAGACTGTAACCTGTAAAATGCTACAGATACTGTTGTCATCTAGACAGAGCATGAAGGGACTGAAGATAAGAACCAAAGGCCACATTAGGCTTAGACTTGAGCCCTGACACTGTCACTAGCTTCTGTGACTCAGCCTCGGCATCATTCCGTTTCCTCACCTGTGACATGGGAATGACAGTGGCCAGGAAGGGATCTGTTCACGCATAGGAAAAGGACGGTCACTAATCTTTTAAAGGCATTTTGTTCACTAGGTCCTGTTCTCAGTGCTTCATACATGTTAATTCACTCAGTTCCTAAGACGGCCGAGAGGTGGGTACCACTATTGCTTTCTCCTCTTCGATATACACCCTGTAGATACTAGCAGATGCTACTAATACTGAGCCCAGAAAAATCATGTTCTACAAAAATTTGGAGGTGTATAACTGGTGAGGTTAAACTAATAGTTTATATGGTGTGCCTGTATGTGTTAAGACTGTCTGCTCTACATAGGTTCTCTCCTTTAAGTCTCGAACTGTTCCATGATATAGGCCTTGCCCTCACTTCATACATGAGTAACTTGCCCATGACCCCACAGCATCACAGCCAGGGAATGCCATCAGGCAGGGCTTTGATGCACAAGGAACAGAAATATGAGCATATGTTGTAGGGCAAGGCAGAACTTACCTGCTTGTGAATGTTTCTCCATTTTTGGTCAGGGAGGTCCCCAAGTTTTCCAAAACCATACAGACTATTGTTACTGTTCCAAAGTTCTCAGAGAACTACGTAGAGAGACCCTATTTCTGAAGACACTGCATGCCTTGGTCAGGACTTAGAGAAACCAAGCTAGAACTTGGCCAGAAGCTTCTTCCCTGTTGGCTAGCTCTCACAGTGCCAGAAGGTGCTTCACAGGCTGCTAGGGTGAATGTCCAACAGTCTCACTCAACTATGAATGCTGTGTGAAACAAGACTAATCAATCAGGAAAGATTGATTACTACTAGTGCAATAGTGGTAACTCTGTTATGGGGTAACTAACCTCTTTCTGATTGGATTTCCTAGTTGGTCCACAGGGAGAGTTCATACATCATACTGTAAACTCGAACAAAACCCCATGGGTGGGAAGGTCATAGGCCCTAGTAGGAAAGTTGTTTTGCTAAATGGACATGACACGCCCATCAAATGACCTTCTAAACAGTTATGTTTATTCACATAGATTAGTGCTCCTGTCAGCTTTGGTCAGAAAATCTTCTATTGTGAAGTGACGAGTAGTGACGTCAGAATCATAACTAGTCAACGGACCAAGAATAAGAGACTGTCGACTGCCCAGCCTCAAATGAGATATCTGCATCTCCGTCCTCCAACGCTCAGGGAATGTCACAAAAGAAGGGAAGAATATAAGAGCTGGAGGAGGACTCCAGACATGGTGTGGAGCTCTGACTTCCGGCCATGAAGTAGCTGCTATATTCTTGAACTCACAGCACCTGTGATTGTCTACATGAGCTATGCACCTATTGGACCTCTTGGCACCCTCTAACGGAAGTGGGGGGGCTCAGATAGCCCTCTCCTTTCCTGAGGATTTATACAGTTAGTGGCTGATGGGGGAGGGCGAGACATTTTCATCTGTGGTGTAGTCGCTGATAAAGTGCCTGTGCTTCTGTGACCAACTCTAATTAGGACACACACACACACACACACACACACAAGGGATCTAGGTAGGAAGAGGAAGGGGATTAGTGGAATTAGAAGGGCAAGAAGGGAGGGTAACAAGGAGGTGAATACAATCAAGAAACATTACATAATTGTATGAAAATGTCACAATGAAATGTGAAATTTCATATTAATTACATTTAGCTAGCATAACTAATAAAATATTTTTAAAAAGTGTATCCAGGGGCTAGAGATACAGATCAGGTTGTACAGTGCTTGCTTTGCATATACTAATTCTAGTGCTGAAACAATAAAACAAAAAAATGTAAATGAAAAAGAAAAATATTTCTTCAACACTCATGCGGTGAAGGCGTGGCCCTAGTCAGCGATGAGAGGCGACTGGATTATGAGAACTCTACCTCCATCAAAGGGTTAATATAGCCTAATGGGTTATTGAGATGTGGTGGGATTGAAGGGAGTAGGGTCTGTGTGGAGGGAGTAGTTGTTGAGGTAGTACCCCGGAAGGAGACGTAGCGCCTGTAGACATATCCTCTCTTTCTGCTCATCAGCAGTCATGGCGTGAGTGACTTCATTTTACCCTGCATGATCATAGGAACTAGACGCTCACATGAACACACATTCACATTCCTAGTGCCTGTTTATATATTAACAGGTTAATTTTGGACTCTTTGTGCCCTATAAACTGCTGGAGAAAAGAAAAGTTGCCCAAATCAGCTCATCTCTCTCTTCCTTTCCTCTTCCTCCCTTCATTTCATTTGTTTCTTTTTTGATAAATTTAAAGAGCCATTCTTGGTTAGATTTAGGGATATCTTGGTTAGACTAACAGTGCTTGGATTGGTTGTTTTTGTTTAAAAGAATTGGCAGAGATCTGGCAATCTATATTCAGCTAATCTGAAGCAAAATGTGACAGGAGAAAAATAGGTTCATATATTTTGATTTCTTTCTTTCTTTTCTTCTTTCTTTTTTCAGGGGTGTTTCATGACAGGGTTTTATTGTGTAGCTCTGGCTGTCCCAGAACTCACTCTGTAGACCAGGCTAGCCCCAAATTTAAGAGCTCCCCCTGCCTTGGCCTTCTAATGCTGGGATTAAAGGCAAGTGCCATCACCGCCCGGCATATATTTTGATTTTGTAAAGATCCTCTGCATCTTTAGCTCAATAAAGTCATATTCTAATGTTTATCTATTTCTAGCCTTGTAAAGGTCCTCTAAAAGTGCTGACAGCCACAATGGCCCACGTAGATTTTGTATATGATTTAGAGGATCCTAGATTTCCTCCCTTTGTGAGACAGGGTCTCACTGTGTATCCCTGATTGCCTAGAAGTTACTATGTAGACCAGGTTGTCCTCAAAGCCACAGAGGTTCTTCTTCCTCTGTGTCTGGAGTGCTGGGATTAAAAGCATGGGTCACAATACTCTTTCTAATGCATTTTTATCTGGAGCCCTGATATATGTGGTGGGGGTGGGAAGGAGAGAGAGAACAGCTATGTGTTTGAATATACCTTCCACCAGGGTATCTATTTTGTGGGTAACACTTCCCAGCTGTCTGGTACATCTTCACAGGGGGTTAGGTAACCCCACTGAGATTTTTATCTCAGAATCAGTTCACAAACTGCTGGTTTGGAACACAGGCTTCATCTAGAGCACTTATGGCCTGACATCTGAATGTATCCGACTCACCATAGTCTAGTGCACGCTGGGTGATCCTTGCCTTGATTCCAGGATTAGCAGTCTGGGAGGAGGAGACGTAGAGATTCCACAGGAGGAAGCATGCCCAGTGGACTGGGACCTGCTTTGTTCGCATCTGCAGTGAATCAACAGTTAAGAGTTCCTTTAATTCGTTTTACGTCATCATCTGTCGGTGCCACCCAGTGTTTCTAGGCTTTCTTACTTTCATTGCTTAACTTCTCCAATTGTACCTATCCATCCATGCCTTAACCCATTTACTGACCAACCTATGTTGGGATTCAATTCAGGGGTTCTGTATTAAACATAGCAAAAATATGTTGTGGATGTAGAGATGACCTGTGTATCACCTCTCATCTCTGTCTCTCACAGACTAGAGGGTGAGCTGGATGTTTGTATGAACACACGCACGTTTATAACACAATGCAATAAAATAGCCTTGGTAGGCGTATACCCTGGAAAGAATCCTGGGTGGGGTAAGGTGCGGAACAAACACATTTTAAAACTAACTTATAAGTCATGTAGCCTTATGGCCATGAAACAATCTTTCGTCTGCTTAAGGACTACTGGTAGCTCCCCTTTATCTACAGGACTGGATGTACGCATTTAGCATGGCAGTCAAGATCTCATTTAAGCCAGGCATGGTGGTGCACACCCGCAATCCCAGCATTTAGGAGGCTGAAGCTTGAAGATCAGGAGTTCGAGGCCAGCCTTGGCACCTTAATGAGTTCTTGAGACTCTGTCTCAAAACAAATTAAAATGACAAAATAAACAAACATTGTCTCTGTATTTCTTAACTGCTATACCCCGCCTGTCTTCTAAGTGTTGGCGTTCCAAATAGGCTACTCAGAACCATCTGCTTTCTATTCATTGATTTATCAGTCTTCAAACACCTGTGAACCTTTGTCAATTCTCCCAGTGTGTGTGTGCGTGTGTGCACGTGCGCGCAATATCCTATTCTATTCCCATTCCTGCATTCTGGTCACCCATCTATAGACTACAGGGTGAATTCATTCTCCCAGGTCAGCTCCTCTTTCCTCTGTGACAATATCCTCTACTCTGCCATTTCATGCATGCATGGTTCATCACACCTCCCTGCCACACTTTCATAATGAATGTGTGTTAGTCAAGGTTTCTATGACACCATGATTAGCCCTGCTCCTCCAGACCCAATCAACAGGGCCATCCCCAGCACTGCTGTGGGACAATAGTCTGTACCCTGTCACTTGTATGTTAATTTAATGCTGATTGGCCAGTAGCCAGGCAGGAAGTATAGGCCAGACAATGAGAACAGGTGAATTCTGGGAAGAGGAAGGATGCAGTCTATAGTTGTCACCCAGATGCAGAGGAAGCAACATGAGAACGCCTCACTAAAAAAGGTACTAAGCCATATGGCTAACAAAGGCAAGAATTATGGGCTAATACAAGTTATAAGAGTTAATAGGAAGCCTGAGCTAATGGGCCAACAAGTTTATGATTAATGTAGACCTTTGTATGTTTCTTTGAGACTGAATGGCTGCAAGACTGGGTGAGACAGAAACCTTGGTCAACATAATGCTGCAACAGAACACCAGTGGCAACCTCCCCTCCCCCATCCCCATACTTTCTGTGGATCCCACAGATGACCCCCAGCCTCCCTCTTCCCATCCCATTGTTGCTGTGTCCCAGTGCCCAACTTTGTACACACCTTTCTCAACCACAGGCCACTTGAGATGAAGGGGTTACAAATTGGAAAGGAAGAAGTCAAAGTAATCATTATTTGCTGATAATATAATAGTATAATAAGTGACCCCAAAATTTCTATCAAGGAACTCCCTCAGCTGATAAACACTTCAGCAAAGTGGATGGATACAAGATTAACTCACAAATATCAGTAGCCCTCATATATACGAATAACAGACTGAGTTAGAAATCATGGAAACAATACCTTTCATAATAACCTCAAATATTATAAAACATCTTGGGGTGACTCTAATCAAACAAGTGAAAGACCTGTATGACAAGAACTTCAAGTCTTTGATGAAGGAAATTGGAGAAGTTATCAGAAGATGAAAAGATCTCCCATGGTCATGGATCAGTAGAATTAATTGTATAAATGGCAATCCTACCAAAAGTAACCTACAGATTCAGCACCCAGCACAATTCTTTACAGACTTTGAAAGGACAATGCTCAACTGTAAATGAAAGAACAAAAAAACCCAAAATAGCAAGATGATCCTGAACAATAAAAGAGATGCTGGAGGTCTCACCATCCCTGATTTCAAGGTCTACTACTGAACTATAGTAATAAAAACGACATGGTATTGGCATAAAAACAGAAACTTTGACCAATGAAAATGAATTGAAGACCCAGACACAAATCCATAGATGGACACCTGATTTCTTATAAAGAAGTCATAAATACACACTGGAAAAAAAGACAGCATCTTTAACAAACGGTGCTGGTCAAGCTGGATGTTTGCATGTAGAAGTAGGCAAATGATCCATATTTTTCACCCCACACAAAACTTAAGTCCAGTTGATCAAAGGCTTCAATATGAAACCAGATACCCTGACCCTGATGGAAGAGAATGTAGGGATTAGCCTTGAATGTATTGGCACAAGAGACAACTTACTGAACAGAACACTGATAGCTCAGGCACTAAGAGCAACAATTAATAAATGGGACCTCATGAAACTGAGATCCTTCTGTAAGGCAAAGCCCACCATCAATAGGACAAAACTACAGCCTACAGAAAGGGAAAAGATTTTTATTAACTCCACATCTGAAAGAGGGCTGATCTCCAAAATATACAAAGAACTCAAGAAATTAGACATCAAAAAAACCAAACAATCCAATCAAAACATGGGATGCAGAGCTAAAAAGAGAATTTTCAATAGAGGAATCTCAAACAGCTGATAATACTTCAGTGTTCAACATCCTTAGCCACCCGGGACATGCAAATCAAAACTGCTTTGAGATTCTATCTTATACCTGTCAGAATGGCTAGGATTAGTAACATAAGTGACAGCTCATGCTGGAGAGGATGTGGAACAAGGGGAACACTCCTGCATTGCTGGTGGGAGCGCAAACTTATACAGACACTATGGAAAGTAATATGACAATTCTTTAGAAAAGTTGGAATCAATCTGCCTCAAGATCCAGCTATACTACTTCTGGGTATATATCCAAAGGATGCTCAGTCTTACCACAAGGACACTTGCTCAATTGTGTTCATTACAGTTTTATTCATAATTGTCATAACCTGGAAACAACCTTGGAGCTCCCCAACAGAAGAAAGGATAAAGAAAATGTGGTACATTTACCCAATGAAGTATGACTTAGCTATTTAAAAGAATGACATCATGAAATTTTTAGGCAAATAGATGGAACTAGAAAAAAAATCATCCTGCATGAGGTAACCCAGACCCAAAAGACAAATATGGTATGTACTCACTTATAAATTGATATTAGCCATTAAACAAATCATAGTCAAGTAACAATCCACAGACCCAGAGAAGTTAGGTAAAGAGGATGGGATATAAGGGTATTCATGGATCTCCCTGGGAAGGGGAAATAGATTTTATGGGTTGACTGGAGGCAGGCGTGGCTAGGAGTGGGAGGAATCGGGTGGGGGGATGGGATGGAGGCAGAGAGTTCGGGGAGACAGCAGGAATTGGGGGGCATTTGGGGGTGATGTGGAAACCTGGTGCAGTGGAAACTTCCTGGAATCTATGAGGGTGAGCCTAGTGAGGACTCTTAGTAATGGATGATAAGGAGTCTGAACTGGCCATCTTTTGCAGTCATGAAAGGCTGTGGTGCCTTCCAGTGGTGATTTTGTTGAGTTGTTGGCCAAAGGGATCCCACGGAGGTCCCCCAAACAACCCAGGCTGATGCTAGGACAGAAGATCTTTCTTTGAAAACTGAAAACAGGGCTCCAGTTTCTGAGGACAACATCCACACAACTCACTGAATGTAGAGAGGTGGAGCCAGTGCCTGTGTGAAGCCTGCACCCGTATGTTTTAGTTTCTTTGGTGCAGGAAGGTACTCTGTAGGCTACCAAAAGAGAATCGCAGACTCTGACTCAACCGTAAAACCTTTTACCTACAATCTGTCCTGGCTGCAAGATGTGTTGGGAGAATGGTCACGCAGAGTTTGTGGAATTGGCCAGCCAATGTATGGCTTAATTTGAGGTCCATGCCAGGAAAGGGAGCCCATGCCTGACAGTGCTTGAGTAACCAAGAGCCAAAGACTGGATAGCCTAGAGACATAGATAGAACCAAACTCAACTGGCCAAAACAAGCAAACAAACAAAAACTCAATGAAACGATTCCTAATGATATTCTGCTATACTCATAGATCAGGGCCTTGTCTAGTCATCATCAGAGAGGCTTCCTCTGGCAGCAGACTGGCATAGGCGCAGAGACCCACAGCCAGACATTATGGAGAGAGAGTCTAAATTGGAGGTCTCCATTGGGTCCCTCCCCTCAGAGCTCAGAGAATCCCACAGAAGTGGTGGAAAGATTGTAGGAGTCAGAGGGCATGGAGGGCACCAGGAGAAGGTGGCCCACTGAATCGACTAAGCAGGGATCATACGGGCTCACAGAGACTGAAGCAGCAAGCACGAGGCCTGGGTGGATCTGCATATATGTTATGGTTGTTAGCTTGGAGTTTTGATGGGACTCCTGACTGTGGGAGCTGGAATGTCTCTGACTCTTTTCCTCCTAATGGGTTACCTTGTCCAGCCTCTATATGGGGACTTTTGCTTTTTTTATTTGTATCTTGTCTTGTCGTGTTTGGTTGTTGCCTCTTGGAGGCCTTCTCTTCTTTGAAGAGAAACCAGAGAGAGAGTGGATCTCAGGGAGAGGAAAAAGAGAAGAGGTGAGAGAAGTGGAGGGAGGAGAAACTGCGGTGGGGCTGTATTGTATGCGAGAAAAATCTATTTTCAATAAAAACAAACAAAATCACATTTCATCAAAAAGGACCCCTCCAAAACACTGGAATTTCTTCATAAAAATAATGTAATTCATAAGAAGTATGCAGTCTTTAAAATATTTGAAAGGTATAATTTTTCAGTTGTTTTTCATTTATATAATGTTGCTATCTCATGAAAGATAAGATTTGGGAAGAGAACACTGTGGTCTTCCTATCCTTCCCCTTATCTTTCATGTTGGATAAGAAATGTAAACTTATATTAAAAGTTAAATTAAATGTCTTCCACCTTGCATTTAAGGGACAGTTGCCTGGCTGAAAAACAAAGTGAAACAAAACAACACCCTGACCAAAAGCAACTTGGGAAGGAAAGGGTTTATTTTAGCTTAGAGTTCTACAACCTAGTCCATCACTAAGGGAAGTTAGGACCAGAACTCAAGCAGGGCAGGAATCTGGAGTGAGGAGCTGATCCAGATACCATGGAGGAGAGCCGCTTCCTGGCTTACTCTCCCTGGCTTGCTCAGTTTGCTTTCCTATACATCCCAGACCACCTGCCAACGAGTGACAGCACCCACATCCACCTGGACTCTTCTACATCAATCATTAATCAAGAACTGCTTTACAGGTTTGCCTACAGGCCAATCTGTTGGGGATACTTCCTCTGGTGAGGTACCCTGTTTTCAGATGACTACAGACTGTGTCTCCTGCAGTCTTCCTTAGCCAGCCCCAGGCCTAGGCCTTTCTCTTTCTCTAGGAGTACCCGGTGTCACCTCAGCAAACATTTCCTCTCTACTCTGTTCTAACAAGGACCCTCTACCATGTCTCTGAGTTCCTTTGCTCTTTCCCAGAACTGATTTTCTCCAAAGCGCATATCATCTACCCCAGGGCTTCTTAAATTTTTTTTCTACCTGGACTCCCTTCTGCCCAAGAAATTTTTAGGTAGTTCTGGCTATATCGGTTTATAAAATTCATATACAAAGCCAATATTTACTGATAATAAGTCAGAAAAGAAATGTATTTCAAAACAATGGAGGGGGTGAGGCTGTAGTTGAAAGGCTGAACCTCTGCCTAACATCATAAGACCTTGGCATTGATCCTCAGGAACGCAAAAACAGTCCTTAATATGTACTATTTATTGAAGACAAAAGCAATGCAAACCAATGAGAGGGGTGTGTTTGTCCATTTTTACACAAAGAATTAAATCAAGGCATATTTGGTGCTGTTGGATGTAGAACATCGTCAATATTTTTTTCAGCACAGATCAGTATTTTGGTTTTAAAACTGTCACTGCAGAGAATGCTACTTTGCATAAGCACAGTACAAAAAGGCAGAAGTACATTGAGAGCCATTTTAGAAATTGTTGGGAATCTGTCTAATAAAAATTCATTTAATCATTTTTATGGAATTCAAATCAGCAACACAAATAATGGTTTTTAAAAATCAAACATTCTAATGCAACAAAATTCAAAGATGTATTAATTTGATACTTACAATACTGAGTGATGATACTAGGAAAATAGCAAAAGTTTGTTTTCTGGACCTACAAGATGTCTCAGCAGGTCAAGCAGCTTGCAGCCAAATATGATAGCCTGAGTTGATCTCTGGGACTCACATGGTGGAAGGAGAGAACCAACCTTTACAAGTTGTCTTCTGACTTCCACTCACGTGGTGTGGTTTGTGTGCCTCTGTCCCCAAACACACACAAAACAATAACATAAATGCAATAAAAAAATGGAAGTCTTTGTTTTCTGTAAATAGACCATTGTGTTTCCATGAGAGAATGAAATGTGGTATGTATAGTAAAAACACTGTAGTTCATAATGCAAAATAGTCTCTAGTCTAAGCTGAGGGATTTCAGCAGCAAATGTTGGTGTTGCATGGTGTGGTAGCTTGTGCAGTTACCATATCTTCTGGTCAGAGTTATGGTTGTAGTGACATCACACAGTGGAGCACTGGTGACCATTCCCAGAAACACCTTAGATTCATTTTGGGTTTGATTTTTGGACTAATTTTTGTTCATTGTGTATTTAGATAACTTTTCCTGTTGCAAATGGTTCTTAACTTTTACATCAGTTATGAGACCTCATATAGAGTTGTAACCCTTAGCTTAAGAAGCTATAACCTAATCAATATTTAGTTACCGATTTACTGTTGTTGTCTTCTTCTTACTGGACATTTTTCGGCTTCACAAAGAATGACTTCGTCATGCCAGCATTCTGAGAGCAACTGACACAGGGTAGGCAGTGCGTAAATATTGAATGATTGATTGGATGATGAATCACTGTCTCCTTCGCAGGCTATAAATTGGGTCACATATTCCTTGCAGGTTCCTACTTAACTCCGGACAGTCCTGAGACCTTGGTATGCGATATGCATGGCCCTGCACTGTGATTGCCTCTTTGCTTCTCTGTCCCTTCATCAAGGGAGTGTTTTACTTCTGAAACTTCAGAGTCTAACAGAAGACCTGGCTCAGTGTAGACGCACAGAAATACCTTGTTGAGACAAACATACTCTCCAAGGAAAGAAAACATTGTACTCATTGTTATGTCACCTATTTTTGGGATGTATAAGAAACTAGTTGTTTGCTTGTTGAGTTGATGCCACCCCATTTTCCTTGTGGCTGAATCACAGATGCCAATCGCAACAGTGGTGTAGCCTTATTTCAGTGACAGCCAAATTAACACACACACACACACACACACACACACACACACACACACACACACACACATACTTTGACTCTTGTTTGGGTTGTTTACAATCCGAATTCACAAGGCAAATCACACGAATTTAAAACAAATCCAGCAAGGTGACCTTATGGAGGTGGTCAAGATGGAGGCACTTGTGAGAGTCCTGTGCTCAGACCGAAGGAAGGACCTGGCCAGATAGGGGTTAGAAGAGGGTTAGACCTTGGGGGTACTCTGAGTGGAGAGAAAGAGGTGGGGGTGCTTGGTTAATGGAGCTGAAAGTCTGGTTGGTAGTTTGTAGGTTTAGAGGTGAGAGTGTGGAGCTGGGGTGATGCAAGCAAGTAGTCTTCCAGGGAACAGTTTGTACAGGACAGAATAGTGTCATTAGGGACTGAGGGCTCCCAAGAACAGTGTGACTAGAGAAGGAGGGGCCCCCAAGGCTGTTGCGACGCTTTCTTGGGCCTTTGGGCAAAATGGAAAAAGATGTCCCTGGTTGGAACAATGTGGTGTTAGTGGAGAGCATGTTAAGAAAGCAGAATAATAACGTATGGTTTGGGGGGAGCGAGAGCTACCTCACCTTTCCTTTGAGCTGGTGGTTTTCTCTAGTGCACACACCACCAGACCCACATAGCGGGTCTGTGCTTGGATTGGATTTACTGGAGGGCCATGAGGGTAGGAAAATGACTCTTGACTTATTGCCTAAATCTATCTTTAGGTGTAAACCTTTCCGGTTTGGTCAACCTGCTTGCATCTCTCACCCAGTCTCCCAGGAGCCTCCTCTGTTCATCTAACATCCAACCACAGTGGACCCCTAGTCCCTAAACATGTGGATGATGTCCAATTAACATCACTCATGCTGTTCTTTATCTAGGCTGCAGAAACCTTACGTTCCCTAGAGGTCCGCTTTATTGTTTTTACTCGTTTGGATATGTATTTGCCATGTGTATGAAGGTGAGTATGCATTGCCACAGGTGTGGGTGTGTATATGTGTGCACTTGTATGTATAGGGCCGAAGCTGATATCAAGTGTATTCCTCAATTGCTCTTCACTTTATTTACTTATCATGTTCAGCTTGCCCAGACAGAGAATCCTGTCTCTCAAGTGTCGGGATTACAGGTAGCCCCTGCTCCTGCCCAGCTTTCTTTCTTTCTTTTTTTAATAACATTATTGTGTGTGTGTGTGTGTGTGTGTGTGTGTGGAGAGAGAGAGAGAGAGAGAGAGAGAGAGAGAGAGAGAGAGAGAGAAAGAGAGGAGAACAACTTACTGGAGTTGATTTTTCCTCCACCGTGTGCATTCTGGGGATGGAACTCCGGTCCTCAGATTTGGTAGCAAGTGCCTTTATCCACTGAGCCACCTCACCATCCCCCCGCCCAGTCTTTTCATAGACTCGAGGCCTGGCCCTCACATTTCTTGTGCTTTATCCACTGAGCCATCTTCACAACCCCTGAAGGTCCAAGTTAAACATGTCCTTTGAAGCCATTTCTGACTTCCTTGAGCTAATCTCATTTCTTGGTGAACTATATACGAAAAAGTATATTGATTTATGTGCCTATGTTTACTTTCTTGAAAAGCGTCTGCCTCTCCTTTCAGAATGCAAGCACATAGTTCAGAGGCTCCTGATCTGGGACATAGTGGTTGATTGATAAGTGTGAGAGAATGGATCAATGAGTGAATAAAGGAAGTGGTAGCTCTTATCTCTGGATTGTAACAGTCCATTACAGAGATGATTAGCCTAGCATTATAAACCAATAGAGTACAAACACCCATCAGATGTTGGATGCAGTCTTGCAATAGGGGCCAGGAGATTAGGTCTGGGTCACAGGGAGGATGGGACAATTTGGAATAGTGACCAGGGCAGTGGAGGACACTGTCAGGGAACAGAGTGGTGGTTCTTTACTATTAGACTCTGAGACTTTTTGGTATTTTACACTGGTCTTGTGAATCTAGTTTATGTTGCAGTCCTGCATAGCTGGTTTTGATTCTGCTGAGAAATCCTTAGGAGGAGCAGGGCTGAGACAGAGAGGAAATGGTCATAAGGATGAAACGGAGAGCCAGCTGATGGGGAGGCACTCCGTAGGAGAGGAAGACCTCTGTCTAAGCAAGGAGTTATCTGATGGTCTGAGGAACTGTGAGGAGGGATAAACGGATGTCAAGCTTTCATATCTTGGGGAGAAGGGGGCATTAACAGCATCCTCTACTCAGGATGGAGACAGATCCAGTGACTTTCTGATATTCCAGGCCTTTATGATAAATCCTGCAATTGTTCTGGTGGTAGGGTGGCCAAGAGATCCTGGAGAGCTGGGAGCATGGAACATTGGGTACAATGCTTGCAATGCAAACACAAGGACCTGAGCTTGGATCCTTAGCATCCCCAAGAAAGCCAAGTGTGGCAATGTACATCTGTACTCCCAGTGCTTATGGGGAGATGTTGGGTGTGTAGTAGAAACAGGAGGATTCAAGTCTAGCTGAAATGTGAACTCCAGATCAGTGAGAGATTCTACCCAAAAAATTTGGTGGAGAGAGATAGGAAATACCCAACCTGTTGCCGCCAAAAGATAGGAAACACAAGAGTGTGTGAGAGAGCACACCCATACATATACACATCATAGCACGCGCATGCGCGCGCGCACACACACACATACACACACACACGGGAGAGAGAGGGGATGTAGAGGGAGAGGGAGAGAGATTGATCGATCGATTGATCGATTGATTGATTCGGGAGTGGAGAATAGCCCCAGAGGGATGGGATGATGAGAGTGTAAAGGATGTCTCAGGACCTCAGACTGGTAGCCATTTACCAACTGGTACAGGATATTTCTATGTTTTACCAGTTGGAGAGGTCAAACTGCTGGTGGTCACATTAGTATCACTGGAAGCCAAGACTACAGTGGAAATATCAGTCTGCAATGGGCACCAGAGGGATTTTTGTCAAAGAGCAAATAACTTTTCACAGCAGTGAGAAGCAATAAGAGCCGGAACCAACTTGACTGTATGAAAAGGAGGGAACAGGACCTCAGTAAGATTCTAATTATATAAGAGAGGCTCTAGAAAAGATTAAAACAAAAGAATAAACAAACTATGTACACACACACACACACACACACAGAAAACATACATATGTGCACTTATGTAGATATCTCCATGTATGTAGTAGAAAAAGCACAGGGTCACACCTGTGTAAACATCTACATGTCTCGGTGTCTAACATGGATAAAAATAGTGACAAATGAGTGTATTTTTAAAAACCAATCACAGAACTCACAAGGTAGATACTGTTTCATCTCCAATTTAAATGCATGGAGATGGAGATTTATAAAGTTTGAATGATTCATTTGGTCCCACGTGCATCTGAGAATCAAGTCTTATTCTTCTGGTTCCTAATTCTAGTGTTATTAATTTCTTTTTCATCAAATGAGCTGATAAATGCCAGATTTTCATTTTTATCCAGAGATTTTTAGGTGAGAATTCCTGGGTGACATCTTCAGTGTGGAGAAGTTCAACCAGCACCAGGAGGTTTTCAAGCATTTCTGAGCAACTCTCTTTTAGGCACAAAGAGTTTTAAGTCCCCCTCCAGAGGTAAAAGCTGTTTTGCTCCCTTGGCTAAAGGAAGTGTCTGAATGGGTGTACTTTGACGGTGATTCGGGAACTCAAATTTTGTGTAGAAAAGCATATTTTCCCTCCAGACATCTTAGGAGAGAATTATATTACCGAAGTAGAAAGGGATGGATTGTCCATAACTTTCAGTTGACTTGTTTGTCTGGGATGATGATTTATGGGCAGAGGAGGATAGCAACCCTGTCAGGCAAGGTGATGACTCTGGAGAGGCTAAGTAATTTGTCCGACAAGTAAGGGCAGGGTGAGCTGCCTGCTCAAGAAAATGATCCAAGAGCGCTCACAAGCCCTCCCAGTCAGTAGCCTATTTTGTTTCTCAGGAACTGTTCCTTTCTAAGACTCAAAGCATATTTCCATAGCAATATTTCCTTGCCAACACACAGAGAGAAAAATGCCCCTAAATTAAATGGTGTTATTCCCTAACACCAGGAACAATAAACACCAGTACACTTAAAAGAAATTCTGGATGCTCACAGCTCAGCTTCTCATTGCTATTATTGGCAAGACCCAAGACAGATGTGGAAACCCTGATTAGGGGAGCGAGGAGTGAGCCAAACACAACATTCTCAACAGAGGCACACGTTGAAAACTTGAGTTCAATGGGTTTGAAGATGTCTCCACTAGGGTATCCCAACATATAGGTTAAGAGAAACAGAAGACTTTATAAAAGTGTAAAAGAAATATGGGCAGAATTGGTGAATCCTTACATCCGTAGAATAGCAAGATTTCCAACAACGGGGGCATTGAAATTTTCTGCCAAGTCGTTCCTTTCTAAACACAGAGTTTCACACTGACAAGTTTTAGGGTTCAGACGAGTGGGAAGGCAGGTTTGTGGTAACACGATCCAGGTCGCCAGCGTGGTTTGAAACACCGTGCCAAAGCACAGGAATCAGAATGGCTCCTTAGTCCTAACCACAATGACAAGGGACAAGAGAATTTTCTGCCACTTGCTAGATTCCTCTCTGAAATGGAGGATAAAACAAACAACCAAAAACCCAAACTCCGTGCCACCATGAACCAAATCAAGTTAAATGTGTTGTCCAGACTGACTCTTCCCTCTTCCTAGCGCCCTTCAGTCTTCACTAAACCTCTTCCCTAGGAGGGATCCGGGCAAACAGGTATGCCAAACACAGCATGAGAAACTCTAGGCAGACACCAGTAAGAATTCAGAAAGCATGACAGCTGACTACTCATGTCATGTCTGCATTGAAGGTCCCCATCCCGAGTTCCTGGGCTAGCAGAGACCTGAAGTTTTGTTTGAGATTCTTACCTCAAGCTCCAGAAGTGTTCAAAGTTGGGACGTACCTTCGATTCCCTTCGCCTTTGAAACAGGAGTGTTTTCTACCTTGCGCCTTGATCCCAGCTGCCGAAACATCCAGATAATTAAGTCTGAGTCATCTCAGCCATGAACTTTTTTTTCTTTCAGATGACTCTTTCAAAATGTGATACATAATTGCTTCACTATGATTACCCAATGGCATGAATGAATACTACAGTCTCTATCTAGATGAATAGACAAGGCCACCCATGCAATCATCACCTTCCTATAACACGTGTGTTCACATGCCAAATACACACACAGCATACTAATGAAAGTGTTGGGATATTTAACCAAAAAGATTAAGAAAAGACTTCTAATCTATTTTTAAAAGGTGTTTATTCTTGTTGAACTGACTCAGGATATAGCTCAGTAACAGAGTGCTTACCCTGGGTGTCCAAAGCCCTGGGTTCTACCCCCAGTATCGGGGAAAAACATGGAAATACTGAGTTGGAATATGGGGAAGAATCTCCTTTAGTGGGACAATAAGCCAGGTCGGGGGCTGGCAGGGACGGCTCCACTACATAGGATATTTTGTGGACTTTAGGTGATCAAGAGATTCAGTCTGATAGCATGTGGCTTGATAAGCAGTCTGGCCTAGTTAGCATCTTTATCATTCAAGACAAGACCACAGATGACATCTTCAAGTGTTTGCTCCTTTTCAGAATGTCATAATGACTTCCTGCCCCAGCATTTCTTTGACGCAAGTTGTATGTGTTTATCAGCCACTGTATCGCTGTGGTTTACATGACTTAGCCAATAGATTTGCTTTTTTCTCTCTTGTAATAGATCTCTGTGTAGCCCAGGCTGGCCTCAAATTTACAATACTTTCATAAGCGTGAGAACTACAGGTGTGAACCACCACACTTAGTGTATTTTGAATGACTAGGCAGTAGATTGCATGATATGTAATAATTTATTTACATTAAAAGTTTTTTGGGTAAGATAGAGTTTCTGTCTCAGTTTTTCCAGGATGTGTGTTTTCAGTACTGAAGTAAGGACACCTTGGGCCAAATCAGGATGTTTGGTTTCTCCAGTGAGAACAGCAGGCACGTTCATTTAGCAATATCCCCACTACTGATGAGTTTGCAAGTTTATTATAAAAATTACCTTGAGTTCTAGTTACCTCCTTAACTGATTTTTTTTTTAGCCCTTGTAAAATGTGGTTCTGCCTGAATCGACCCTGTATATCAATAGGGAACACTAGCAACATGAGAATATGCTGTTAAAGCTGTAAAATTTTAGTGGCCTTGTCAATGGCAACATGAACCTGGAGACAGTCATCACAGATGAATCCACTTATTCAATCAAAGAACATTTATCAAAGGCTTACTGGAGGCAAAGACCTCCTTAGGAGAAAAGACAAGAGGAGCCCTGGCTACAATGCAGATGCCTTCTAGCAGACAGGAAACAAAACGATTAAGTGATCAATAAAAGCGAAACTGTGCAGACGGTAGCATGTACTATTCTATGGCTTGCATGCTGAATGTCCCCTCTGAGGCCCATGTATTAAAGACTGTGTTGTCAGGTGGCATTATGGGGAAATGGTGGAATTTCTGAGTGGTGAGATCTCATAGGAAATTCTTAAGCTATTGGAGGAACACCCTTGGAGAGGACTGGCGACCTGGGATTCTTCTATCACAAACTCTTACCATGTCACAGGCCCAAGTCAACGGTGTCAAACTGTCACAGACTGGAACCTGTAAAACGGTGAGTCAAATAAACCTGTATTCTCTATAACGTAATTGTCTCAGGTAATTTTTTTTATAGTGATGGAAAGCTGACTAATGTCAGACTATGAAGGAAATAAGGGCATGTAGACGGTGAGGTAACCTTATAATTGGTAGAGTGATATAGCTGCAGGAGGCTGGTTTGTCGGGATGGTCGAGGCTGGCTTCTCTGAGGAGGTAATATGTGAATTGAGCTGGTTATTGAAGTCATTGAAGGAAAATAGTGAAAGGGGAGGGGGCAAAAAAAGTGAGCCAGGGGAATGATGTGAGGATGGACAGAGTGGTAGGTGTAGTAATGGTGATGAGAGCTATGTGTGTAGCTTGAGTTCAAGGGAGAGGTCTCTGGAAGCATAAACTTTGAGTCATTACCCAGAAGTGAAGGACATCATCTTGGCATAGGGTCCTGTGATGCATAATGGGAGAAAATGCCAGGCACCACACAGATAAGCACATGAAATTGTACTGTGGCCCTTTTTTAGTGCATTAGAAAAAATGCAGTCACTGGATATCAATGTGTAGAAGGATCCAAATAGATCCATATCTATTGCCACGCACAAAACTCAAGCCCAAATGGATCAAAGACCTCAACACAAAACCAACCACACTGAACTTCATAGAAGAGAAAGTGGGAAATACACTTGAATGCATTGGCACAGGAGATCAATTCCTAAATATAACCCCAGTAGCATAGACATTGAGAGCAACAATTAATAAATGGGACCTCCTGAAACTGAGATGCTTCCGTAAAGCAAAGGACACAGTCAACAAGACAAAACGGCAGCCTACAGAATGGGAAAAGATCTTCACCAACCCCACATCGGACAGAGGCTGATCTCCAAAATATACAAGGAACTCAAAAAACTTGATATCAAAAGAACAAATAATCCTTTTTGAATGGAAAAAAAGAGAAAAGAACAAATAATCCAATAAAAATGGGGTAGAGACCTAAACAGAGAATTTTCAACAGACAAATCTCAAGTAGCTGAAAGACATTTAAGGAAATGCTCAACATCCTTAGCCATCAGAGAAATGCAAATCAAAGCACCTCTAAGATTCCATCTTACACCTGTAAGAATGGCCAAGATCAAAAACACTGATGACAACTTATGCAGGAGAGGTTGTGGGGTAAGGTAAACTGCTGTTGCGTATCTACCCAAAGGATGCTCAATCATACCACAAGGACATGTGCTCAACTATGTTCATAGCAGCTTTGTTTGTCATAGCTAGAACCTGGAAACAACCTAGATGGTCCTCACCAAAGAATGGATAAAGAAAGTGTGGTACATTTACACAATGGAGTACTAATGGTAAAAAATAATGACATCTTGAAATTTGCATGCAAATGGATGGATCTAGAAAAAAACATACTGAATGAGGTAACCCAGACCCAGAAAGACAAATATAATATGTACTCACTCATATAGCTTCTAGACATAAAGCAAAGAAAAAAACCAATTTACAGTCCACAATTCCAGAGAACCTATACAACAAAGAGGACCCTAAGAGAGACATACATGGATCTACATAGAGGGAGAAAAAGACAAGATCTCCTGAGTAAACTGGGAGCATGGCGGGGGGGGGATGTCACAGGAGAGGACAGAAGGTGAGAGGAGAGAAAGGGAGGGGAGCGGAGAAAAATGTATAGCTCAATAAAAACAATAAAAAATGCAGAAGCAGACATGGAGGATGAACGATGTCACATATCCTAAGGAGAAATTCATAAAATGTCTTTAAACAGTTATGCTCTCTCTTCTGCATCTTCCTAGACTGGCACCTATAGTTTCTTGTTCCACCTCTCCCTCTTGAAGAAGAATGCAAATTTGTCTCCATGGTTACAGTCATTCCCTCCGTGTCTCTGGGGTATGGGCTCCAAATGCCCTGTGGTCCCCACATCTGCAGATGTTTAAGTACCTTCTTCTATCCAGCAGGATAGCATTTCACATAATCCAACCACATCCTCCTGTGCTCCTTATTTATCCCTGGATGCCGTGGACTGCAAAAGAGCAACGTAAACAGTTGCTCTCCTGTGTCGCTATGGCGACAGTGACAGCAAAAGTCAGGGCAGGTGATTTTTTTTTTCCAAATATTTTTGAACTAGTAGATGCGGAATCACAGATAAGGATGGCCACGTGCACTTTGTATAGCTATCTTTTATTTGAAAATCGACAGATGCTTTCATTTTATATGACATTTCCCTCTTAAGCAAATTTGGAAACATCTTAAGCGAATCATTTATGGGGAAAACAGTACACATGCAAGGTAGAATAATTTTTTAAGAGTGGCTCAATCAATTGGAGCTAAAAAAAAAAAAAACCCACAAAGGTCAGGAAGGAAAGATGATGCAGCAGTAAAGGTTCAAGTCTGGTGGCCTAAATTCATTCTCTGGAACCCATACAAAGGTAGGAGAGAACTGACCCCTCCAGGTGGTCCTTGATTAGTCATACATCTTGTGGCATGCTCCCCCCACCTCCCCCAGACAGGGTTTCACTGTGTAACAACTGTTGGGGGCTGCAGACCCCTGACCCCTTTACTTTCTTTGCCTGCCTCAGACCCTTTGCCTGCTGGAGTGAACTGTGCAAAACAACTTGTTTACCTGTGCCTGCAGCTGCTCTGAGCAGGAGACCCTGATGGCCGGGGAGGGGGTTTTGATGAGGCCTTCAGCTGAACCGGAGAGCTGGGGGGTGGCCAGAGCCCTATATAAGCTGCCCCTGAGCACAATAAAGTTGGCATTCTTGTATCAAGGATGACCCGTGTCCCCGTGTCTCTGTCTGTCTGTGTGTATATGTGTTGAAATCTCCAGCCTGGTACCCAGCTCAAGTACCTAAGAGCGCAGAACAGGCATTGTGTTTTACAAACAATAGCCCTGGCTGTCCTGGAACTCACCCTGCAGACCAGGCTGGTCTTGAACTCAGACATCCACCTGACTCTACTTCTCTAGTGTTGGGATTAAAGGCATGTGCCACTACCACCAAGCTATAAATAACACGTTTTAAAAGGTCTAAGAAAGAGAGAAATTAGTTTTACTGCTTTTGGAAAGGACATTTGAGAGCTTGTTTGGAGGTTCTAGCAGGGGAGCTACTCATATACCCTTGACCAAAGACCAGTCCTCCTCTATTCGGGGAAGGTCATCCTCTTCGATCAAGCACACAGCTTTGGGAGGGATGCACATGGAGCGGTGAGGGAGGAAGGGGACACCTGCCTAGCCAGCCAGATTAGCCGAATCAATGGAGTGACATATGTCGCAGCCAGACTGCCCTCACTTCCGGAAAGGACATTTGAAATTGGCTCAATTAGTTTTCTACTCTCTTCAAGGAATCATTTTAAGGCAAAGCTTCCAAATTCATCAAGAAAACAGCAAAAGCCAACAGCACTCCATCCATTTCCTTTTTCCCCTCACATTTAAATGAAAAAATTACTGGTATTTCCTGCTTATTCAGAATACTCATGCTTGTAATCTAAACCACCACTGCTGACAGGACTTGGTCTTTTTAGATTGCAGGAGACTTTGAATTGAAGCTCCAGAAGGAAGATAGTAATTAACTATGTAGAAGTAATTATTCATTAAAGAAAGATGCCAAGATCCAGTTTAAAGGAATTAAGCATGCCTGTCCCTTGTTCCTAGATGATATAGCATGTCGAACTTGGTGCTCTGAGCAAAGCAACCAGCATCATTATCAGATCATAGGCTTGGGCATCACCATGGTCTGAGGTGGCAGTGCAGGCCGTTCCTCACTTCCATCTCTTTACCACATACTTGCTTGCTTCCTGTAGGCACCCACCCAGCGATGGCTGGGTGAGGCCCAGTGTCTCAACACTTCCTAGATTTTTTGTTTTTTAACTTGAAGACAAATCACACTGTTTTATGGGACGGGACAGGGCCAGTTTGGAGGCAAAAGGCACTTCCAGCTCTGCTCCCTTTTCCCCACACTTGTGCTAATGAAGTCTGATTAAAAGGGAACCCCAAAAGGAGACATAAGAGCTTTATGAAGTGTGACCTATTATTTATTGTGTATTTGTTATACTTTGGGCACTTTCCATATATAAGCTCCCTAAATCTCTGTCAATGTGAGGAACAAAGACTATCTCCATGCTATAAATGAAGACCTTGAGGTCAAGGGCTGATGTGGGATTTTTGATACCTGTTTTGTTATATGTAATTTTACTATGTTAAAGTTAAAACCTTCCTTGTTATTTAAGCAGAAAAGGGGAGGCGATGTGGGATTTCCCTCTGTATGCTGTGAATACCATTGGTTAATAAAGGAACTGCTTTGGGCCTATAGCAGAGCTATAGAGGAACAGAGCTAGGCGGGGAAAACTAAACTAAATGCTGGGAAAAATAAGGGCAGAGTTAGAGAGCAGCCATGTAGCCTTGCTGGAGACAGATGCCAGAACTTTAGCCTGTAAGCCACAGCCACGTGGCGATACACAGATTAATAGAAATGGGTTAAATTAATATGTAAGAGTTAGCCAATAAGAAGCTAGAGCTAATGGGCCAAGCAGTGATTTAATTAATACAGTTTCTGTGTGATTATTTCGGTTCTGGGCAGCCAGGACGAACAAGTGGAGAGCAGCCGGGAACTAACAAGTGGCCTCGCTCCAACAAAGGGCTGTGTTGAAGCATCACTGCTCACATTTAGGACATAGGCGTCTGTTACACTATGCTGTCATTTTAGGAAGGTCACTGAAGGACAACCCACAGTTCAGGGTATGGGGAAGGTGGGGGAGAGAGGAGGATGCTGTTACTTGGTAACCCCTCTTGTTTCCCCACCAGCTAATTGAATTTGTGTGAGTAATACAGAGTTGTGTTTTAAATTACTACCAGAGGAAGTTGTCTGGAATTTGTTTGGCTCTTAAGAGAGATGAGTGAGTCTACAGGCTGGGTGAATGATCTTGCCGCCTGGCATTATCTCCATCTCTTCTCCATGTTTTGTTTTACAGATCACAAATGTTTGAAATAACGTAACTGAAGGGTTTGGGGAGAAAAGGTACAGACTTTAACTGTGGGAATATATGGAGTCTGTAAGCCTAAAGGCAGCGAGAATTGTAGGCCAACGGGGTATTCTAGTTAACTTACAGGGTATGGGCTAATAATTCTGAAGACACTATGCATGTGTGGCAGAACAATTAGGCAATAAAGTAAACAGATGGCAGATAATTGTAGCCGGTTCTCTCATAGTTGGGAAGTTGGAGATAAGCAGAGGAGGATGCTGCTATCCAGAAGGCTGGTCCAGCTCTCAAGGGAGGATGCTGCTATCCAGAAGGCTGGTCCAGCTCTCAAGGGAGGATGCTGCTATCCAGAAGGCTGGTCCAGCTCTCAAGGGAGGATGCTGCTATACAGAAGGCTGGTCCAGCTCTCAAGGGCAAACCTAAATTCAAGGGCATCCTGTGACTCAGTTAATCCTCTCCTTGGTTTTCATTTCTGTGGAAAACTGCAGGACCATCTGATAGCCAGAAGGAAAGTGCCTCAGGTGGTTATGACTGCTAAAACTCTAGTGAAGAAAGCCTGATACTCCCAGAAATGCAGTAACCCCACTCCGCCCTTTAAATACGCCAAACTGGAAAAGAAAGCTGTTTTCTCTTCCAAGTAAAAGAAACCTAGAGACTCTGTGTGTCCCGTTCATGTGTCATTGCTCTGCTCTTCCAGGAACTTTTAGCCTGTGCTACACTGGCTGCGGCAGGAGGAGGCTGTGATTCACATGTGAATTGATCAGAGTTGGATCTATCACAATGATATGTCTGGTTATATATAGAAATACATATTCTATTATGGAAATAAGATATGACCTTGTTCAGTTAGCCAGGAAGAGTTAGAAGCAAAGACGCTCCATTAACAATGAGCATAATTATTACCCAGATCTTGGTGTCGAATACCATTCTCCAATCAAACAAACAAACAAAAAAACCCTAAAAAAACAACAACAAAAAAAAAAAACGAAAGTAGGTAGGGATTCTTAGACAAAAAAATTGCTGGTTTTGGTCCTGGGGCAGGGAATACACAAAATTATCCTATTGCATCTCATAGCTACAGAAAGTAAGAAAATATTCAAAAATGGAATTGAATAAAACAAATGAAGGAAAAATACATAGATGGAAAATGAATACAAGAACCAATGGAAGACTAATGAAGAATTAGTTTTAGGGGCTGGAGAGATGGCTCAGAGGTTAAGAGCACTGGCTGCTCTTCCAGAGGTCCTGAGTTCAATTCCCAGCAACCACGTGGGAACCATCACAACCATCTGTAATGAGATCTGGTGCCCTCTTCTGGAAAGTGTACATATAATAACTAAATTTAAAAAAATTAGTTTTAGGCTATGGTGCAAAATGTAAAGTAAGTATTTAACTCATACTAATATAATTGATTGAATGAAAAAATAAACAAATGTGCAATGTAGACCAAACCAGAACAAATTTAATTATTGATTGATTGAGGGATTGATTTTTGAGACAGGAGCTTTCTACGTAGTTTTTGCTGGTCTGGAATGTAGATCAGGCTGGTCTTGAACTCGCAGAGATGATCCTGCCGCTGCTTCCTGAGTGCTGGCATTAAAGGCTTGCACCGCTATGCCTGGCTATTATTTACATCAGGATCATGCAACCCAGACTGATGGGGCTTGCTAAGTAGCCAGCAATGACCTTGAACTCTTGATTTTCCTACATCTCCCAAGTGCTGGGATTACAGGCATGCACCATTATACTTAGCTTGTGCGATGCTATGGATCAAACATGGGGCTTTGTGAGTGTGTGGCAAGCACTTTACTGCAAGTGAGGACACAGGAAAGAAACCACTGCTGCTCCATGACTGGGAGGGGGAGGCTTTTCATTGTGAATAAGAGAGAGAGAATATCCAGAGACATCTGGAAGAGTCCAAAGCAGAGAGGAAAAGGAGCAGATGGGACATGGCCAGGGCTAGGGAAGTGGAGAATGAAAAACCCATGCAGGTTACATGGAGGACGAGTAGTTTTGGTGAGGGAACCTTGTGAACTGGAGCAGCCTGGGACGTTAGGGTAGAGGACGTGGTGAGAAGGGCTAGTGTAGATGGAAATTTCTGTCCCGCCTGGTCCCTCAGCTGTTCAGTCCCAAAGAAATACACAGAGGCTTATATTAATTATAAACTGTTTGGCCTATTAGCTCAGGCTTATTATTAACTAGCTCTTACAACTTAAATTAACCCATAATTCTTGTCTATGTTTAGTCACATGGCTTGGTACCTTTTCTCAGTGAGGCATTCTCATCTTGCTTTCTATGCATCTGGCAGGTGACTGCATTTCTGCCTTTTCTCTTCCCAAAATTCGACTAGTCCAGTTGCCCTGCCTATACTTCCTGCCTGGCCACTGGCCAATCAGCCTTTCAGTAAATCAATACAAGTGACAAATCTTTACAGTGTACAAGAGCATTATCCTACAGCATTCCAGGGTGCTAGTGTGGGCTTTTAAATGCATAGCAAGTATGTGTGAACAGGGACTCAAGGAGACAGAAGGACAATGTGGGCTTTGATATGCAACCACAAGTTAATGTGACAGGACAAATGGAGAGCCATTTGTCTCCTTGCCAGAGTCAAGGGACCATAATGGAAATGACTCATTTTGGCACACAGAAACCTGTTTCACAAATTCCTGAGGAATGCTGAAAGTATCTGTCAGCAATCCTATAGTCCAGCATGAGCCTCATGAGTCAAGATGATCATTTTGGACCAAGTCAATAGCCCTGCTTTTTTGGGGTGCTTGTGGTTTTCCTTTGGACCTAACATTTACCAACTGAACTATATCCCCAGCCTAAGTCTGAACAATCTAGATAGATACCCCACCTGCAATGAGTTGGAAGACAACCCCTATTTTAAAGTTTTTTTTTAAATTTTAAGTGTATGAGTGTTTTGTCTGCATATCTGTGGACTATGTAGTTTTCTGGTGTCCACAGAAGCCAGAAGGGCACATTGGATCCTCTGGAACTGGAGTTACAGATGGCTGTGAGCTGCCACGTGGGTGCTGAACATTAAATCCAAGTTCGCCAGGAGAGCAGCCAGTCCTCTTCCTGACTGAGATATCTCTACAGCCCTACAGGGTGTCAAGCCCCCCCCCCCACACCTTTTTATGGGAAATCACACATTTCAGGTCAGAGCACGGCCCTAGAGTGCACCTGTGAAATCCAGGGCTTCCTGTCAATTTTTGGACAGCCTTCCTTATGCTTCTGGGAAATTCTAATAAGCTCTGCCTCCCCAAAGAAAGTCGGATTCCAATTTTCAGTCTCTTTTGTGGTCAGAATTCAGGGATGGGGCCCAAACTTCCTTAGAGTGCACCCCTATAAACTCTTGATTGGAGAGAAAAGTGAGAAAACAGAATCTTTTTTAGAAGTGTCATTTTGTTGGTGCAGGAAAAAGCAATCAAATATACAAACAAACAAACAAAACAAAAAACCACAAGGTGTCTGCTGATAGCAGAGACAGTGTCAGCCACGCCCCTGTGTTCTCTAGCAGTGGTGACAACAGTTTCATCTGGTGGTCCCAACTTTGGTACCTTCCTTCTCAAGCAAGGTCTTCAGTGTGGTTATGAGTTTTCTCCAATTCTCCCTAAATCCCTTGGGCCATATAGTATCCTTTTAATTCATCCCTTCCTGGGTAGTTGCTCAGAGTCAATTTCCACTGGCCAGGATTGAAGACCTTGATATTAAAGACTCCCTTACAACTCTCCAATGGCTTCTCTGTATTCTAGAATGTGTCTTAAACCCTTTGCCTAGGCCAAGACTATCTCTTTCGTAAAAACTGGTTTTCTGTTACAATCTGTCTCAATGCGATCTGATCTATCAGTATTCATGCTTTTGATTTGATATTCTTAAACTGAAATGTTGGCTTGTAGCCAAAAAAATAATAAGAAAAAAACGTTTCTTTTGGGACTGGGTCATAGAAGACTTATTCATAGCTTCTGTATTGGTTATCCTCGGGTCACTTACTCTGAGGGAATCCAGCGATCATGTTATGTGGACACGCAAGCAGATCTCTGAAAAACCGAGGCAACACGTTGAATAATGCTTGTAGTTGAATCTTCAGGCAGACCTGGCAGGAGAGCCTGAGACAGAACCACCTATCCACACTACCCCCCAAGTTCTCAATCTACAGAACCTATGGAGAAACAAATGTTTTATCGATGTAGGCTAGTAAACTATACATCAAGAGATTACTAACACACTGTGCAACAAAGATCAGTAACTACAAGCTGCTTTAAATTTTGCTGAAGCTTGAGGGAGGTAAAGAAGGCGGCTTCAAGTTTCTAGGAAGAAATGTGGCAGGGATTGTTAATTGCACAGAAAAAAATGTTAATCCCACATATTAGAAGAGGAAAACCACCAGTCCAAATCATGATGGCCAAATTGATTAAAGCAAGCTTTTTTTGGTTCCTGTACAAGGGTGTCTCTCCCTAAAGGCAAGGTTCAAGAGACCAACATTGGACATGGGTACAATAAAGGTTGTTAGGGTGTAGGGGGTTTCCAAATGAGGGATTTGGCAGGCAAACAGGTGGGGTTATAGGAACAGAACACAGGCATAACACGTTTGCCATAAGAACCTTCTTAAACAACAGCAAAAATGGTTAAAAGTGGTTGTAACAGCAAGTGGTCATAATAACCCTTTGAAACAAAGACATGATTGCGATTCCTGGAACGGGCAGTACAGAACCATTTACAGTTATGGTTACAGTAGGGGCATAGCCTAATCTTTGAGAAACAGATTTAATCATAAACAAGAATGAGCCTAGTTTGCCTTTACTATAAGATGGCTTTCAAACCTAAGATGGAGGCAGGCTGGCTTACCAAGATTTGCCCTGGGAAGTGAAGAGCTATACTGTTGTTGTGGCGTTCGAATGCACTGGGAGAAACCGAAGACTTAGGCTTAGTTCAAATTTATATTAAATGAATGTGTTTTTGGTGCTAGTAGGACGGCAGCCTTAGAGCTAAAACAGCCTGTGTGTGGAAAGGGGGTGAAGGTAGGATTTTAAAACTGACATCAGAAAGGTGTGTATTACAATCATTCATGGAACTGACAACTGGGCGGGAAAATGGTTTTACTTTCCTCAGTTTGTCTTACTTTCCCACTATATAGTAATAGAAAGACCACAGCGATAAGCAAGTTTTACAGAAGCGAAGGCAGCTGTTAATAATACCTCACAGCCCATTATCTATCTCACCTGAAGGCCACTAAGGTCGCCCATGCACTCCAGACCCAAAGGTCAAAGGCCCTTAAGGGATGCCTGCTTCCATGCTAAGGTTCTTTACACAGCACAGGAGACCTGTGTCAGGTTTGAGCGCTCTAAAGACTGGGATAGAGCAGTTCATTTCTGGGCCGGCAAAAACACAGTGCCACCAGGTTAGAATTGGCTGTCACGTCCTCGCAGAGCTAAAGATCCTGCAAGCAGGGAAGCGCACAAGGCATCTAAGCGCCTGAGAAACTCAGCGCTTGCGCCGTGGGCATCTCGCCCCCAGGGGGCGCCGTCGTGCGCCGAGCCACCGATGGGAAGGAAGCGCAGGCGCTCGGCGCTCCGCTCACGTACTGGGCAGTAGGGGGCGTAGTCGAGAACGAGAGAGAGGCGAGCGCTTTCGGTTTCTCCTCCGCTCCGGTAGCCGCCGCCCGAGGCTGGCGGTCCTGTCGCCGTCGCCATGAAGCTGCGCGTGCGGCTTCGGAAGCGGACCCAGCCGCTGGAGGTGCCGGAGCCGGAGCCGACGCTCGGCCAGCTGCGCGCGCACCTCCGCCAGGGTCTGCTGCCTACGTGGGGGTTCAGGTGAGCGGGGTCCCCGATCTCGGGCCTCGGGGGGGAGGAGCGGGCGCGCCCGGCGGTCACGTGAGCCCCGGGCCTGCCGGGTCACCTGTGACTGTGGCGCTCCGCTGCTGGCTGGGTGCTCGCCGGGTTCCAGCTCAGGGAGACCATGGCTCAGCCTCCCCGGGCTGCCGCTGTCCTCCCTGGTGAGTGTCACTTCCGGGTTTGCGTGTTTCTCCCCCCCCCCCCAGCCACCGGGAAGGCGGGAAACGCGGGAAGCGCTTGCTGCGGTCGGGAGTGGGGAGCTTGCGTTAGACCCTCCCGATGCGGACCCACGGAGCTTGAGTTCACCTCCGCCGTGGTTAAATTGGAAAAGCATCGCGCCTGCAGTGATGGACTTCTTGCACCCTAGGCGACTGTCTTTTGTGCCACTGCTTAGGGAAACAGTAACTAAAAGCATTGCTGAGCTTGCCTGTGCCAGACTGCTGTAACTTTCCCACTGCAACATTTTCGGAAGTACGCGTGCTTCTGAAATAGAGGCTTGACCCCAGAAAGCTTTCAGTTGAGTGGCAAGTTGAAAAAAGGATTAAGTTCTATTTCTGATTTTTGGGCGCTCTAAAGACTGGGATAGAGCAGTTCATTTCTGGGCCGGCAAAAACACAGTGCCACCAGGTTAGAATTGGCTGTCACGTCCTCGCAGAGCTAAAGATCCTGCAAGCAGGGAAACATTGCCGATTCATTGCCGATGAAGCTTCTGTGTTTCTGAAGCTATTTTCAGGTCACGGAGAACCAAGTATATGAACGACTCACTTCAAGTGCTGAGTTAGAAGTTTGAACTCGCGAATAAAATATTTTAAAACGATAAACTCTGGGCCCTTTCCGTTGACATTTTTAATAGCCTTTCACTTTATTTGTAGGGACTTGAGCAAAATGAGGTCCTAGACAGATTTCTGGTCCTCTCACCTCGCCCCCCACCCCAGATAGAGATATTGTTAGATTAAAAGTGAGCCAGAGCTCCTCTTATTCCTAGCACTCTGGAGGCAGAGGCAAGGGCATCTCTTTGAGTTCAACACCAGCCTGGTCTACATAGCAAGTTCCAGAGCAGCCAGGGTTACATAGTGAGACCCCATCAAATAAAATTAAAATAAAATAAAAATAATGTTAGCCCAAACATTAAAAAGCCATTTTTTCACATTAAAAGAATTAAGCAACATAATGATGACTTACACTACTTCTCGGTGTAAAACTGAATGTTACATGTGTTGCTAACAGTTACTCCTCCACACATGTTGAGACTCCTGTGTTTAAGGTATTTATAAATTGTATTACTCGTCAGTTAAGCAGGGTCATCTTGAAAAGACGTGAAACCCAAGAGCCCCAGCTGGTTTCTCTTTCAGGCTTGTTTTCAGAGTTGAGGTTGATTAATTGGATGGAATTTAGGCCTCAGCAGATTGTGAAAGTAAATTCATTCCTTTGAAAGTTTGTTTATTTGGGGAACAAAAGGGAAGCTTTCATTTGTGTCCATATGACACAGGTGTCTTCCTGTAGAGCATTTTCTAATTAAGCAGACCAAAGATTGATATAAAATAGAGTTTTTAAAGTTTGGATTTCTGCGGTACTTTTTTTTTTTTTTTGGTGAAATGCACCCCGTCAGCCCCATAACTTCAGAAAATAAGACCTTGGAAACGTTTTAGAAAAGCGGGAGGGAAAACTGGCATTTCTATGAAGCACACTGTTCCTTATGTTTTCTACAAAATGAATTGTTTGTTTGGGGAGTTTTTCCCTTTCTCTTCTGAAGTGGTGCTTTCATGGGCAGCTGGCAGATTTTCAACTTTCTGTTTATCAGAACATTTGCAGGCTGCAGCGGAGTGGCTTATTGTCTAAGGAGGGGGAATCGTTTTGACTCCAGCAGTGTCTCTTTAATTGGGAGGAAGAAATAGGTGTGTATAAGAAACAAGAATCGGGCTGGGGAGTTGCTAGCGCACAGCTGCATAAGCCTAACACCCTGAGTTTGAATTCCCAGCTCATGTGAAGCTGGAAGTAAAGCTATGGATTAAATTGATGTGTCATGTTTTGGAAGCACTTCAATCAAAGATATTGAAATACTGAAAACTGCATGCTTTAGAATCGATGAAAATGTAGGTTAATGATAAGTTCTACATACCCCTGGCTAAACTTAGAGTTTTAACCATTAGAAACCTATGACCTGGGCATTGGATGAGAAGAACAAGGAATTTAGTGCTCTGCTTTTTTCTTTTAAATTATTATTATTATTACTTAGTGCTTTGGGGTACATAGCATGTAGTTTAGTGTATTCCAAATGTGTTGTTTGGAATAGTGGTATAGGGAGCTCTTACCATGCTCATCCATCTTTCTTGGCAGTTCTGATACCCGCTTTGCAATTACATTGAACAACAAGGATGCCCTCACTGGAGATGAAGAAACCTTGGCTTCATATGGGATTGTTTCTGGGGACTTGATATGTTTGGTTCTTGAAGATGACTTGCCGGCACCTAACTTACCTTCATCTACAGATTCAGAACCTTCCTCACTCCAGAATACTGACCAACCTTCTCTGGCTGCCAGCTCATGTCAGGCTAGCCTCTCCGATGAACAGTGGAGCGACTCTTCCCAAGCACCGGCCACCCAGTTTGATGCCTGGAATGATGACCGTGTGGTGGGTATTAAAGATGAAGAAATGAAACAGTAATTGATCAGATATATTGACACTTCAGAGGAATTCTACACCAGTCAGGATGATTAGTATCAGTAAATTATAGACTGTGCCCTTTCCGAACATTTTATTTTTAACTGCTAAATAAATGTCTGGACTGATACTATGCTGACATTCTAACATGCATAGTTTTGTAGTTTTGTTCAGATGTTCCTTTAGATCGTGTATCATGTGGTGTTTGTGCGTTTATGATCCCTAACTTACCAGTTTGGGCACTCACTAATGTTGTATGTATATACAGTCCAGGTATTTCCAAACGATTGGCTGGACTTTTAAATGGTTATCACAGACTCTGTCTAACATCACTTTGGAAATAGGATGCACCATTAGGCCTGTCCTCCACATAGAAACGCCCTATTCTGCCCCTTAGTAGGACCCCTGATATCCTGTGCCTTTTGACTTTTTTTTGTTGTTGGTGGTGGTTTTTTGAGACAAGGTTTCTGTGCATAACAGTCCTGGCTGTCCTAGAACTTGATTTATAGGTCAGGCTGGCCTTGAACTCACAGAGATCCACCTGCCTCTGCTTCCCAAGTGCTGGGATTAAAGGCGTACACTACCATGCAGGCCAACTTTTGACTTCTTATAACACAGGCTGCCAGTCTGTGTTCTTCTCTTTTTTAAGGCCTTCTGCTTCTTACTTCTTCATTATGTCATTCTCTTGCTCTTTAGTAGCTCTGTCTGAGATGAAAACATCACTAGTCCAGTCATGTTACTTCACAGAAGAGAAAGCCCCTTATCGTCCGTTCCCAAGCTTTCTGAACGTTGTCCTCCCTGCCTCTCCACAGCTAGTTTCTGTTCTTTCCCGTCAGTGACTGTCTCTCAATAGTACTGAGAATTCCTATTCTTCCATTTGCTTGCTCGCATCAAGTGCCCAATCTGCTGACCTTGTGACCAGCGATGTGGCCTGGTGCCCTTGCTGCTCCTCCTTTTCCTGTTTATACTTCTGTATTCCAATAGTCAGTGATTTTTAAAGCATTTATCAATGATCTGTATAACTTTGTAAGTTCCTCATTATTTTTCCCTTTTAATATTTTGTATAAAGTGATTCTTTTTTAAATTAAAATTTTTAAAGTTTATTTATTTATTTTTTAAAGGTTTTTTGAGACAGGGTTTCTCTGTATAACAGCCAGTTCTGGAACTTGCTTGTAGGCCTTGAACAAAACACTTCTTTAATACTAACACATGTATCATTCTTAACTGTTTTTATGTATGTATTCTTTTTATGTATATATTTCTTTTGCAAGCCTTAAACACTGAATCATGATATTAAGAATAAGCAGATATTCTGAATAGATGGTTGTTAAAATATTTAATAGATTGATAAATTGTGAAAATAATTTCCTGATACAAGAATTTTAATTTGTCTTTCAAATCATTCTTGTGTCTCTTGTTTGTTTCTGCTTCACAGGGCAGTGTATGGAATTAATAAAGATATCTGACTGCATACTTAAAAAACAGACTCTTTTAGAGATAAAACCTAGAGAGAAAAGCCTGTTCCCTTGACTTGGTGTGCTCTAAAAATTCTCCAGTAAGATGGAGTTTTACAGTGCATGTAATACTTTGTTAATTTTTCCTTGGAAAATTTTGAGACACTACTGTGTCTCAAGGTAGTGATTCCATTTCTAAGAGCATACTGTTTGTCTTGTAAGGTTTTGATGGGGTGGCTATGAAACCTTAGCAGGGACACTGAGCTTGAAGTGGTAAATAATGCTTGGAGTCCTTGAGTCTACATAATGCGCTAGTTCAGCATAGAAGGGAGCTGTGGAGAAGAAAAGTAGATGATGGACAAGACTTAAAACCAGAGGCGAGGGATTCTGCTGGTGACTAAATGTAAGTTAGTTTTCTTTCATTGCACTTGGGAATCACCTTGAGTGGCAGCGAGGGATTAACCTGTACAGACCTGAGAGAAGTTCTACCGCAGTTTAGCTGACTGTTTGCTTTGTAAGTGGCCTGTGGCAAGACAGTGCCACAGTTTAGCGGTGATGCTCAGCTGTTCTCTTCTCACACATGGAAGATGATAAGCACTCATATCAGAACAGCTCGGTGGAGGCCAGTGCTTCTTGGACTTAGGAATAAGGTTAGATAAGCCCCCAGTGGGTGTGGAGTTAGCAGCTTAGGTAATGCTTCTTAAAGATCTCCACGTCTGCTTTGTTCCATGCTACTGGCTGAAGTAGGCATAAGGGGGAAAAGTCAAGACATTGTTGTCATAATTTAGCTTGATAGATTCTTTCTAATATGGTGATTTCTGTTGGGAGATGATATTCTTTCTAATATGGTGATTTCTGTTCAGAGAAAATCATGGAAATGTTTATGCAGTAGCATCTTTTATATAGTGTGAGTTATCATAGCCTTTAAAATTTAATTTAATTAAAAATTTTTTTTGAGACAGGATCTTGTCATATAGCTCAGGCTGACCTTGAACTCTGAGTTATCCTGCCTCAGCCTCCCAAGTGCAGGAATTGCAGGTGTTTGCCACCACGCCTGGCTACGGTTTGCATTTTAACAAGTTTGATCTTTTTGTAGCCATTAGGCTTCAGCTCTGCCTGTTTTGAAAGAGTCAGCTCTGGCTTGATTGCAGCCCTTCAGCCTTGGTTTATGCTGCATAGCTTTAAATTCCCCTGCCACTCCTTTTTCTGGAAATACAACCCTAAAAAGAAGAGACTTGCTTTGTATTAAGAGTTGAGCACAAACTAGGAAACAAGCTTTCTGAATGAGATCAGTGCAGCAACGTAGCTTTACTAAAGCCTGCTTCACATCTAAAAGCCCTTAATGGTGAATCTGAGGACGTGGGTTCATTTCAGACTTCTATCAACTGGTGATCGCAGCAAGTTACTGTTTGTTCTGAGTTACAACTGTAGTATCTATAAACAGGCATTGTCCTCTCCCTTGCTCAAGTTATGTGATCCTTGTAAGGCACAAATGAGAGAACAGCTGGCAACAGAACATGAAATTGTAGTGTGTTATCTTTCCACAGTTGTTCCACAGACTTTACTGAGTGTGGCAGAGACCAGATGGATGCTTTGGGTAGTTTTGTACTTTACACAAACTTACAGTCAGATGCAGGTGTGTGAATTGAAAATAGCAACACAGTGTGGTAAGGTGCGGTAATAAGGGCTGTGGCGCCCTTGGGTCTGTTGAAGTGGGAATGCTGCAGCGGGTAGGGAAGGGTAGAAAGACAGTGAACAGATGGAGAGCCAGGGAACAGGTAATGGTGGGCCTTGTATGCCTACTGTTCTAGGCCTGTGCTCCTCAGTCTGTTTCTGAAAATCTTGTTCTGTGAATCTGTAGTAAGTGTAACAGAGATGCTTAGTGAAGATGGAGAATGTGTTTTGGTTAATTGCAGTTGTTAGAAGTTTTGGAACTTTTCTGAGGTTAATGCAGGATCCTGTGAATGTAGGTTTGATTAGGCAGACATAGCTGCAGTGTTTCTTCACTACACTGCACTGACTTTCCCCTAAGAACGTTCAGGGACACAGTCTTACGGTACAGTTGTGGGAAATGTCGTCTGTCTTGAGGAAATCCTGGTACATTTTAAACTGGGGCACAAGATGTGATTGGATTCTTAATTTCCAGGGAAACTGGCAGGAGTGTATGGTGTGTATGAGACAAGAGGGGGAGCCAGGCACTTTCAGGGGGTGCTGTTCCTTGAAGTCTGGACACATAGTGGGGGGTCTGGAGCACCTGTGGCATAGGAAGCACAGCTTTGGAGGCGTTCAGGCATGATAGTAGTCGGGACTGTGAAGACACCACATTTAGGTACTGTTTCCCAAGTGTGGAGACTTAGAGATGAGTTCTGGGTTTCTAGCCTGTCAGCACAAGGGACTTAGGGATTCAGGATGGGGGTGCAGGCTGCAGTCTCATTGATCTATGAGAGCTTTCTTAAGATGGCACTTTTTTCTGAACCTCATGCTGTGCTTTGGTTTTGAGCACTAGTCTTTGCTTAGTTTAGGATATAGAATGTCCTGTGTAAGATTAATGAATTTATTATTGTCATCCTTTTTTTAGGAAGGGCCTAGTCAAAATGTTGAAGCTGTGTCAATTCAGGATGCCACTGGTATGGAAGAGGACTCTGGTTTCCATCCATTGGAACCCATGCTCTGCAGTGAGACGGAGGATGGTCAGGTGCCACACTCACTGGAGACTCTGTACCAGTCAGCTGGCTGCTGCAGCGTCAGTGATGCCTTGATAGTGCTGGTGCACCTCCTCATGCTCGAGTCGGGCTACATACCTCAGGTAAGCCCAACCCAGATGCCTCGGGAGGTCTCCCTGGGTATTGTGGAGGTCCTCCGTCCTTTATTAAATGTGGTTAGTTGTTGAATGTAAAATTGCAGGCACAGGGAAGGTTGTCCTAGGTACTCTGTAAATGTGCCCTTTCCCTTTTCATCCTTCATTTCCCTTGTTAGCGCTTAGTATTGCAGAGGTGATGGTAACTGGCTTTAAAACAGAAGACAAAGGTTTATAGATATGACTAAATGCTGACTAACGAGGCTGTTAATGGCTTTGTGCTACGATTGCTTACTTCATTCAGCATGTGTTTGCTAAGCATCTACTCGTGTCAGTGGTTTTTTGTCCCTGTTTCAGGTCTCTGTTCTCAAGTTACCTTTAGTCTGAGAATAGAGAAGACCATAGACCAGGATAGTATATCATGTAAGAGACACTTGCACATCCAGAGTCCCAGGGACGCTCAGAGAACAGTGCTGAGGATTACTTAGGCTCTTATCAGACTGCAGATTCTGCAGTGCTAAACTAGGATGGAGCGGAGCCTCTTGCATACTTCCGCTTAGCTTCTGTACAGCTGGCCTGTACACATTCCCTGTGGGCCATGTGATGGGCTACAAAGATTAAAAACGACTCAAGATCATGTATGCCTGTGCCAGAAACTAACACACCAAATACTGTCCTTGTCCTCAGAGTTCTCAAATGGGTAAGGAAAACAAGACAAATATGACATACTAAATAATAGTGTAAACTGATGAAAAGCATAACAAATATGCAGTGACAGAAGTGTGAACAGAATGTTAGTAAATAACAGTGTTTTCTGAAATGGGCTGTGTGAAATAAGTGATACTCAACCGGGATCTTGAATGGCTTTGCTCGACAGAAATATGAGTCTTAGAACACAAAAATTAATCCTTATTTCTATGATGATAGTTTATCTATTAAAACAAAAATTTAGATAGAAAAATATTACAACATACTATTCTCCGATAGTAGCAGTATTAATAATGTGCATATTCTGTTAAGGAGGCTGTGCATCTTTTTAAAAATGTGTGGGATGATGTGTGTATGTGGGGCGTGTGCATATCATACTACAGCATGTGGTGTGTGCATGTGGGGTGTGTGCATATCATACTGCATGTGTGTGGTGTGTGCATATGGGGCATGTGCATACCATACTGCATGTGTGTGGTGTGTGCCTGTGGGGTGTGTGCATACCATACTGCATGTGTGTGGTGTGTACCTGTGGGGCGTGTGCATACACCAACTGCATGTGTGGCGTGTGAGAGCTTAGTTCCAAGGAGCTGGTTCTCCACTTTAACCTTTATGTGGGTTCCAAGGCTCAAACTTGGTTATCAGGCTTCTGTGCAAGCACTTTGCCTGCTGAGCTGTATCAGTGGCCCAAGGGGGCTGTAAAGCTTGGTAAGATAGGGGTGTTTCTGATTTCCAGGTTTTTTAGTACAGCACCTTTTAAAATAATGTTTCCTTTCATTTTATTCCTCAGGGCACTGAAGCCAAAGCAGCATCAATGCCTGAGAAGTGGAAGTCAAGTGGCGTGTACAAGCTGCAGTACACACACCCTCTCTGTGAGGGAGGAGCTGCTGTGCTCACCTGTGTGCCTTTGGAAAACCTCATCATTATAAATGGTAATGGAGCCGTGCAGTCATGATTGCTGGCTTATGAATTGAGTAAATAGTTTCTTTTAGATGTCTTGTAACCACATGAGTGACTGTCAAATAGTTATGGGTCATTCACAACTTAACTCCTCTACCACCGATGACATGCCTGGGAGGATTAAAAATGTGAGGTTGATATTGCTTTGGGACATCACCCTTCACTCTTGTGGTAGCCCCCCTTTTTCTTTCTTTTAAAACACATAAAATAAAAACACAACAAATAAATGCCCCAGGTCAGCAGTGTTCCCTGTCCTGCCGCTGCTTCCTTTTGCTGAGGTGATGTAAGGTAGAGTCCCTGCCCTACAACACACTTATCTATTTTGTTTATTGAGGTTCTGCTAGAAAAAAGCTTTCTACTAAAATTTGTTTTGGAAGCTAACATGGTATTTTTTATTTTAGAATTAGATTTTTTTCTTTTTGGTTTTCTCATGTAACTTTTTTCCCATTTCCTTTTAATTACCCTGTTCTCTTCAGTGTCTCAGCTTTAACAGCTGGTGATCCTGCACATTCGTCAGGATGTAAGTGTGATGGCGTGAAGGCCGAGTAACGTCTCTTGGTTCTTCACTGTTAGCCTGTAGAGCATGTAGTGTGCATTTTGTGCTCAGAGTGGCAGTAATTTCTGATTTATTGGGTCACAACTTGGAAGATGGAAGTTACCAAACATAAATAGCAAATGTGAAGTGGTGAGTCTGACCTCAGCTCCATATAAAGGCACCTGATGAGATGCATCTCATCCCCTCTCGTCACTAAATATTTTGATGATTTCTTAATTTCTGCTGTTTTACTCTTTAATTCTTTGCAGATCAGTGACTTGCAGGCTCTCACAGTCACTGCTCATTCAGGCTCAAGTCTTTGAAAAGGGGCAGTGTCTTTAAACCTTTCATCCAGGGCTTGACTTGGTGCACATGTGCATAAGGCCGTCACTAGCTCTTTCATAAGCTGAAATGAAGTGCGCCTTTGTACACAAAACTAAATTTGAATCCTCTGGTGATGTCAAGAATTTTGGTCTTTTGGGTCTAGACAGCGATGGTGCTGTGAAAACTAGCAGGATCCTGTTAATGAACAAGGATTGGCCGTTGCCAAGGGTTAAGAAGAAATGAATGGTGCTTTAGTGACTTCATTAGAAATAATGGTCTTCTGTGCTGGCCTGCCTCCTATTGACCTGTTGCAGACCTGTCGATGACTAGTTAGCTACTGTTGGTGGTGCCGGGCGGACTGTGTGTGAAGATGCTCACTGTAGTCTCTGAAGGTGGTGTTGAATGCTGATTACTTCATGGCAGGTTTAAACTTTTGACCTTGCTTAGAGAGGAGGAATGTGCTCAGAACAGTCTGTGTGGAATAATCTGTCTTTAGTATACAGAGGCAAGGAAATGAAGGCCTGCCCTACAAAGGGAAGTGACTCAGGAAGTGACAGATTGCTTTATCATCTTTTCTTTTGTTTGTTTACAGCTACAGTAAAAATCTGTGGTGGGATTAAAAATGCGAAGTCAGTGCAGCTGCAGCCAAAATCCTACGTTTGTGGAGTGGAACCAGGTGATGTAATCACGATTTAACTTTGGAATGAAGCTTTGGGAGGCACACTGAAAATGCAAAGCCCAAAAGATTGTGTTGAAAAGGATGACCATTTCCAAATGAGATTAAAACAAATTCCAAAACAGTGTTGCTTCTAAGAATTCAGATGGGTAGGGCTTAGGGGTGTAGCTCGGTGGTAGAGCAATTGCCTAGCATGTACAAGGCCCTGGGCACTACTCTGCACCACAAATACAAAGGAAAGAAAAGGGAAGATTTGATTACAGTCTGAAGAATTTGTTTCTTTATTATAATTCTTCTGGTCTTCTTTGAATACAAAATTGTATTTATAGTGTTAGAGGTTCCTTCCTGGTTTCTTGTGTTAACTCTTGGAGATCTTTCTATTCTTGTGTAACTGATACAGAGATCTATGTTTCATGGAAGTAATTCGGTGTGGCTTCTTTATTGAATATTAATGGCGAAAACTTATTTGAATATTTTTACTATAAATTTGATGTAAATGCTACTTTTTAATGAGATTAGAATTTTCCTAAAATTGGGGTTCTGAGTATGGCTTTGCCTATTCCAGAAAATTATTAATAGATGCAAAAAAGTCCAATTTCTGTTTACTGTTTCTGATTAAACCTTAACTGAGAGACTAGGTGGTCAACAGGAGCGGTGGGTGGAGAGGAATGAATGGATCTTCCTTTCTGTTTTGTGCTGAGCATGTACCATCCCTGTAGTCCTTGGGGTGAGCCACAGTAAATATCAAGAGGCGAATGGGAGTGTCGAGTGGAGAGGAGATGGCATTTATAGCAGCATCTCCTAGACATGGCTGACCCAGACTGTTCCTCTGAAGACTGGTTCTTGTGAATTTGGAGGGAGATCAGGTCTGGGAGACCGATAGGAGGAGGAGGAGTACGGCGTGTCCTTGAGCTCTGGCTGGATACACACCGGGACGGTGGCTTTAGGTCTCTAGTCAGCCTGTTACTTTCTTTACGTCACTCCTCTATGGGCTCCTCGCCCCCTTGTCCTCTGCCATACAGTCACGCTTTCCTGTGAAGTTTTAGTACCACAAACACATGCGGTCCTTTCGATTCTACAATTGGGCTCAAATTAGTACTGTCCAAAACCAGTTTTTGCTACCTTTGGGGTGCTCTTGTCACTACTGAGAATGAATTGAGAATATGTGCTAGAGTCATGAGTCTGTAAATACGCGTTCTATCATGATCAGAGAACTTAAATGTTCCTCAGCACTGTTTATCTCCACCCTAGGGAGGACCTTGCTGTGAGTATTTCATACCTCAAAACAGGCTTTATGCTCATATTACAGATAAGGAAATAGTTCTTGAGAGGGCTAAATCATTTCAATGGCCCAGACCTAAGTAGTAGAGGGAATCAGGATTGGAGTAGATTGTCTGACCCTTAAGGAATCTAGCTTAGATTCCTGTTCTTTATCTGTTAAATATGAAACAAAGAAGCAAAAGGGAGGGAGAAATTTTGTTTCTCTGGAAAGGTTTACAGACTTTAGTGAAGTACTTTCGTTAGGTGGGCATATGTGTTCATTTGGCAAGTCATTTTTATTTTGTTTAGACCCTGTCATAGGCTTTTTCTTTTGAGCACCAACCAACCAGCTACCAAGTCATGACACAGAGACTTACTTGTTATGAATGCTTGGCCTCACGTTAGTTCTTATTTTAATCTGTTTATCTATGTTTTGCCTGGGGTTTTTAACGTTTCTTTCTGTATTGGAGAGGTAATTGTCTAGGATTGTACATGTACAGTTGTACAATCGTAAACCTGAAATGGTCCCCTCCAGTGTATGGTCACGTTTCCATTACTGTACTTGTGAGTCACCTGAGCTCTAACTGAAATGTGGGTCTTGACCAGGAGGATTATGGTTGGGTCTTAGAGTCTGACCCCTCCCCCAGATTTACTTTCCTCTTTATTTCTATGTTTCTTTCTGTCTTTTAAAAATAAAAACTTTAGCGCCAGGTGGTAGTGGCGCACTTCTTTAATCCCAGCACTAGGGAGGCAGGGGCATGTGGATCTCTGTGAGTTCAGGGCCAGCCTGGTCTACAGAACTAGTTCTAGGACAGCCAGGGCTACACAGAGGAACCCTGTCTCGAAAAACATATGTTTATATGTATATATATGATTTTTTTATTATTTGAAATTAAAATACAATTAAATTGTTTTTCTCCTTCCTTTCCTCCAACCCTTCCTACACAACCCCCCATCTTATTCTCTGAAATTCAAGGCCTTTATTTATTTGTGTGCTAGTGGTGGTGACTTAGTTTCTGTTGCTGTGTTAAAACACCATGACCAAGAGAACTCAGAAGAGGGTGGGCCTGTTTCATTTTACAGCTGTGGTCTATCATCCAGGGAAGTCAGGGCAGGAACTCAAGGCTGGAACTGATACAGAAGCCATGGAAGAATGCTGCTTATTTGCTGGTTCCATAGCTTGGTCAGTCACCCTGCTTTCTTAAATACCCAGGACCACCAGCCCAGGGATGACACCATCCATAGTGAGCTGAGCCCCATATTAATTAGGAAAATGTACCGCGGGCCAGTCTAATGGGGGCATTTTCTCAATTGAGGTTTCCTTTTCTAAAATTACTGTGGCCTATGTTACGCTGACACAAACCTAGCCAGCACTGCTGGCCATGCACAAGTGTTTCCAATTGTGAAGACTTGGAAAACCCAGGCGGAGTTAGGTCTAGTACGTCCTGCCCTGTCACTCCTGGGGCAGAGGACAGACTCTCTACCCTGACTTTAGAAAGGGAATAGTACCTTTCTCCTTTAGTTTCTCTTGGAGGAAACTGCTGATGTAGGGGAAGCTGGAGAGCTGCTCAGCACTGCTGTGCTACCTGTTTGTTGTGTGAAATACTATCCTCTTCTTGGGCTTCATTCTGCTTTCTTCATTCTGCATATTCCACACTGCACGGTCCCCACAACAGACTGATAGTGCATACAGATCCCTCTGGTTGTTCTCAGCGGCCTCTAAACTCTGGTTGAGTTCGGCTTAGTTAATTTGACATTCCCATTAATGTTTGCACCTGAGATTGGCTGGTCAGCCGTGTGCTGTTCCTCATCTTCTAAGGATTCTGATTCCCTTTATCTGGGGAGTTACTCCTGAATGTTTAATACTTGGATCTTGTTTGACACCACTTCAGGTTTTTGTGTTTTGACTTTTACTTTGTAAAAACACTCCAGGGGAAAATGCAGCCAAAGTGTACAAAGATCTTAAGAAGCTCTCTCGACTCTTCAAAGACCAGCTGGTGTACCCTCTTCTGGCTTTCACACGACAAGGTGAGAGATGGGATTCTCACTGAGACCTGACTTCCCTCTCTTCCTACTGACATCCTGCTTTAAAATCACTGCAGTGCCCATTTCTTGGGTGTTCACTCTCTCTGTGCGTTTTACCCAGAGCCCTTTCCATCCTCTTCGGAGGCAGGTTCATGTCATTGTGTAGCCCAGGGAAGCATCTGACCTGTTATGTAGCACAGGCTTTGCCTTGAAGTTGTGATCCTCCTGGCTCAGCCTCCCTGCCACAGTGGGTTTCCATGGCAATATTTGCACTGTATCTTAATGGTTGAAATGATTCCTTTTCAATGTAAGGTTGTGACTTGAAGCTAAGGAGTGTATTTTAATCAGTTTTGCATTCTAATTATCTGGTCCGTAATAGGTGATCAATAAACATAGATATGTAAAGCTTGTAAAATGGGTGTTTTCCTTGAATTTTTAAATTATATTTACATTTATTTATTGTGTGTGTGTGTGCATGTGCTCTTGTGCACACGTGCACTTGGACCACTATGTAGGACATATGTGATAAGGACAACAACTTGCAAGAATTGGTTCTTTCCTTGCATTATATAGTCCCAGGGAATTGATTTCAGGTCATCAGCCTTAGTGGCAGGTGCCTTTATCTGCCAAGCCATCACTGACTCCCATTTTTTTTTAAAAAAAGAAAAAAAACTTAAAAAATAAAAAAAAAATCCTTATCTGTATGAGTATTTTGCTTGCATGTATGTATGTTCCATGTGTGCTTGCTGTGACGCAGAGGTCAGGAAGCACTGGAAGCCCTGAAAATGGAGTTAAAGGAAGTGGTGCTGGGAGACAGACTTGGGTCTGCAGGAGCCGTCAGTGCTCTTACCTGCTGAGTGGTCGCCCCAGCCCTACTGTTTTTGTTTTTTTGGAGGCAATATTTATTGGGCACTAAATATTTTACATTGGTGAATGTTGAATATTAGTACTTTGAAGTAGATTTTACTGTGAATACTTTATGAATGATGAAATTGGCATTCGGCAAGCTTTCTATTTTTCAGAAGATCTTTTATGAGTCAGCTCTCTGTCCTTTGTGTCACAGTGAAGCACACACTTGTGGTCCTGTGCGTGTGGTGCTGAGTGTGCTGCGACTGACAGGTGCCCTGCATCAGGAGCTCCTAGTGTCAGAGCCCAGACAGTGCTGCTTCTCAAAAGATTTGGTGCAAAGTCAGTCTGAAGTGAAGCTTGATAGTAGTGGCTAAAAGTACAATTTCACTCAATATGGTTTTTTAAGTGAGGTAATCCAGGCCCAGAAAAACAAATATAATACATACTCACTCATAAGTGGCTTCTAGACATAAAGCAAAACAAAAAACCAAAACAAAACCAACCTACAATCCACAACCCCAGACAATCTAGACAACAGAGAGGACCCCAAGAGAGACATACATGGATCTACATAGGAAGGAGAAAAAGACAAGATCTCCTGAGTAAACTTGGGGTCTGGGGGTCACAGGAGGGGAGGGGAGGAAGGGAGGGAAGTGGGGGAGATGTACAGCTCAATAAAAACAAAGTACAATTTCAGAGAAAGCTGATAAGACCTGTCACGAGCATGTGGGAAGCCTAGATGTTCTTTACTCAGTAACTCCTGTTGCTGCTGTTCCCCATCTAGTACTGAACCTTCCAGATGTATTTGGACTGGTTGTTCTTCCGCTGGAGCTGAAACTACGCATCTTCCGACTCTTGGATGTTCATTCTGTCCTGGCTTTGTCTGCAGTCTGTCATGACCTCCTCATTGCATCAAATGACCCCCTGCTGTGGCGGTGTTTGTATCTGCGGGATTTTCGAGGTGACTTACATAATGACATGTTGATGGGAGAAAGGCTCTTTGTCACCGTGGTTGCCATGGTATTACTCAGCTGGCTAAAGTTTTAAGTAGAGTTTTTTTCCCCCTGCTATTCTGTTTAACTACAGCTTGTTAAAGGAGCAGCTTTTGAGTGAAGAAGCTCTGGCTTCCTAATGTTGTCCTGTGCCACAGATACTCTCTCTACTCTTTTTTTTCATATTTTCTGCAATACAACTCTTTAGCCCCAGTAAATTTATGTTATGATACAAATAGAAGACAGGTTTATTCCATCTGAAAGAGCATTTTCAGTCTCTGACTTAGAATAAACTGCACTTCTACACATTGCCTTATGGGACCACTGTTAGCTAATAGAGCTGCTCACTTTTGTGGGACCGGTGTCAGCACACAGCTGTTCGCCATTGGGGGACCAGGGTCAGCTCACACAGCTGTTCGCCTTTGGGGGACCAGGGTCAGCTCACACAGCTGTTCGCCTTTGGGGGACCAGGGTCAGCTCACAGCTGCTCGCCTTTGGGGGACCAGGGTCAGCTCACAGCTGCTCGCCTTTGGGGGACCAGGGTCAGCTCACAGCTGCTCGCCTTATGCTGTTCTGGCGCTTTGTTTGCAGTGGTCACATTTGTGACTGAATGGTCACTGCAGCAGTGCTGAGACATTAAATCCTGTACAAAGGATTTCCAGGTCAAGGCCAGAAAGAGCCTGACTGTGAGCTTCTCTTCTGCCAGTCCCAACTTGTTAGTGTTTTTGAAGTTGTTTTGAATGTAGGGTTGGTCATGAAGTTGACTTAATGGGTCAATTCACAAAACAGGCAAGGAACACCACCACCAAGGTAGAAAAACAGAAGTGAGCTACATCAAGTAGATATTTACTTGCTATGTGGTTTCTGCCAAAAACATTTTAATGAATGAATATGTTGTTAACATACTACCTTAGCTGTGGAAATCTGGTGTGTAGGCCCCCACTCCCCTTGATAGAATATCATAGAGTCATTTAGATTCTAAAACTTTAAGAAGTGATTGAACTAGATCCTTCCTTTTCGTTTTGGTTCTGAAAGTCTTCATTTTACTTTGCTTAAAGCCCTTACAAGTAAAACTTAAAGTGTTCCTTTGTGACAGTAGGCAGCGAGTGTGGTAACCACGGAAAATCACAGTTAAAAGGAAGCAGGGTCAGGGTGTGGCTCAGTAGGTAGGGTGCTTGCCTAGCATGTACTGGGCCCTGGGTTCCATCCCCAGCATTGCATAATCCAGGAATGGTGGCCATGTCTGTAATCCTGGGAGGCTAAAGGCAAGAAGGTTTCTGTAATTCAAAGTTGGTCTGAGTTACCAAGTAAAACCTTGTCTTAAAAAAAAAAAATCAGACGAACAAGTTGTTAAAAGACATAGTGATCTACACGGAACAGGTGACAAAGAAAGCTGACTACGGTGTAAAGTCACGTGAGAGGAGCAGACGCCCGCTCACCTGACCTTAACCGCTGTTGGTCTGTGGTTCATTCCTGATTGTGGGTAGCTTCCTAGTAAGCTGAGTTTGTGCAATTGTATGGGACTAGAGCAATGGTTCTCAGCCTTCCTAATTCTGTGACCCTTTAACACAGTTGCCTGTGTTGTGGTAACCCCCAACTATAGTTATTTTTGTTGCTACTTCATAACTGTAATTTGCTACTGTTATGAATCGTAATGTAAATAGCTGTGTTTTCCAGTGGCCTTAGGTAACCCCCGTGAAAGGGTCATTCGACCCCCAAAGGGGTCGTGGCTGCCATAGGTAGAACTCCTGCTGTGGAGCTTTCCTAAACTTCCAAGCTAGATAAGAACTTGTCAAGAAGCCGTGGGCAGATTTTCCCTGAGCTCCTTATTAGACTTGAAGTTGATTGATTTTTTTCCCCCCTCATTTCATATATTTTAAATACATTTAAAACAGTTCCTGTGTGTTATTGTCATCTTCTTGGTAGTGAAGCCATTTAGAGACTGGCAGGAAGGAAGGAGATAACCAGTACAGAAGAAGGCCTGGTCAGTTTCACTTCAGTAATGGATGTGGGCTGTAATATATTTACTTAAGAGAGGCTGTCAAGCTGGGCTGGTGACTCGAGACATGGCTTAGGGGCAGCTGGCACAGCTGCAAGAGCCTGCAGCCTGCAGCAGAAGACATTTATGGGACAAATGACTGGCTGTCCGCAGTGTCCTGAGGCATCTCTGCCCGAACTCATCAGGTAGTGCACAAGCAGTGGTGAGCAGCTGACTGACACACACTAGTGAGTGCAGTACATGTGTACGGATGCCTCCTGTTCCGCCTCACTCGGTGGGGCGGAACACTCACTGTAATACTGGATGCGTGAAGTGGTTTTAATTCTTTTTCTTGTTTTACTTTGCAGATGGTACTCTCAGAGGTCCAGACACAGATTGGAAAGAAGTAGGTATTTTTAAATATGAAGACTAACGTTTATGACTCAAATAACTAATGAGTCAATAGGGAAAGGTGTCTTTTCACTTTTAAATTTATTGTTAAATATTGCTACTGAAAATGTTTTCAGTTCTAGGCTTAGTCTTTGTTTTCTTGGAACTACAAAGAAAAGTCCTAATAGTTTTTCATTGAAATAGGAAACAGGCTTACTTTTTTTTTTTCCACAAAAATAATTCTGACTGGGCAGCAGAGGCGCACACCTTTAATCCCAGCACTTAGGAGTCAGAGGTGGTGGATCTTTGTGAGTTTGAGGCCAGCCTGGCCTACAAAGTGAGTTCCAGGAACAGAGAAAAGCCTGTCTCGAAAAACAAAACAAAAATTCTGTCATTGTTGTGTTTGGGAAATCTAAAGCTGTTAGCTAGCATGGTATATTGTGAAAACAATAAGAGACAAGGTTTTTGTTTTGTTTTGTTTTTTGGTTTCTTGAGACAGGGTTTCTCTGTAGCTTTGGAGCCTATCCTGGAACTAGCTCTTGTAGACCAGGCTGGCCTCGAACTAACAGAGATCTACCTGCGTCTGCCTCCCAAGTGCTGTGATTAAAGGCATATGCCACCATCTCCCAGCTAAGAGACAAGGTTTTATTTGCAGATTTCGATAGTAAAAACCATTGATAGGCCTGATAAAAACTATTTGGGATGAAGGACTAAAGAAAATAATTGAATGAAAGTCCTCAGATGCTTGCAGAGTACACAGAACTGTTCTTGAGTGTGTGTCCTGCCCTTTAACATATCCACTTATGTTTTAAATTGAAATCCACTAGGAATGAAAAACATGAAATTACCTGTAGTAGTTGAATGTTATTTATAGCTTGAGACTGGGGTTACTTCTACACCACTCATATATCTCCCCTCCCTTTTTTTCTACAGCTGTATAGAAAGAGGCACATACAAAGAAAAGAGGCTCAGAGAATGCGGCATGCAATGTTCCTGCCATCGTCATCCCATCCTGTCCCATTCTGTCCCATTCCTGTCTACCCCAGGGTCACTTTTCCCGCTTCACTGCTTCCTCCAGGAGTTATTGGTGGTGAATATGATGCGAGACCAATACTGCCCAGTGTTGGGGATCCAGCCAGCTCATTCATCCCAAGGCCAGGGGAGATACCTGACCCATTTCTGCCGCTAAGACCACGTTTTGATCCTATTGGCCCACTTCCAGGACCTAACCCCCTCTTGCCAGGAAGAGGTGGCCCCAACAACAGATTTCCCTTCAGACCCAGCAGGGGTCGACCTGCTGACAGCCGGCTACCATTCATGTGACCAATTTGGAGGCTTCGTTGAAACCACAGATGCTGTTTCCTTGGACATTGACCTCGGCTGTCAGTTTCTAGTTGTGGCACCGAGGACAAGGTTACTCACAGCCGGGGTAGCTTTGGGAAGAGTTGACTGCTGGTCTCTGCTCTGGAATCACCTCTGGGATGGAGCTTGTGGTACTGATTATATTCTGTGCTAGATTAATAAAAGTAAAAATTATATGGTGGTCTTGACTTTTGTTAAAGATACATTTAGTAGTCAAACCTTATTCATCCTAATTTTTATATTTGAAAATTATCAGGGTGCTTCTAAGTGTGAGGAGGTGACTTATTAAAGGTGGTATCTTTGTTCTGCCGAGGTGTCAGTCTGGTGAAAGCTGAGCTTACACATCCTAATGAAAGCTGAACTCGTTTGCTTGAACTACCATTTCCCTTTGAGCAGCCTTTCTGGATTCTGTGAGGAACTTCTAAAGCTCTGAAGGCCATTGGGTTGGTACAGACTTGTTCCCAACTAGGATTTCCCTTTTGTGTTTGGTATCTGAGATCCTGGGTCTTGACAACAGAGTTCTTCAGCACTGTCAGGTACTTGTTTTTCAAGGATAACCCTCTTTTACTGGAAGAATATTGTCCTTTTAAGACTTGAAATACTCAAAATTCAACATTTATTTATTCTACAAGAAAAGGCCCAAACACAAATGACTTTCACAAATAACTATAGGTACATGCTATAATGACAAATTTAAATCGGAACTGCTGCACAGGAATAAAATGCCGTTAGCATCTGCAGGAAATAGGACTAGTGCCACTGTTTTCTGATTTTAAAAACCTGTTTTGCATATTAGGAAATGGCTTAGAACGTATGCTGCAGGAATATTAGTCCTGTGTTCAAGTGCGACTTTGCTACACGTGTGTTTCAAGTCTTTGCATCACAGTGAAGAAAATTCAGTCTGATATTTCTATAAGCTACGTGATCTTTAACGAAGAAGAGGATCTGGGCTGCTTATGTTTCTGTGTTCTATAGGACAGTCTTCTTAACATCCACCAAAAGCCATAGGCTTCTTTTGGGTGTGGTTGAAAGGGTCACCACGAAGTTTTGATTGCTCTAGATTCCACTTCAAAATGTGTCTTTGTGGCTGGACGTTAAGTTGCCCCATGTAGTGTGTGTATATGCACGTGTGGCATGAGAAACGGAAGACCAGAGCACCAAATACAAGTTTTCAGAACACGGTCATTTCCAGATGGGCCCGGGAGGCCCCTGATGGTGCCGGTCCACCCTCACTCAACTTGACTGGCAGATGTTGCAAGTTTGAGTTTAAGATGTTGAAAGAGTGCTCTAAACCTAAATGTAGGCACCTCTCAAAAATTCTTATTAAAGAGTCCTCAAAGCATTTTCTCTTGACTAGCAGCTAATTTTATATTTAGAAGCTTAGAAAATCTTGCATCCTCGTCTTTAGACTTTGAGCTTTTGTGTATTGCTGATAACATAATGGGTGGAATCCTGACTTGGCAGCGGCTTCTTCACTGTGTGGCTTCCATGCATTGTAACAGGAACAGGACGCCCAGAAGTCTCTCACAAGTGCTTGAGAATGGTGCAGCTCCAGTGCGTTGGCTTGTAGTAGCCTTCCATCTTTCTTGGCCCCTAAGTTCTATAGTCACTTTTTAGTAATGGGAGCTTGCTTCCCCTCCATACCACTATAAACAGAAAATGCCCATTTAGCATGGCTGGTAATTCAGTCTGGGCAAGAACCCTTTCCAACTCGTGACTCCCTGTGTAAAATCCTGAATTCTCTAGCTCTTTCCTTACTGCTCAGTTTCTGAGGCCAGTGTTTAACTTGATGTCTCCATAATTCTTAACCAGCGGAGCCAGATACTCCTCCCTTTTCTTATGTTCAGAGTTGGTTCCCAGGTCTGTTTTCCTCCTGCTCTGCTGATTTGAGCCTTGGAGAAGAGCTGGGCAGGTGCTCTGCTGTGCCCTAGTAGGGCAATGCTCTGTAAATACTTTGCACAGATAAGGTTATTGCAGTGTGCTAGGCAAGTCATGGAAAGATGTGTGTACACATTTGTCTCCGTTGGCCTGCGGGAACTCCGATGAGCTAAGACCTACTGGCCGTTGAGCTTTAAGGCTCTACCTCTCTCCGCTTCCCCAGTGTCGAGATTACAGGCGCTCACCACCTTGCCCAGCTTTTCAGTGTGGATCGAATGCAGGTCGTTGGGCTTGCACAGCAAACACTTGATTGACTGAACTGTATCTCTCCAGCCCCTAAAGATTTAATTTGAGCTGACTTCTTGTTTTCTCTATTAGGAATCCCAAGTGAGTTATAACACTTGTTTCTGAAGTAAAGTGTTGAGTACAAGAGGTGTTAACTCAAGTCTTCTTGACACTCAATGAAAAGCCATGGGTGTTTTTGTTTTTTCCTCTGGGTCTACCAGTTACATCTGAATATGAAGCCGGAGTGTACATGTTTCTTCAATCTCAGCTCGTGTTCTGTGGGGACACAAAAGAGCTTCTGTATCCTTTATGCTCTGTGCTTGACAAATGGACTAGTCAGTCTTGCTTGGTGCCCAGCCTTCCCATTTGTCACTGAAGCCCAAAGTGCTGCCTCTTACTAAACTCTAAATATTAAAACAGTTTAGTTTAATCAGCTGCTAAGGTCTGGGACCGCATCTGATACCAGCTTAGTTGTGTCAGCCAGCCTGGCTCTGGGATAAACTAGAGATACATGTGCAAGGTTCTCACAGTGAATGGGCTGGTCCCTGTGACAGTAATACTACCACTTGTATGTGCAAAGTTTGTTTAACCAGCACCTGTGACCAACCTGCAGCCACTCACCACTTCTGTTGACACAAAATGAACCACCAAGCTGTGACAAAGGACAAGGTATTGATTGGCTCGTTGCTGGGAGCTGGTACACACTGTCCGAGGACTTGTTTACAAAGCTGAGCTATGTTTGGTTGGTACAGTTCACATGGCTCTCATGTAGATGGCCACTTCCTTTCCTGGGTCTTGGCCTTTGCTATATGAGTGCCAGCAGTGTGGTCCTGGATGCCCACTGCCACCACGCTGACCTTGGCAACTCTCTGGCCTCCAGGAAGTTGTGTACCCCAGGAATATGTTCCCCAGGGGCTAGTGTCTCCCTCTCATTCTGTTTTCCTTCCTGTCCAGATCCAGTGCAGAGGAGGTCTTTGGGGATTAAATGAGAGAGAGAGAGAGAGAGAGAGAGAGAGAGAGAGAGAGAGAGAGAGAGAATCTCCAATCTTAATCTGTCACGTACATGTCATTGATTTCCTACCTTTGTAGGAGAGTCACTCGAGAGTTCTGAGCACCTAACTGTCACTGAACTGCTCTGAGCTCCTGTGACAGATTCCAGGTGCTCAGCCAGCTTGCTTCTTTGGGGCGTGTCACAGATACTCACAAGAGAACTTCCTGGAGCAGTGGCTACTCCGTCACATGGAGCTTTTAGCTGATTTTTTTTTCTTTATGAGCGTGAAGAACTGCCACTCTTGATACCCCAGGAATAGAGTCAACTGCATCCCAGAAGTGAATACAGCAGCCCGAAGGCCTTGGGGGGTCATCTGGTCCAGGTGACAGGCAGGCCTGGAGGAAGTGTGCATGGCTGTTTGGAGGTGTCCTTTGGGGCTGTGTTTGGAAGCCCCTGGTCACTGTACACAAACTGAATGGGTCTTTGTTGTGGTTCAGCTTCCTTAAGTCAGCGTGGAGGGAAAATTCTATTGTTTGGGTCAAAGTTGTAAAAGCAAAACCCAATTCATATAACCGTTCATAATCTATTTACAATGAATCCTCTCCCCCTTTCCTTTTGCCCTTATCCACCTCTAAATGTCATAATTATTGAAGGTTGAAGTTTTGGGAGCAACAAGTACTAGCTTATGGGTGAAAACAATCCATTGGAGAGAGATGTGGCCAACACGGGACCTGTATATACCCTTGCCCTCTGTTTCCATTCCCAGGCCAGTTGGAAGTTATTTAAAAGTGCTGGCTTCAGTCTAGTGTTACATCATGGATCTATCTAGACTTACTGGCATGATGATAAAAATCAGAGTGTTCGGCCTGATGCAGATTTTGAAAGACATTTGTGCTACTGTAGTTGGGATCCTGGACGGATGCCATTGAATGCTGAGATGTTTTTAGGGGCAGAATCAAAGTGAGGACATTTTGGCCACATGGTCATTTATGGAGCGGTTAGTTCTCTCTAGCAAAGGGGCAGGTCCCTAGCAGGGCTGGTGACTGAAGCATATCCATGCCTGCCCTGCTTAGGAATGGCAGCCCAGCCTCAGCTGGCCTCCAGAACACCCAGAAGCTGATCCAGCCGTAGGTTCTGAGCGCTGTTGTTTGGAGCAAAGTTTCCTCTGTCTCTATACCTCGTTCTGTCCAGGGCCATGGCCGACACTTTGAGCAACTTCTTGCTGCCTGGTGCCACTCCGTGTCTGAAGCTGTGTTTTATTATTGAGACATGGGTGAGGCTACTGTAGAGTGATGGCTGGCACAGGTGTTCCCTGTGTTCTTAACTGCCTGAAGCATGGCCTCTCTGTGATGTTATCCCATATCTCTTACCCGTCTCCAGAATGCAAGGTCACCCCCCAACACACTCACACACGTGTGAGGCCATTAGAATATTACCAAATGGGGAAGGTCTTTCTACAGGAGCAACTTCAGATGTCCTTGTCAGGAGCAAAGGGGCCAGGCCCTTTAGGCACCTTCATTCTGTGAGGCTCTTGTACTGATTCCCTCCACATGGGCCTCATGAGTGAGCCCTGGCTTCTCAAGATCTGATATAGAACAGCAGTCTTACTGAAGCAAGCCATCAGGGAATGCTCTGAAATGAGGTAATGGGGTTTTATGATGTTACCTTTCCTTTTTCTGTTTTTTTTTCTATATTTTATCCCTTCTCTTCCTTTCTTTTTGTTTTTTTGTTTGTTTGTTTTTGAGACAGGGTTTCTCTATGTAGCCCTAGCTTTCCTGGAACTTGTAGAGGCTGGCTTTGAACTCAGAGATCCACCTGCCTCTGCCTCCAGAGTGTTGGGATTAAAGGTATGCGCCACCACTGCCTGGCAAGATGTTACATCTTAATGTGTTCATTTTGGTCATTAGCCAGGCACCTGTGTGTGTGTGTGTGTGTGTGCGTGTGTGTGTGTGTGTGAGAGAGAGAGAGAGAGAGAAAGAGAGAGAGAGAGAGAGGGAGGGAGGGAGGGAGGGAGGGAGGGAGAAGGGAGGAGGGTGCTGGGGACCTGAAAAGGGCACTCACATCTCCTGGGGTAGACAATCAGAAAGCCAACATCCATCGTCTTCTCTAGAACTCACTTTAACAGACTATCTTCGACCTTCCTAGTCTTACCCCCGCCCCATCCTTCTTTCTACCTCACCTAGCTTTTTCCAGACCTTCTAGAGGAAGGCGCTAGAGCTAAGTCAGAAGGGAGCAGGAGCGGGAAGCAGTGGCGATATTCTGTGGATTCGTTGACTGACCTTTTTTCTTCCTTTGGATAACCTACCTAAAGCATGCGTGGGGTGCTGGCCTCAAGACCTCCTCTTCCCTCACTAGGGAGTGGGCGGAGGACAGGAGAATCTACTGACTGTTGTGCCAAGTGTCTTTCCACGTTCTGCGTCATCCCCATTACCCTTGAGATGCATTCTGGAAGCTTTTGCCAGCCTCGTTCTGTGATTGAAGAGCAGTTGAGCAAAATGAGGGCGACGTGGGCAGGGTGGGTGTAGGCAAGCCCTGGGGACTGTCCTGCACACACTGAACTCATTGGGACTTAGGAATAAAAGAGGTTGGGCTTGGTTGGTGCCGGGAAGTGCAGACCTTCAGCAGTTCGTGCCTCACTTCACACCACAGTGAATTTGCTCTTGAGTCTAGTCAGTTCCAATTAGGCCAAAGCCCTGCAGTCTACAGCTCCAAACTAAGGTCTCAGTGGTCACTGAACCTTCACGATGTAGAATCACATCAGTTGTTTATTCCTCCAAACCAAGGGTATGGAAAGAGTCCAAGGAGGGCTTCTGAAATAACCAGCATGCTTGCTCTTGATAGTGACTTGATCATGAGGAGGGAGAGGATGACCCTGTGAGCCAAATGGATCTCTGCAGCCAGGGCCAAAGCTGCCAACTTCTGATGCTGAGCTGATCCCTTCTGGACACCAGCTGGAAGGTGCAATTCTGCAGAAACGCAGGGTTCTAAGTGAGTCAAGGCAGGAGAGGGTCTCTACCTTTGTCTTTGCTACTCCAGTCTGGGCTGGGAGGACTAAAGAAAATGATGAACACTTGCTGGGTGTGGTGATTCATTCATGCAATCTCAGCACTTGGGAGGCTGATAAAGCAGGAGAATGACCATGATTCTGAGACTTGCTTGGGCTACATTGCTAAATGAAACTCTGTTCCAAGAAAACAAGCAGAAAACTCCCCAGAAACCATAGTGGCTGCTTCTGTGCTCCTGGAGACCTGGAAAAACCTTAGATGATCACCAAGGCTACGCAGAACTTGAGTATAACCAGAAACTGCTTCAGTTAATAACCCTTCCCTCCCTTGCACCGTGCAGGGAAGGCACACCTCAGGTGGCTGAGCGGGCTGTGCAGATACGCATGGCTATGTTCTGATATCCTGGGTCGTCTCGGGATCAGGATGCTGCTTCTGGCACCTAAAGTGTTTCTAGCACCAGGTGCTTGGTGATGTGATCCAGGAGCAGTCTGGTGCAGGGAAAGGAGCATACGCGCACTGGAAGGGGAGTCAGGACCACTTTGCCTAGCTCTGCAGACAACCATCTTAGTCATAATGGCTGAGACAAGGTTGGAGTGGAACTTTTTCTGGAAGAAATTCCAAAAGGCTTCAATGTGTGTCCTGTGTTCTGTGTTCCCTAAAGAGAAACACACACTGTTTCTGAAGGTTGTCCCACCAGACCTTTTGTAAACGCGATGGCATTTACATTATTTACATTATTGACACCTTGTTCAGAGCAGGTAGAATGAGCCATATAGAACCCCTTACTATGTCTTCTCATGCGACAGGGAGCTACCCACTCTCTCTGGGTTCCCATCTAACCTTAAGGAGGAAAAAGCAATTCTGTGTGAGGTCAAAGAGGCACAATCCTATGTCCTTCTTCACAGGGGGTACAGGCTCTTCTCTGGATTCCTGCTTTTGTCTCTAAGCCTGGGTAGCATTATGTGGGGTTCCCTCTACTGCTCTGAAAGGCCCCACTTGTTGCATAGGGTCTAGCTTCTTTCTTTTGGCATCAAGATCCCTAAGAGGTCCAGTTGCGATGGGGCCTTTGTCAGCCTACTCCCAGCAAGGATGGCACTAGCTTGTCCTGGGTGTGTAGCAGGCTCCTAGGCTGGGCTTCCCTATTTCTGTTTGCATTAAAAAGTATTGCCTCTTGTGTTGCTGAGGTCGGACTACAATGTCTGCATTTGATGGAGGTGAGTCAAAGCTTCAAAGGGGGCCTCTGTCCAAAGGCAAGCAAAACACTAATAAGAATGCAAAACCGAGCCACACAGACATCTCACTGGGTACCATCGGCAGGGGAGCAAGCATATGGTGGGTGTACTGATGTCTTATCTGTCTAGAAGGCCCGCACTGAGGAGCCCAGGGGCTCTCAAGGCTACTGCTCAATCAGGCGGCATTGGAATGTCATGGTCAAGGAGATGGGAATGCACATAGATCATCAGTTCCCGGGTCAGAGGCATCTAGGAAGCATGCTTCCACCAGGAACCAAGGCTGAGAAGGAGGGAACCAGGGAAAGGCTCAAGTCATTGAGTCTTCCTGCCTTCCTGCCCTCCAGCCTGAGTAGGAGGCTAGTCGGAGAATAGACTGGCAAAAGACTTCCTCAGGTTGCGGATGGTCTCAGCCTTGGCCTCGTCTTCACTTGGGGTCCCTCGATGGGAGGCATCTGACGTACCGAGGCTGTTAGTCAGGGACTGAGATTTGCTGAAACAGAAAGCAAGAGTTTGGGGATGGTCATGGCTGGGACTCCCAAGGGAATGAGTCTGGGGCCAGCTGTAAAGTCTGTTGGCTGAGCCCCCTCATCAAAGGATGGTGAGACCTGAAATCAGGCATCACAGTATGTATAGAATGCTAGCCTAGAATTTGCAAGGTGTGTGGTGGGGGATTGCGTTCATTGTCTTAGGTCTAGAGATCGGGGTTTCCAGAGGCAAGATAGACCTTCCAGCAAGAAGTAGGGAGCACTCACTGCTTCCATTTTTTCCTCCATCCCAGGCTGCTCTCTAATTTGTCAGCCATAGTGGGCCATACTAGGTTCTAGTTATTCTCAGAGGTCCCAGCATTAGCCGAGAAATCAGCCAGTCCCTGTTCTAGATCCCCTGTCTCAGTTGAGGGATTTTCCAGATCGGAGAGGCCTGTGGTCCTGTCTGTGAGCATTGCCTTGATTGTTAATTGATGTAGGAAGGCCCGGCCACCGTAAATAGCGCCATTCCCTGGACAGGTGGCTTTGGGCTATGTGAGAAAGCTAGCTAAGCAAGAGTCAGTGAGCAAGTCAGATGACAGCATTTTCCCATAGTTTCTACTTCAAGTTCCAGTCTGAGTTCATTTCCTGATTCCTCTCAGCGATGAACTGACCTGGAAGCTGAAACAAATCCTTTCGCCCCCTAAGTTGTTTAGAAAAAAAATCAAGATTTTTATTTGTATTTTATGTGCCTGGGTGCTTTGCCTGCATGTATCTCTGTGCATTACATGCATGTAGAACCCCTAGAGGCCAGAAGAGGGTGTTGGATCTTCTGAAAATAGTTACAGATGGTTATTAGCCTCCATGTGGGTGCTGGGAACTGAACCCTGGTCCTCTGGATGAGCGCTCTTAACTACTGAGATACTCATCCAGCTCCTCTAAAATTGATTTTTGTCAGAGTATTATCACAGCAACAGGAAACTAGAATAACCGAGGAAAATGATTTTCTTCAGCTACATAAATTTACATTTGTTTGTTACACAGCAAATGATAGCTGATACAGGGATCATGAGGACGTGGTAATGCCTAATCTGTACTCTCAAACTGTGGTCCTTACTACAAAAATGCCACCCTATAGGTCCACTTTTGGACCTTGGATTCTTGGCCAGGCTTTGGTAGGTTCTTTGTTCCTGATCCTGAATCAGCTCATTCTTGGACATACTCTTAACTCTACTCTATATCCATTCAGACTCTCAAATACTTACTTGAGGTGGGGGTGAGGTGGTGCTGACTTTTGGGGCTCTTCACCCTGCTGGGAGGTGCTGCGGCCTTGCACGGATGGCCGGGGATATGAGCTGAGGCTGGCACTTGGCTTGGAGGCCTGGTTTGGAGAAGTGCCACCAGAGGCCCTGGATAACTGCGGAGAGCCTGGTGACCTTTGCTGCTGTGGAGATCCTGATTGAGGGCTCACAGGCTGCTGGCCTTGTGGGGAAAGCCTCTGTTGGGATGGACTTCTAGATCTGGGAGGCTGGGGAGATTGAGCTTGACGAGGGCCCCCTATAAGCCAAAGAAAGAGTTAAATTTTAATTTGTTTTGGGAATAAATGTAGCTGTGTGCTTAACACACGTGTTTATATAGACATGTTTTTCATAACTGAAAACAACTTAGATGCTAGATCTCAGGGAGGTGGTTAGGAACAACAAGAGACAGCTATATGGCAGGGGACATAGTTCAGTTGGTAGAGTGCTTGTCTAGCATGCACGAAGCCCTATAATTGATTCCCAGCATGGTTAGGCATGGTGGTGCCTGCCTGTAATTCCAGGATTCAGGAGACAGAGGCAAGAAGATCAGGAGTTCAAAGTCATCCTTGATGATATAGAAAATTCAAGGCCAGCATGGGCTACATAAGACCCTGTGCCAAATCAAAAATAGCCACAAGAAAGCATCTAGATGATGGAGTATGGGCTGATTGTCACGTGTTGACATTAACCGACCTCTTGACAGTATGTGCCATGTGTACACCACTAAACAGAAAGAGAAAAAGCAGTTTATAAGGTCGTATGTATTTGTTTCTCACTTACGCACTAATGCATAGAGCAGTGTAATAAAGGAACACTGGAAGGTTGCACATTAGAACAGGCAGGTCTCACACTCCAACGTATGGTTGGGTTTGTGGGGCAACTGCAGCAGGTTAGGGATTTGGCATGGTGTTATAGACAGAAACATGTTTTCTTAAATTCAGATGTTGATGCCCTAACCCTCAATGTTTGGAGAGAGGGACTTTAACGAGGTAATGAAGGTCCAAGGTCATAGGGTGAGGTTTTGATGCAGTAGGGTATGGAGTCCTTATATGAAAAGGAAGATGTTGAGTCAAGTGTAGTGACTCAGGAGGTTTTGGCAGGAGGACTGTGTCAAGTTTGAGGCTAGCCTTGGCTATACAGCGAGTTTCCATCTAGTCTGTTTAGAGTGGGAAACTATCTGAAACACCAAGACTTAATTCCCTCTTGGTATAAGATATAGACCTCACTCTCTTCTAAAGGGAGTAAACATAAGGAAAATACCAATGGATTCTTGTCTCTGGAAATGAAGAAGGGAAGAACAGAGCCTGAAGCAATAGCCCTTACTAACCACCAGGGATGCTGGGTAGGAAAATAGATGGGTGCTATCAAGAGAGGCTAAAAATTGACCAGGAGTCGGGGTGGGAGACTTAAGATAAAATCCAGGCTTTAAGTAAAAGTGTCACGATTTTTGTATGCTGACTACTTTTTTGTTTTCTCCATCCAGTGCAGGTCAAACAAAAGTCTGTTTCTTCCTTTTATCTTAAGCCTTCCACCCCCAACCCTGGTTGATGCTATCTTGGAAAATCTGTGTCCTTGTTCAATAACTCATTGAGTATTTCATGTGTTTCTACTTTACCACTTGGATCCATCAGGAGATACTTGGTTGTTTCTTACAGCTTTTTGGCAAAACAAACAGCTTAGTATTTTTTATTTGAGCATGTACTATATATAGGTATACATATAGGTTCCTAAGCACAGAATTGACCCTAAAAAGATAAAATTTATTAAAAGAAAACTTCATGTTTACTGAATTTGAAAATGAGTTCAAAACAAGTTAATAATGTGATTCTGATTCTGTTGCTTATAGAAATTGGTAAAAATGTTTTTAAGTTAGCCTTGTTATTTTTAGTCTGAATGTTAATTCACTGAGTATTTCTTTTAATTGCCTCAATTGATTTAAAATTGATTATTTTTCAACTCACCCATATGGAGCTGAGCCACCTAAAATAATCTCTCTTTATCAAGCTGCCTCTCCTCTGGGCCAGAGAGGAGATGAGAATACACTAGCTCTCTGATTTGTTTATTTATTTTTTCAAGACAGGGTCTCTCTGTGTAGCTCTGGCTGTTCTGGAACTCATTCTGTAGACCACGCTGGCTTCAAACTCACAGAGATCCACCTGCCTCTTCCTCCTGAGTGTGGGGACGAAAGGCATGCGCCACCACCACCACCTGGCTGCTCTTTGATTTTTAAAGAGGTGCCATTCAAAGGTTTAAAGAGTCATGGAAAGAGTGGAAAAGGAGGTGGCAGGGCTAGGGGCTCGCTTAGGCAGTGAATACAGAGCCTGGGACCATTTGTAACTATGAGAGAAGGGCTTTATGTGTCAGAAGGGTTGTGACTGACAACCATGAAAAGAAATCTATCAATTAGAATTGCTGGTAAGACAGCCAGTACTAATAGTAAGAGCTGTGTAATTGTCATTAATTATAAACTATTAGCAGTGAGGGCTGAGCCCGCTAAATACCACCCTTTGTGAGACCCCTTTCTAATGGAGTCAGCGTTATCCTATAGACAAGTTCCCATTATTCATCATGGAAGCTATTATTTCCTCTATTGTCACTGGGGAAACTGAGGTTTGAAGGGGTGTCACCATTTACCTAAACCAGGAAGGTGGTGACATGGGACTGGACTGAGTTCACATATCTGCCCACCTCCGGGCATTACTGTTCATTACACAGGGCTTGCTTTAGCTTTGTCTTAAAGGCCCCAAGAGGTCTAAGTGTTAGAGGCTTCAGCCCAGTCTGTGCCACTGTGGGGATAAAGTGGAAGGGGCGGGGCTTAGCGACAGGAAGTTAGGTCACTGGGGACACGCCCTTGAAAGGGAGATGGGGGCCTGATGCCTTTCTCTCTGTTTCCCTGCTGCCACAAGTAAAGCGGCTTCCTGTGATGTCCCCACTGCTGTGAGTACTGTCATCACAGGTCCCAACCGCAGGGCCAAGGGACTGGACCTCTGAAACAGGAGCTGAGCCTTTCTCCCTTTAGGGTTGAGTTCAGGTATCCGTGACGGGAAGCTGACCAACACAGGGGTAGAGACCTGCCATCTCCTTTAGTTGAACTCCCCCTGCTTTCCTCAGAAAACAGAAGAACACCAGCACAGATAAGAAAGATGGTAAGCAAGCCCTGTGTGTGGGTAGTGGGTTACTGTCCACACAATATTTCTATTCTCTATTTTAAAGGGATCTGAGTTATTTGAGACTTGTCCCCTATAGAGAAGAAAACAAACCTTTGGGAGGAAGACTCAGAAATAAGTGTTGAGGGGGCTGGAGAGGTGGCTCAGAGGTTAAGAGCACTGGCTGCTCTTCCAGAGGTCCTGAGTTCAATTCCCAGCAACCACATGGTGGCTCACAAACATCTGTAATGAGATCTGGTGCCCTCTTCTGGCAGGCAGGCATACATGCAGACAGAACATTGTATACATAAGAAAGAAAGAAAGAAAGAAAGAAAGAAAGAAAGAAAGAAAGAAAGAAAGAAAGAAAGAAAGAAAGAAAGAAGTGTTGAGGCTAACTCTGGCCTCCAGAATGAACACAGTTTTTGGATATGTTATTATATGTCCCGAGAGAGAAAGAGAGAGAAAACAAAAGAGAGAACATACATCATATCTGTATGCACAGGTACAAACCTGGATGTGGAGGTTAGAGGTCAACCTCTGTGTCGTCCCCCCACCATAGACTTTTTTTTTTTTTGAGACCAAAACTCTCTAACTAGCCTCAGAGATTCCCTCCATCTCCAGCTCTCCAGCTCTGTCACACCCAGTTGTGGTTTTTTTTTTTTATTTTTTATGTGGGTACCAGAGATCAGAGCCAGGTCCTCATGCTCGGAAGGCATGCACTTACTCACTAAGCTGTCTCCTCAGCCTCTTTCGAGACAGGATCTCACACTATAGTCCAGGCTGGCATGCCATTGAACTCACTTGGTAGTCCAGACTAGCCTGAAACTCACAGCAATCCTCCTGCCTCAGTTTCTTTTGTGCTGGGACTCATCAGGTCAGGCCTTGTTTGTTAAATTCCAAGAAGATTATTTGACCACAGGTACTGATGGTTAAAATGCCACCTAACTGGTATTTTGACAAATACGGTAACTTTTAGTCCATAGTTAAATATAATTTTGATTATTGTATATGCATTTGTAGTATATTGGAGGGTAGTCAATTTCAAAGGCATTTATATGAGAAAGTAAGCTCATCTGGAGGTAAATGAAGTAATGGGGGAAGGAAGGAAGGAGAGAAGGTTGAAAGGGAGGGAGGAGGGGAAGAGGAGGGGCCTCTTTCATCTAGAGCTGTGGAAGAAGAGACCATCTGCTGCCCAAGGCCCACTGCTCCCTAGCAGCAATGAATCTTTAATAGATACGATTAGAAAGTCCAGGACAGGATGGAAATGCCTTCTGTCGAGATTGTGAGGAGGGCATCTCCATGCCAAGCTGCTCTGAAGCCCAAGCTGGCCCAGAGCAGCCAGGCTGAGCACACGGATCTGCTGCTACAAGGGACACGCTTGGCAGGTGCTCCTCTTGAGCCCATGCATGGGAAACCGTCTACACCTGACCTCCCTCTCACGATCCTTCCTCCTCTTGTTATCCAGCAGGGATTCACCCTCTAACAAGCTGCGGCTCTTTTGGAGTAGTTCAGGGAAGGTTTTGAGAATGAGTGTCAGCAGCTGCGGGTATAATCTTCTGGGTGTCTTCCTTTTCTCTTTCTCACTCTGGCTGGTTGGCTCATAAATGTATACTCAGGCACCACTAGTGGCTAGAAATAACATTTCCCAGAAGGTTTGAAAGTCCAGGCTTGTAAAGCTGCCATCTTCTCACTGTGCCTTCCTGGGCAAAGCTTCAATTTCCTACTTGGGAAAAGGGAGACACTGACACTTCCTCTGCAAAGTGGCTGGGCGGATAGAAATGAGCACAGAAAGGAACGGCCCTAGCACAGGGCCGGGCACATTAAGTACTCGACAGTCCTGCTGTCCTCTCTTTCTAACTCCTTCCCTGACCTTAAGGGGACAGCAGCCCTCCTAGATTCCTCATCCTGCAGACGGAGGAAGTGTACAAAGCTAGAAGGTAAAGTGTCAGGATGCATTGTCTAGACCAGCTGTGACCCTTGGGGTTATGAGTAACCCTTTCACCAGGGTCGCCTAAGACCATCAAAAACCACAGATAGTTTATACTATGATTCATAACAGTAGCAAAATTACAATTATGAGGTAGCAACGAAAGTAGTTTTATGGTTGGAGGTCATGACTACATGAGGAACTGTATTAAAGGGGTGTAGCATTAGAAAGGCTGAGAGCCACTGCTCTGGACTGTCTCCAGCAACACGTTTTTATTGATTCAATTTTTATTTAATTACTCTGTGCGTCAGCACACACCCTTGGATGTGCAAGTAGAGTCAGAGGACGTTGAGTGTCTTCCTTTATTGCTTCCTAGATTACTCTCCGTAGACCAGTGGTTCTTAACCTTCCTAACTCTGGGATCCTTTAATATAGTTCCTCATGTTGTGGTGACATCCCCCCCCACCATAAAATTATTTCATTGCTGCTTCATAACTGTAATTTTTCTACTGGTATGCATTGTAATGTAAATGGATGATATGCAGGATATCTGGTAAGCGACCCCCTCGGGGGCCATGACCCACAGGCTGAGAAGCGCTGCCCGTTCCTCCCTTCCTCTAGTGCTGGAGCTACAGGCCTGCTTGGCTATGCCTAGCTGATTTCCCTGAGTGCTGGGGATTTGAACTTAGGCCTTCACATCTGCACAGCAAGTGCTCTCACCTGCTGAGCCCCCTCTCTAGTCCTCTGCATGGCATTTCGACCTCCACACTGACAGAGTGTTTCTCACTGGCTTCCTGAGTCTTACCTTGGGGAGGTGGCCTTGGCTGGGGCTGTCCTAGCTGAGATCCCATCTGGCCTTGCCCTGGAGATTTTGCAAGTTTAGTCTGTGGACCCTAGAGCAAGAGAAGAGAAAGGAAGTCTGTGGCAACAGAATTTCTGGGTGGGAATCGAGGCCTTATACATTTTTTTTCAAAATATCACTGATGTAAAACCCACAATGTATGATTCTTCAGTGTATAGATTTTCAGCATAGCCATGGAGGATGCTGTATACACCCCGCCCTCCTAGTAGCCCCTTGAGTTTAACTACCATTCCTGTGTTTATGAAGGGATGAGTTTCTGTGGGATAAACAGGGATTGGGGTTGGGGGAGGATTTGAAACTAGCTTTTCCAAAAGGCTGGCAAGCTGGTAAATTCTTTGATGAGTGGTTTGGTAGTCCCTAGTGGGGCCTATGCAGGGGAGGGGTAGGAGCTTGCTGGGTTGGGGGATGGAGAAGCAAGAGACACAACAATCTTTATTGGCTTGTGCCCTGGGGATAGGATATATGTACACACGTATTCTTGCATACAGTTGTGCACATCCAAGCTCAGGCCCAAGGTGAGGACACTGTCAAAAGTCTGTGCAAAGGCTCATGGAACGGGAGTTTTCTTCTTAGGGGATAGGACGGGAAAGGTGATCCTGCACTCCTCTGTGCCCTCCCATTCTCCCCCATGATGCCTGCCTGGGGTTATCTCCAATAAACCCTGGGGGTTTTCATTCCATAATCTCCTTTGTTCTCAAGAGAACCTTACCCAAGGTCTCAGGGGTGAGGGCACAGTGCCCCCTGGCACCAGGAGTTGGCTCATCTTGGAGACAACAAGGTCGGCCATTAAATGCTTGTCTTCTTCGACATGCTCTCCAATCAGAGGCATGGAACTGTCCATGACCTAGGAGGAGGGAAAGGAAGCTGAAGGACTCTGAGTTAAGATGGCTTGGCCTTCCGGCTTCCTGTTCTAGGAGTGTTGACTCTGGGCTCAAGACAGAATGACCACTAGATGGCAATGTCCTCCATGCAAACAGCCCAGCTGGACCCCTCCTGTTGTCTGAGCCACCAGCAAACATCAAGTTCTCTGTTTCCTTCTCAGAAAGGATTCAGTTCAATTCAGCCTCCACATGCTGGAGTCCAGCAACGTGACCAGGGCAAGGGTAGCACGTCGAACCTTTTCTGTATTTTTCTTGGGGGTTGGGTCTCCGCTCCCTCATTTCCCACCCCAGTTTCCTCCCAGGGTTGGGACTGGCCCCCTAAGGTTGATGATGTCCTCAGAGCTGGAAACCGCAATGGTGGGGACTCAATCACAACAACAACCAAAAATCTGACATAGGCTGAAAGTGACCCAGGGTTTATAGAGAAGACAGAAGAGGACAGAGGGTTGTTCCGGGGCCCCTGCAGAATGCAGGCTCGAAGTGAAACCAGGCTGTTCTTAAGGAGGAGAGATGGCAGTCCTGGGAGGTCATGTTGGCCTAGTCTACTTTAGTGATAGATGGGAAACTGAGGCTCAGAGATGAGAGCCAGTGGACCAGCTGATTGCTAGGCACAGGCAGTTTGGCAGTCTTTTTTTTTTTTTTTTGACTTATTTATTTATTATGTATACAACATTCTGCCTCCATGTATGCCCGCACGCCAGAGGAGGGCGCCAGATCTCATTACAGATGGTTGTGAGCCACCATGTGGTTGCTGGGAATTGAACTCAGGACCTCTGGAAGAGCAGCCAGTGCTCTTAACCGCTGAGCCATCTCTCCAGCCCCAGTTTGGCAGTCTTAAGGGAACATAAAGATTTGGCAGACCTGTGACAGAGCTGTGTTGGCCACCTGCAGGAGCCCAGTCTTCCTCTGTCACCTGCCTCACTCTGTGAAACCTTCTTTGGCCAACTCTAGGGTAATCATACAGTCTCATTTCCAAATTCTGTACCCAACTTTCTGTACCTCCCCACCCCTCAGTCACCTGGCTAACTCCTTATCCGTCATGAAACACCTAGTCAGCCCTCCCTTCCAGAAGCCCTTCAGGACCACATGACTTCCTAGGAGCCTCTCTGTTACCTGGGTCTTTGCTTAGCTCATGTAACTGCCCCTTTAGAAAACTTAGTCCCAGAAGTATCATTTGACATCTGTAAGCCATAAAGTCAGGAGTGGCCTGTGTCCTGGAGGAAGGAGTAAGCCTGTTCACCCTGGGAAGGCCCTGATAGTACAATTTCACTAAGCGCTGATGCTATTTGGGGCACTAGTCTAAGAACCAGGTATATATGACATCAGCTCTATCTCAGAGCAGCACTCTGCAGGGCTGGGCTTTTTGGTAAGATGCTCACCTGGCATATTTAGGGCCTTCACTTTCATCCCCTGCACCATAATCCCAGCATTTAGAAGGTGGAGGCAGGCGCATGAGACGTTCAATGTCTTCCTACGTATCTAATTTGAGGGCAGCCTGGGCTACAGGTCTTTGAGGCTTATGATTATTCTGATTATTCTCACCAGAGTGATGAGGAAACCGAGGGTCAAATGGGGAAGTTCTCACCAAGCATTGGGTGGCTCAGTGGTGACTTCGGATGAGGTAATTGGGGTTCCAGGTCTGTGTTCTGCTATGGGTTTGCCTGGGTCTAATGTCTGTCAACCGTAAACTAAGGGTTCCGGCAGCTTCTAAGACCCTCCTGGCTGTGGCTTTCAGGGTCGGTGGGTACAAGCACACAGTGTGCCTTGGGGACTGAGAAGCAAACTAGGGCATAGGTATGAATCCCAGAAGATCCTGTAAACTGTCCCTAAATGGAGCTCTCTGAGGTGGGTGTCCTGGGTCACAGGTAGTCTCCATCACCAGTTTCAAAGGTATTAGGACCTGTCCCCATAGGTCCTGGGCTCCCAGCCTGGCCTGTCATTCGTCCCTCACACCCTGCCCACTGCTTTCTGCCCTGGATGTCCCCCCACATTCTCTGCAGTGGAAAACCAACATGACAAGGAGCCAGAGGTCAGGAACTGGAGTCCCCACAGTGGACACAGCCAGAGGAAGTGGACACTCACTCTCCCCAGGGAAACATTTTTTCCCAGTGAGCAAGGCCATCCTCTGGGCCAGGTCAAAGAGGACGAGGTTCAGGGTGTTTCTCCTGAGCACCCTCACTGAACATGCCATACAAGCCTTGTGCTCTCAAGCAGAGGTGACTGGGAGACAGTGGATTTCTGCTGCCTCTTTCCTCCTTACTGGGAAAAAAAAATACATTTTCTAGTCCTAGGAACAGATTTCCTCTCTTCCTGATTCCATCCCAAACCTCAAAGGAAAACAATTCTCTAATGTTTCTGAGGGGGAAAAAAAAGCCTAAATCTGAAAGCCATCTTTTTTTTATTTGTTTGAGATTTTTCTGGAACATTTTTGAAAAGTTGTTTTCTTATGTTTAGAAGATCCAAACTGACTTTTTTGTTTGTTTGTTTTTAAATGTGAAGCATCTTTCATCCTTGACCTCACCCCTAACCCCAAGTGTCTGGAACCCCAAGCTCTGGGTATAGATTTTTGTGAAAGTGGAGGGATGTCAGAGGCCAGAGGTCGTGTGTGTGTGTGCGCGCATGTTTGTATATGTGCATGTGTGTATGTGTACATGTGTATGTGTGTTTGTGTGTAAGTGTGTGCATGTGTGTATGTATACATATATGTGTGTGTGTTTGTGTGTTCATGTGTGTTTGTATGTATGTGTGTATGTTTGTATATGTGTATGTGTGTGCATGTATGTGTATGTTTATATGTTTGTGTGTATGTGTGTGTGTGTGTGTGTGGTGCTGAACTGAGAGAGGAGGGAAACAGTTCATATTTTTCTTCTCACTTTTAAAAGATTTATTTATTTTGTTTGAAGTGTTTTGCTTGCATGTATGTATGTATATACATATTCCAGATGGCTGTGAGCCACCATGTGGATGCTGAGAACCAAACCTAGGTTCCTCTGCAAGAGCAATGAGAGATCTTGGCTACAAGTCATCTCTTCTGCCCTTGGCCCTCATTCCTAATGGGACAGCAACCCTTTCCTACTCCCCTGCCACATCTGAGCCCTGTTCAAGCCCGGTGCCCAGAGTGAAGGAATGAGTGTGTGTAAGCCCAAACCACAGTCATGTCTAGCGTCCTAGTGAGGAAAGATGCTGATGTCCCAGGTGAAGAGGCCCTCCTCCACTTACTTCTTTTCTGGGAATAGTCAGAGGAAGAGTCTTCACCGACTTGAGGTGAGGATGGGATCCTACATATAGGTGCCACTTACCAGTGGTAGCCTCCAGCCTTTCTGGTGAGCCAACTAGAGAGACTGTCTCTGGCCCTGGGCTCTCACCTCCCCCAACCCCCACTGACCTGCTGGTATGCCTTTTTAAGGTGCCATACTCCTACCCATTCAGTTACCCGATGCTCTTTGCCTGTTGGTCCTTGGGCAGTGGGGTGGACTTGAGGGACTGGAGGACTGACTGGCTACTGTGGTCATCCCAGCCATGTGCCTCTCAGAGCAGCCCACGCCTGTGGGGAGGCAGCTGCAGGGGAAGGGTGGCCATGGGCTCCCCTCACGTGTCGTGGCCTAGTGTCAGCCCAATCCTCCCTTGCCTTATGGGTTGGGAACGGAGCCTCATGGAAGGAGTGGGCTGAAAGGAGCACATGTGACTGTCGAGCTGAGATTGGGGGGGAGCCTTCAGGCCACCGGGGTGTTTCAGGATAAAGCTGCAGAAGTGCTGGAGGCTGGGAGCTGGAGGAGAGAGGAGAAGGAGCCCTTGAGGAGAGTAGGAAGGGGTTGTCGAAGGAAGAGGATGCTGTGGGATGGAGAGATGCATGGGCTGCCAAAGGGTCTTTACAGCGGTTCTGGAGCCCAGTACCCACCTTTGCACATCTCTTACAATTCTATTTCTGGCAGTTGCATCTGTCCCTCCAGCTATACTCTGTACAATGGGTGACCTTTTGCCTAACAATGCTTTGCCATTTTTTTTTAATGTTATCTTCTCTTGCAGCTGTGCTCAAGACTATGTCTCGGAATTACCTAGTGCTTGGCCTAAAGAATCCTCTGGAGCCCACGTTTGTTGAAGGAACTTAAGGATAGAACCTTGCATGTTAAGGAATTGCATTCATATCATGTCCTTGAATAATGAGGACACTGGACACGGGCACAGAATTGTGTGGAGTCTTAGCCTGATAGGCTGGGGAAAACTGTGCCCCGAGTTCTGGACTCTGAGGTCAGAGTGCTGAGCAGGAAGGCTCCCACTGTTGCTGCAGCTGAGGTGGGTGCATGAAGCACTCTGGGTGACTTCCTATGCCCTGAGGTACATGTGGCAGGCCAGAGCTGGGGGTTGGTCAGCTTGGAACTGTTTCCTGCTGGGATGGTCCAGTCTGGACCCTCCTGCTCCATTCCTCACCTCGATGATATAATCTCTCCCATCCTTGCTGTGGACAGCCTTGACAGCACATATGTCTAGGCCGCCGAACATTTCTGAGCAGCTGTCCACCCATAGCCTGTACCTGTAAAGACAGACAGACTGACAGTGAACATGGGGTAAGAGGTCAGAGGGAGACAGAGAAGGAACACCAAGGAGTGGGGACACTCAAGAAGCAGGGAGAGAGGATGAAGAATAGAAGGAATAAGAACCAGGAGGTCTCAGAGACCCATGACCACCCTTTTGCTGTTCCCCGGACCTTGACTCTGCAGCAGGAAGCTTGCCTTGTCCCCATCCAGGGCCATCCCAACACCCAGCCACCCCTGCAGTCCTTTTCCCTTGGGAAAGTGGCTTGAAGGACTCTAAAAATCCCTCCAGGCTACCTCCCTGCCCAGAGCCCCAGCCAGACAAGAGCCTGTGGGGGACAAAGGACTTCATTCTCCTGGAGTGGGGGTGGGAGGGTGTGGGGGCAGGGGGCTCCTTCAGACAGCTCCTGACTTTCCTGGGGGCCTGGCCCTCTGGACCAATTGCTTTTGTTCCTATTCCTGTGACAGACAGCTGCAGGGCCAGTTTGCTTTGCTGGGGGACAGATCTGGGCTGTGAACTTTGACCCTACCACAAGGGGTTGTCTGTATCTGGGGAGATCTTCTGGGCATGCACTTGGCTTTCCTTGTGGACTAGATTCGGTAGCCACAGGGGACTTTGTGTCAATGTTCCTGCTTCCCTCCCCACTCTCTGAGGTCATGCGGGACACTCCAGCTCTCAGATCTGTTTGTACATTTGAGCCATGTGACCTGGAATGAGGAGGGAGCACGGCTGACAATTTCTAAGAACCCGCTCTTTGATCTTATCCACCAGGGTAAGAGGCCTACAGAGAAGGTCTCTTTCTGAGGTTATACAGCAGGGCAGTAACATGGTCATGTTTGTCTAGATCTCCAACTGGAACCCAACTCTAGTTGGAGAGATCCAACTGCAGCCAGGAGCACGCTGGGAGTAAAAGGCAGGATAAAGACCCCTTACTGTGCCTGGCAGGCTAACTCCTCATTCCTTCTAATTCTAGCACAAACTGATCAAGGAGGGAGGGTTGAACTCATTGCTTTCAGACGAAGAAGCTGAGGCTGAGAGAATAATAACTAACAATGTGCTTCCAGTCCCTGTTCGTGTCTGTGTCCAGGTTGTAAGCAAACCTCCTTCCCTTCGTTTGGAGCCTGCCACAGTGTGTCTGTTTTACTTGACATGGAGGAACTGGAAAGAGAGAGAGAGAGAGAGAGAGAGAGAGAGAGAGAGAGAGAGAGAGAGAGAGAGAGGAGTGAGAGAGACACACAGAGACAGACACAAAGAGAGACAGAGAGAGGGAGACAGAGAGAGAGACAGAGACAGACAGAGAGAGGAAGTTAGAGACACACACACAGAGAAAGACAGAGAGGGAGACACACACAGAGAGACAGCAGAGAGAGACAGAGACAGCAGAGATAGAGAGACAGAGAGAGAGAGGGAGACACAGAGAGACAGAGAGAGGGACACAGAAAGAGAGAGAGACAGAGAGCAGAGAGAGGCAGAGACAGAGCAGAGATAGACAGAGAGAAAGAGAGAGAGAGAGAGAGAGCATATATTGGGTAGGAGAACATGTATGCACATATTGCACATATGAGTGGCAGGGCCCAAAGTGAACCTTGGGTGTTGTTCCTCAGGAGCCCCCTATCCTTGATTTTTGAGACAAGGTCTCCTACTGCATGTGGGGCTTGCTGAGCAGTGTAGCCTGGCTGGCAAGCGAGCCCCAGGATCCTCTTGTTTCTCTCTCTCCCCCAGTGCTGAGATCATAGCTGCATTCTGCCATACCTGCCTGGCTTTTTAAATGTGCGATCTGGGGATGGAACCCATGCCCTCATTCTTGGGTGGTAAGTGCTTTCTGGACTGACCTGTCTCCCTGACCTGTGTTCTGAATGTTTCTTATTAGTTTCTCGGTGATTTTGAATGAGCCTTTCCTTCCTGATGCCTCCGTTTCCTTCATTTGATGCTTCTTGTGCTTGGGACTCCAAAGATAATGAAGCCCATGTACAGATAAATGGGCAGCTTCTGGATCCTGTGTTATTGGGTGGTCTCTACGTATTCTCAGTGCTGCGTACAATGCTCTGACTGATGCATAGTCACATTTGGCAACAACATTGATCCTTGGGGCTTTGAGAGGCTTCGGGAGCCAGGTGTTAGAGTTATTGTATTTGGCGCCGGTGGCTGACTCATGGGACACAACGTGCTCAAGGTGCACTATGCCTGAGACACACTCATGAGTCAGGTTCTTCCTAAGAGAGATAGAAGTCTAGACTTAGGACTGGAGGCAACTAGTTTCCAGAGGATTTTTTTTCAAACGATGGACATCTAAATTATGTGTATGCATCACCTCAGGGTCAGAAACCCCAGGGGCCAGGAAATATGGGAAAGGTCCTCCCTTCAACCAGGTAGACCAGCAGTAATCAAACTGAATGAATTGTTCAGGAACCATGGAGGGCCTGGGCCTGCTTAAGGGATTCTAGGGATTTTGGAACTGTAGGAATGGGACCAGGGAGTTCTGTCCAGGCCATGAGCACACCTCACAACTGTCTGAGGGACACTGCATATTAGGCTGAGCAGACCCTGTCCTGTCTTCCAGGTTCCTGTTGGAGTCATCCTTGTGGTTTGAGACAGAGCAGAGCCACAGGATGGTGGTGTGCTGGAGATCCCCACCATAAACTTCTGAGGCCAGGGAGAGGGTAAGACTTATTGACTGTGAGAGTCATGAAGAAGAGGGCACTGGTTGTCCATGAATGCCCCCCCACCCGGGGGAGGGGTGTGCCAGGTACTTGGCACAACCTCACAAGATTAGCTGGTACAAGGGAGTTCCCAGACGGCAGCTGCATCTCTTAGCTGGGTCTTCTGAGAAAGGCAGGTATCCACCCTGGCAGGGGCCTGTGCTGTGGTTAGCCTTTCTAATGGCATTCAGATTTGCCTTCATTTTTCAGAAGTTCAGAACTGTCTGTTAGCTTATCTAGAAGGGGCAGGGGCACTCACTTAGGTTCATCTGGCTTCCTGAGTTATAGACCCTGAACGGGAAGTTCCACATGGGCAGGCCTAATGTCTCTCTTCCCCACCACCTTCTCCAAGACCGAGTTCTAAAACTAGTGCACAGTAATTGCTTGTGACATAGGTGTAGAGACGAAACAAAAGCTTCTTCAGGGTCCCACTCCTTCATGCTGGTACCAGTTCCTTCAGGAACCACGCTCTGGTCTCTCCTTCCCTAAATTTCATTGGGTGCCCCTTCTCCTTCTTTCTTCTACAAGTGCTCAAGGCTTATGTCTCCTAGCATTATTGTGTTCATCTGCAATTGTGTCATCCCTTAGACAAGGCTGTCGTTAACATAGGCGGGGCAATTACTTTCCTTTCTACTAAAGATTTTTCAATATGTGACATTGCATCCTTCCCGAGACTCAGTCACTGTTGCTACAGAGGCAGGCCCCTCTCCAACCTCTAGAGTAGTAACTTGCTTGCCACAGGTTTACTCAGAGACAATGCCATAGCCGTCTCAGCCAGCGATTGGCTTAGGTTTTCTCCTAGCTATTTGCAAACAACTGGGGACTGATGAAGGCTTCAGTCTCTTACTGAGGCAGCAGGGCAGGACCTAGAAGATCTCTGGACTTGAAGCCAGGATCTCAGTGTTCCACTCTTACCTCTGGGACACAGGGCAAACCACTTCCCTTCTCTGAAATCTTACCATCTGTGTTATTTTGACAGGTGCTCCATTGTTGCTGCTGACCATAAAGGAAAGTAAACTGGCAAATTGCTCTATGGGACACTGGACAGGGGTTGGAGTACCATTCTCATGATTGCTGATGCCTCTCTCCACATAACCTTTGTCTCTTACCTCTCTGTCATGGCCACCTGCTCCAGCATGGCAGAACCTGTATTGGCCTTCCAGTTTCCAGAGATGGAGGTTCTCCTGGGTTAGAACAGATCACATGGAAGATATTAGGGATCTCTGTCACTAATCTGCTTTCCTTCTTCACTTTGGTGGTTAGGAGATGTTGTTTTAAACATCTGGCCCATAATATACACAGCATGTATTTTTGGATCTGTAGCCTGTCCTCAACTTGATTTTTCTTTCTGTAATTTCCATTAATGCTGACTTATTTATTTATTCCTGGATATTGTGTATTGTTTGCCAAATGTTTTTGAAATTTAAAGATTAAATTGTGTTTACTTATATTTTTGTGTGTGTTTTGTTTGCATGCTGCGCTCCATGTGTGTGCAATGCGCGCAGAGCACAGAAGAGAGATTCAGACCCACAGAAATTGGAGTTACGGAAGTCTATTATCTGCCATGTGGGTGCTGGGAAGCAAATCCTGGCTCTCTGTAAGAGTAATAAAATGTGTTTAACTGCTGAGCCATTTTTCCAGCTCCAGGATTAAAATTGAAATTTTAAAAAGGCTGCTTAGATAAAATGGCACAAACTTTGGTGCCTCAGTGTCCCCACTCCAGATCCCACACGCTAAGGCTTGACTTTTAGCATCTTGTGGTGCTATTGGGAGGTGTGGGAACCTTCAGCAAGTGATGCCTGGGAACAGGAAGTTAGGTCTTGGGGGTCATGCCTTGAAGGCACCTAAGTCCTTCTTGCGTCTTTCTTGGCTTCCTGGCAACCATAAAGTGAGCAGCCTCCATGTCTGTGTTACCACAGGCGCAAAGCAATAGGGACAAGTAACCATGAGATAAACCCTCTGAAACTGTGAATCTGAATAAACCTTTCTTTCTTTTAAGTTGATCGTCTCAAATATTTTGTTACAGTAATGGAAAAATGAGGAAGAGGCCTCTTACTTTTGAGGAGAACTAGGGCATTGTACCACCTAGTGATTCTGGAATTTTTAAAAATAGGTTTTTAAATGTAGGGAAAAAGATGATCTTAGGGAGGAAGTCATTACTTTCCCATGGTGAAGAGTTGGGAAGCCTTTGTGACCTCTGCCTGCCATGCTGCTCTTCCCAACCTCTTGTTTGGACTTTGTTCTATGTCAGCCATAACTGACTTCCTTCTTAGTGCTTGCCCATGCATGGCTTCTGTCCTGCACACTCACTCTCCCCTTTGCCCCTGGTGGCCTTTGTTACCACCTTTCCTTTCTAAGTCCTTGCTCATCTTTCAGGCTTCATTTGAATATGACTCCTTAGTAACAAACCTCCTGGGCTGAATATGACTCCCTTGGAGCACACCTTCCTGGAAGAAATATGACTCTCTTGCAGCACACCTTCTTGTCCAGTCCTTATATGGCAGTCCATGCCCTGCCCTGCTTCCCTCTCCTCTTCTCTCCCTGGCACTGTGCTCATCTAACTGTCCTGATGCAGGAGAAGCCCTAAAAACAGAGAACATGCTTTGCTTCGTCCTCTGGGTACACAGTTCAAATGGGACTCAGCATGTAGTAGGTGCCCCGTAGTTACTGACTAGGAGAGGAATGATGTATGCTGGGGAGAACTTCGGACACATGGATCCCTGTAAGCAGGTCCCCAATTAAATGTTCTATTTTATAGGTGTCTTCATGATGTCTCTTCACAGCAATAGAACAGTAACCAAGACGACTCATCTCTGCGGAAAGCCCAGACAGGAGCTCAAGCAGGAAGCTGGGAAGAGGAACTGATGCAGAGATCACAGGAGATGTTGCTTACTGGTGTACTCTTTCAATTCAGTTGCCTTTCTTATACAGCCCTGGACCCATCCGCCCAGAGACGGTGCCACCTACAGTAGGTTGGGTCCTCCTCCATCAATTAGTAATCAAAACAACCTCCACACATACACACTAACATGGCCAATCTGATGGAGGCCATTTCTCAACAGAGTCCTTCTTCTTAGGTATGCCTATGTTTGTGTCAAGCTGACAAAAATTACAAAACAATGCTCACAGGGGCAGCCTACATCTGGATATGGTTCAGTCAAAGAGTGTAAAACTGCACTCTGCTTAGGGTATTCTCTTCCTGCATTTACTGCGTTTGAGCCAGAGGACTGACATGGTGAATGGATGCAAAAGAAACCCCAGAGTCACTGGATGTGGACCTAGAACCTATCCATTGAGATCACTGGATGTGGGCCCAGAACCTACCCATTGAGATATGCCTTGGCAGGCAAACAGCATTTGGCATAGTGAGTTGATGGTGGAAGAGGGTAAGAACTGAAGAACTGTGGTGCTAGCATTTTCTAGTAATACGCCACGGGCAGCATCTCCGAGTCTTTAACTTCTTCCTTGGTAAAATGGGAATAAATGTAGACCTGAGTGGGGTCCTATGTGAATGAGAGGAAACATTCCCGTCAACCTCTCAGCACAAATGGCTGTGCTGTTATTCTTAGTAAGAAAAGACAAAGAAGAAGGCATTCCAAGGGCTGAAACAGCAGGAACTCAAGCCAGATTGCTCTCATTCCAAGAGGGCGGTAACTGGGAGAGCTTTGGACATCTGAGCTGTGTATCCAAGGGCTTTACAAGTTTCAGCTTGTATCAGCCCACTGAAGGAGATGGCACCAGTGTTATTCTTCTCTCTTATCGGCAGATGCCCCCAAACTGTACTCCATAAACCCTTGACTCCATACATAGCTCATGGAGTCCATCACACATGTATGGAAGGGCCCTTGTCCTTGACTTGAATGAGATGCAGCCAGCGGGATGTAGGATGGAACAGAGATTGTTGTCAAAGCATCTACCTGGGCTATAATCACCTTTATTTATTTGGGCTGATGTAAGGGAGGTCCATTAGCTGTGTGATTTATAGACAATGATTCATTTCTTGTAGCCTGGAGGCATGGAAGTCCATGTTCAAATCGCCTGAGGATTCATATTTGATGATGACCCATTTCTTAGTCTGTGCCTTCTTACCATGTCTTCATGTAGCAGATGAAGCAAGGGGTCCTTCTGAATTCTTTTTTTCTAAGAATACTGCCTTAACTGTTAACTTGATACAGCCTAGAATCACCTGAGAAAAGGCATCTGAGTTGAGAGACTGACCAGATCGGACTGGTCTGTGAGCATGTCGGTGGGGATTGCCTTATTGTTTATTGATATAGGAGGGCCCAGCCCACTATGGGTGGCACTATTCCCTAGAGATGTGGTTCTTGGCTGTATAAGAAAGCTAACCAAGTATGGGTCTATAAGTCAGCCAGCAAATAGCATTCTTCCAGGGTCTCTGCTTCAGGTTTCTACTTGAGTTCTGGCCCTCAGTGATGGAAGGGAAGTTGAAATAAATTCTTTTTTTTTTCCTAAAGTTGCTTTTGTTCAGAGTGCTTTAATACAGTAGTGGAATGGAACTAGAACAAGCACTGATTGCTTTCTGGAAGGTTCTACCCTGATGATATAATCCCTTCTCTGACCCCATCTTCCTAAGATTATCACTTGAGAAGGGGGTATATAAGATCAAACTACAACCTCGGAGGTAGAGGAGAAGCTCCTGGCTGAGCAACTCTGGACAAGAGTGAAGGCTGAATTGTCATGATACTTTCTACAAGCCTGTGCTGGGGTTGGTAGAGCTGAAACCGTTCACATGGATGGGGGTCAAGTGAGTGACGGACGGGGGAAATCGGCTTTTTCTTAACCGGCATAGGAAGTATAGACAGCAATCAGGAAGACACAATTGAGCCACATGGTACTGGATGAAAGTTCAGAGTGCAGTGTGACTTCATTAGAGTGTTATACATGCAGATGGATATATAGAGAAATAATCATGGATGCTTGTGTCTGAGCGGGCAAATATGCATATGTATATCCTGGCTGTGTATTAGGAGAATTTGAAAGCAGTGACACCTCAGTGGCAGCAAGCAGAAAGGCTTAAGTGCAGAGCAGGATGTGGGCCAGAGGAGGGTGAATGGTTATGGGCAGGGAGGACATTCGCCGCTCAAGTGTGGTATGAGCCCCATCCCTTGGCTGTGGACCAACCCAGGGTCCAAGAATCTCTGTAACCAATGACAAATTGGAGCTGTCAGGCCAGAAGGGCTCAAAGAATGCAGCAATGAGGTAATCCTCGGAAAAGAAACTGGGGCAAGGTGACATCAATGACAAATGCAAATGCTAACAATGAAGGGAGGGAGGAAATGACATCATAGTGCCTTAAGAATGCACCTGATTCAGGGTGGTGCGCGCGCGCGCGTGTGTGTGTGTGTGTGTGTGTGTGTGTGTGTGTGTGTGTGTGATCTAATCCCTGAGACACTCTGAGAGAACATGTGAAAGCAGTAACAGCTCTGGTCTGCCTTGGGGGAAAGAATTGGGTAGTTGACTGATAGGATGGAAGAGAACTATCCCTTGGAAACTGGCTTTATCTCTTTTTGGGGACTGTGTCCTTATTGGTCAATTGCATGTATCTTTTCCAGTGTCTCAGGAAACTGTACAGCTGCAACCAAGCACATGGGTCTCAAAGCCTAAAATCTCCCCTACACACACACACACACACACACACACACACACACACACACACACACATACACACACACACACACACACACACACAGACTATATATATAGTATATGTATATACTATGCACTTGTTGAGGCTGGAGGAACCCTGGGTGTCACCCTCAGAAATCTGTCTCCTTTGCAACAAGGTCTTTCATTGGCCTGGAGATCGCCAATTAGAATAGACTGACTGGTCAGGGAGCCCCAGAGAGCCTTCTGCCTGCTTATCTAGTGTTTGGATTACAAGGGCTTATGACCATATCTGTTACTTTCATGTTCTGAGAAAGGGTCTCACTATGCAACTCTGGTATCCTGGAACTTACTATGTAGACCAGGCTGGCCTCCAACTCACAGAGATTCACTTGCCTCCCAAATACTGAATGAAATTAAAGGTGTTTGCCGCCACACCCAGCCTCATACCTGATACTTTTATGTGGGATCTGGGGATTGAACTCAGATTTTTGTGCTTGCAAACCAAATGCTTTACTCATTGAACCAACCCCCAGACCTATTTAAAATCACACACACACACATACACACATGCACGCACGCACACACGCACGCACGTGTGCACGTGTATGTGAGTGAGCTTGGAAGCCAGAGGTCAATCTTGGGTGTTGTTCATCAGGAACTACTGACCTTGTTTTTTGAGACAGAGTCTCTCACTATGACTTGGGGCTTGTTAATTATGTTAGGCTGACTGGGCAATGAGCCCCAGGGATCCTCCCCAGGGCTGGGATTATAATCATGCACCATCACATCTTTTTAGATGGATGCTGGGAATATACTCAGGTCTTTATGACCTATCTCCCTGGTCTCTACCTGGCCCTTTACACAAAGATATGCTTTCCCGATGGCCTAGGCAATCCAGGTGGTAAAAGGTCATGGCAGACAATGCATTCATGAATAGGCACAGCTTTGATTGGCTTGACATCTTTACAGAAGCAGGTGACAGCTTGGCTTGTCCACAGGCTTCTCAGGCAAAAGCTATGCTGCACAGAAGCACACGGATAGACAGACTGTCCAACTGTCCATGGCTAGTCACTGCAGTTTCCTGATATGGAGCTGTGCTCACAGTCAGTGCTGCATAAAGTTGACTGTTGGGTCTCCTCATTTGAAGTGGAACCAGTAACAACATTCCAAAGTGAGACCCAGACACAGGTAAGACCTCTTCAAGAGACAGCCTTTCCTCCTGCTCTAGAGTCCCACTGAAACTGATGGCTTCAGTCCCAGGTTAGCTCACCATTTGCTGACTCACTTTGAAGCAGATGCAGGGGGCTGCCTTTGTCACCTGGCATTCATAGCTCTTCCTTTAGAGGCAGCACCTCCACTTCTGCCGGGGCCCTGATCTTGCTCAACTTGCCTGCCTTCCTGCTTGGATTTGCCATAGTGGTTTTCTGCCTCCAACCAAAGTGGAAGCGACAGATTACACTCTGAGATTAGCGCCTAAGACTCCGGTGGATTCTTCACCCATTTGGCACCGTGAACATCAATCATTATTTCCTGCTATGTACGCTGGGGCTGCCCTGAATCCCAATGCTTCTGAAATCAGTAATTTAGCAGGATTTTGGTTTGTTTTTAAACTTTCCAATTACCCATGATTTTCTAATGAATTTCCTTAAAAACAAAACATGTAGTATTCAGAAGCAGGTTTTGTTGCTTGCAACCAGAGAATTTGGCATGACTTCTCAATGAGTCTTGTTGGTTCCAGAAAATAACAGATTGCTTTTCCACACACACCAGGCCATACAGCTTCATACTGAAGAGAATTCCAACCCTTCAGCAATGACTCCTTGATTTGCACAAATTTACACACAGACACACACACACACACACACACCCCTTTATAGAGAGGTCTTTTGGGCTAAGTTGCAACAGAACCAAGGACAAACAAACACAGGATCATGGTAGAAGCAGGCCACTCCCACCTTCCTCCCAGTCCCTGCCCACTGACTCACATGTATGCCTTGTAGTTGGATCCAATCTTCTGTATGCGAATGTCATACTTGGAGTCGATAAAGGCTTCAGTGGTGGCATAGGTTTTGGCCATGGCCACCACACTAGTGATGTCCTGGTAGTCATGGTGGTTTTCTACTTTGATCTGTGGGGTAAGGAGGAGATGTGAGTGTGGCTGCCCAGACCAGGACAAGGTACTCCATTAAAGAGAAAGTCACCTGTCTTGCAGGGACACAGATGCAGGAGGTGAACAATCCCACCACCTGCCTTCCCAAGGAATAGAAAAGGAAGGGGCTGGTTCCATCTGGGAAGGCAGGGGCTCTTGAGAGAACAGGTGAGCTCTGAAGTGGTTCAGAATGATTAATACTTTTATTTTGTTTGGACAAAGGGTCTCTCTATTGTAGTCCTAATGTTTCCTATGTTGATTAGATTGACCTCAAATTTGTGGAGATCCTCCTATCTCTGCCTCCTGAGTACTGTGCTGGATTAAAGGCATATACTACCATGAATATACACGGCGATGTGGAAGGTGGGGTCATAAGGAACCTTAGGGCCTTTCGGGAAGAATATCTGGTCACTTGGTTGCTGGGGGTAGGAAAGTGAGGACAATGGCTGGTGGCATCTAGGGAACAGGTCCTGCTAGCTTTGATCAGATGCTCAGGTCAGGCAGAAGGTCCAGATGCCACAGAAACAGATTAAGGAGAAAGTGCCTTAATTTGTGTTTTCAGAACAATCACTCAGTTGTGTAAGGGGTTGAATGGGAGAGTGTGGTGGACAACAGAGAAACCAGTTAGAAAAAAGTGGGGTGTATATGTGTATGTGTGTGCCTGTGTGCATGCATACTCGAGCATGTATGTGTTGTGTTTGCATGTATTTAGTGGATGCTACATGTATGGTATGTTTTTATACATTCATTGGTACTTGCTGTGTTTATACCTGGTGTGTATATAGTAGTGTGTACGAGTGTGTGTTTGGACATGTGCATGCAGCGGACAGGTTGGCTTTGTAGTTAAGAAGCTTGGGGAAGACACTTGCCCTGTTTACTGGGTTGAGGCCAGGACTACAGGGTGGTGTCTTGAGGTAAGGAAGAAGTCTCAAGAGAGCTCCCAAGACCAAGGGTGGGGTACAAGGTCAAGGCTCTGTGGCAGTGACCTCAAGATACTGCAGAAGCTGAATCCTAGAGTCTGTGGAAAACAGGGTGGAGTGCCTCTTCCAGGTGGCCACAAGGATGCTACTTGTCTAGAGTGGTCTTCTTCCTGGCTTCTTTCACATTGTCAGTGGAAACTTCTAACGCTGGACCAGAGGCAGGTAGAAACCCCAGAGAGCTGAGTGCAACGGCAGTCTGGATGGAACAGTGGAAGAGTGGGACTGACCCTCAGGGGTACATTCTTCTTCTTTCCCATGTTCCCTGCCCTTTGCATCTTAGCTCTGAAAACACCATCCCTTCTACAGTATCATCCGTCCACATCTGTACCAAGTGTACAAAGGCACCTACAGGGGCAAGGCACGCCAGCTACACATATGGTCTTTCTACAGATGTGCAGACTGAGTTGTCTTATCCAAAGTCAGTGCATCTGAGCGCAGTGCCTACAATTAAATCCTGACCCAAAGGCCCAGCTCTGTTACTAACCAGCTCAGGTCTTTGCAGGTACAGATTTTCTTTTCTCCATGAGGAATTCTAAATAAGCAAGCCTTGGCAAGCCTTTTTTTCCGCTTCACCCTTGAAGAGCACAGCCTTCCAGTAATGATGCTCAGGCACAGGTTGCAGAGAAAACAAGGTCAGCCAGGAAGATGTCCCTATGTACAACCTGCTTTCCAGCTCACAGCCCCCCCTCCCCTTCTCTTTCCAGCTGTGACAGAGGCAGAAGTGTACCTTGTTTCTTTGTCTTAGGTATCCCGAGGCTCTGACTTCTGGCTGTCCCTTCTCCTTTTAGCAATAGGACCCTTCAGTTTAAGCTGAGCATCTGGTCTCCAAGATACAGATGCTTTCCTTCTAGCATCCTTTCCAAGTGGATGTGGTGAACTCTTTAAGTTTGAGCCAATGAAAATCAAGTAGCTGTGGTGTGAGTCACCTCTTAGTGGTCCCTGAAGGTGAAGAGTCCTTTCTTTCCCTTTCCCTTCTTCCTTATGGCTGTGATACAGACGTAGTAACTTGAGCAGCAGCAGTTGACAGAAGTCATGTGTTGAGGGTGGCAGAATGATAACATGGAGGGAACCTGGGTCCCCAGTGTTGTAAAACCCTCTCAGTACTTTGTACCTTCAGAATCTTGCAGGAGAGAGCAATGAACTTGGTTAAGCTGCTGTTGCTTTGGTTTCTGTTAAAGAAGCTATCATTTAGTTTCAATCTCATGTTTGGCACACTATCACGATGGGACAAATCCAAAAAGGATCTGCCATCTGCTACTTGGCACTTTGGGTTCTCGCCACTCTCTACCGGACGACTCTGGGTCTTTATGGTCTTCTCTCAAGCCATTGCCCTCAGGTCTAATTCTCTTTCATCACACTGAAGTGGATTTGGCCTCTGTATTAGTTACTTGGAGCATTGCTATGTAAAAAACCGACAGAAGCAACCTGAAGAAGGAAGGGTAGGCTTATTTTCGCTCATAGTTTGAGGGAAGAGTCCGTTGTGGCCGGGAAGTCATTGTGGAAGAATCATGAGGCGGCCAAATCACATCCCATCTACACTCAGTAAGCAGAGTTCTGAATGCCATTATTCACCTCGATTTCTCCTTTTTATCCAGCCTGGCAGTTAGGATAAATAGATGGATAAATTGAACCTCAATTAACCTAATCTAGATAATCCCTCAAAGACACACTCAGAGGTTTATCTCCAAGGTGATTCTAGATCCTGCCAAGTTAATAAGCAACGTAAACCACCCCATCTGCCTCAATGGTGAATTCGTAGAGTTCTTTGAGTTGCATCCTGCTCTGGGTAGCATGCACTAGGAAAAGCTTTGAAGTTTGGTTTACACACCACTGTTCTTTCCTTTTTGGTACCTCCCTTACAGTTGACATTGCCTTGTCTCCCTCCAGTGCCCTTTGGATGGTACTAGGGCTTCATCCTTAGCCAATGCGTGGGTTCAGGTGCAGGGATTCAAAGTGATCAGAATGAAAGAACCCAGGAGAGAGCTTCCAGGAAGGACCTGCCTAGCACAGCCATGCTTATGTCACCAGTGGCTTTGGAAAGGCTAGAGCTTCTGTTCTGTGGCTTCCTAGACCCCACAGTAGGCATCGTCGGCTGCCTTGGAGATGTCTGTTGTCTTCTGACCTGAGGACACATGGCCACCAGGATAAATACCACACTTGCCCTTTCCCTAACACTCTAGTGTGTCCATGTGACAACATCTTGGTGCTTTTGTGTCATCAAAGAAAAGGTGTGAACTGTAGGCTAGGGCTGGCTTTCCCCCTTGTTCTTAGCCTTTTCCTGTTGGCTGGGATGTGGCCCACCATTGGCTTCATGGATAACAAGTGGATGATTCACATGGTGGAAGGAAACCGGCCCCTCGAAACCAGGGAGGCTCCATACCAACCCTGGCTTTCTTTTTACCCAATTCCATTAGGGGAAACAGAAACTCCTAGTTTGTTTTGACAATTAGATTTTATCTCAATCACAATCTAAATCTTAAAGTGCACCTGGGATTTTGTTCATAGTGGGGGACAAAAGAGAACCAGAAGAGAAAGTATCGATAATTATAGCTTAATCAGTGAGCCAGTGCATCAGCCCACCTTCCTGTCTGAATAGTTGGGGAGGGGGGAGTGTCACTCATCCTGCCCCCTCCAGAGCTGGCATAACTCTTTTTATGGGTTCTTTCAAAAGAGTCAAATGTCCCTAGCAAAAGGCTGCTCTTTCTTTTCTTTTTCTTCCTTTTCTTTTTTCTCCTCCTCCTCCTCCTCCTCCTCCTCCTCCTCCTCCTCTTCCTCCTCCTCCTCCTCCTCCTTCTTCTTTTTTTGGTTACAGAGGGATTCCCAGACTGTACAATGCTGGGGTTCCAAAAAAAAAAAAAGCCCTGGCCCTGCCCTGAGTCCACTGTCCCTTTAGATGCTGAGTTTCTCAGGGATGGACAATGAGTTTTGTTCAAAGTCATAATATTCATGTCTGGCACAGTGTAGGTGTTAAAAGGTGTTTTCTGGAATGAATGTAAGAAACTGGAGGGAGGCTAGAACTTCTAGTTGGGAGAGTATCATGGCAGCGGAAGACATCAGCGAGTCAGAGAATGAAAACGTGTGCTTTGGGGGTGTACATTTTTTCCATCAGGGCTGTGTGTGTAAGCCCACGGCTGGTGCTATGAAACATCCTCAGTCATGGTCCACATTATTCACAGAAGCCTCCCTGTCAAGCCAGAGCTCACCCACAGAGTCAGTCTAACTTTCTCAGGGCTTTCCCACCTCTGCCTTCAAGGGTGAGCTCCTCAATGGAATTACAGGCAGGCTGCCATGCTCACCCACCAGTTATGGAGGTTCTGGGGATCTGAACTCTAGTCCTTACACCAGCATGGTGAGGGCTTAACCATGGACCCATCTCCCCAGACCCAGACTGTGTAAGTATGTCTTTTTTATAAAATGAAGTTTTTCGGGTGTCTAGGCTGGATTGACCCTGTTAGAGGGGTCATAGCTTCTGTCAGACATTCCTGGGGACATAATGGAATCAGGGATCCTGGAGAGGACTCTGGGATGGTCCTTAGACCAGGGACAGAGGGTGTTGAGGGCCATGAGAAGCACAGCTGTGGGATGTAGAGCTGGGCCCCGAACAGAGAAACTTGGTACTCTGCCCGATTTACTGGCTGGAAAAGTCTCCAAGGGTTCCCAAAGACGTGATAAAAACAGGAAAGCCCAAATGAACTGTGATGCAAGGGGACCCCTGTGCTGCCCAGAGTGTGGGGCCAGAGAACAACTGTGGGGGTGCAGCCTCCCCACCCCATCTTGCCTGCACCTCTGCTCTTGTGTCCCCTCCCTGCCTCCCCCTGCCTTCTCACGTCTTCCTTCCTCACCCCATCTTTCCTCCCCTCTGAACATTTTTCTCTCCCTCTGTTATCATGTTCCATTTTCTTGTCTAATTTGCTTCTTACGGTTGCTCCTTTCACCCGGTTCTCTCTTTCATCTTCAGCTTGTCTTTCCCTCTCTCATGGCTAGGCTCCCCCTGCTGTCTGTCTCCTATGACCCCTCTGTCTCTCCTGCACACCGTCTCCACCACATTCAAACCTAGGGTTTCACGCTGCCTGTCCCTGACTGCCTGTAAAAGTGTCTTTCTTCTCTCGTGTGCATGTGTATATACATGTGCACACGTGTGTGTGAGTGAGTGTATGCACACACACTCTGTCTTGAGGAGAACTAGGAGGGAAAGCATCCAAAGACAACAAGAGGAACTGCAGAAGGGCCAGGATTCCAGTCAGACTCTTGCAGCACGAAGTCTCCTGTGAAGACCTGAAACTCCAGCACGGGACAGGAGGATGATCTCCATCCCCAAAGAAATGTTCATCATGTGCTCAGTATCTCCAACAAGTTTGGGGCTTGTGATGGTCCTGGCAGCTACTTCTTCAAGAGCCTCTATCTTATTTCACTATGTGTTGGCCCAAGAATGAATGAATGGTCCAAGTGGGTGGTCTTGACCTCTGCCTGTCTGCTCTTCATCCACATGAGGATGATGATGGAAATGGATTGTGCTGCTGAGGGTTACAGGCTAAAAAAAAAAGTTAACTCATCAAAAAAAAAAAAACTAGAAAAGCAGTGATTCCCATGGTTACTTGAAATAATTGTGTGTAAGCCACCATGTGATATATTGTTGAGTCACTTCATTGTCAAATTTTTAGAGATGCTTCCTCCATTTGACTCATTTTGTTTTTTAATTATGTGGTCACATGAATGAGTAAGTCTAATTGCCATCCAATCCTCAGGAGTTTGCATTTGGCCATTTGCTTAGAGTACTGCGGTGTTTTGAATAGGAAGTGTTCTCCCCACAAGTGCATGTGTTTGAACCCTTGGTCTCCAGCTTAAGGAGGTTGTAGAGCCTTCTAGATATGCAACTTAGCTGGCTGATATGAGGCTACAGTGGTCCAAGAACACAGTAGATGTTATTTAAATATGTAAACATATTCTTTGTAGGGGTGGGACTAGAGAGTTTCTAGCCAGTCACCATCTGACCTGAGATTTCTACTCCTTAGTCCATTACTGAGAAGCTAGTGCAACAAGAAAAGACCAACAAACACATATACATATTTAAATAACATTTACTGTGATCTTGGACCTCTGCAATGAGCCTCAGCTTTCATGATCCTACACAACAAAGAGGTGAAATGGGATTTGGATGAGTATGGGGGAGGTAAGCTTGCAACTGGAGGAATGATGGTAGAAAACTGTTGTAGGAGGAGCGGGCTGCTGAGGAGGGTTTGTTCCCTCCCTGCTGCCCACTCCTTCTACAACAGATCGACGCCCCACGTTGGGTGCCACTCTGTAACAGGAACAAGCGGGCTACTTGTCGTCCCAGCCACCCCGCTAGCTTACACCCAAAATAATCACACAGAAACTGTATTAATTGAATTACTGCTTGGCCCATTAGCTTTAACCTCTTATTGGCTAACTCTCACATCTTGATTTAACCCATTTCTATTAATCTGTATATTACCACGAGGTTGTGGCTTACTGGGAAAGATTTAGCATGTCTGACCTGGCATCTCCATGGCAGCTCTCTCTCCCTCTCTGCTTCCTTCCTCCCAGAATTCAGCTCTGTCTTCTCCACCTATGTTCTGCCCTATCAGGCCAAGCAGTTTCTTTATTGATTAGCCAATAAAAACAACACATAAACAGAAGGACCTCCTACACCAGAAAGCGAAGTGTTTACTCAACAACTATCCGATTAAAGTAAACCAACTTCTATTGAACACCTCGAATGTGGTAGACATTATGATAGGGAAGTCCTTGGATAATTATTATAATTTAATTAAAAATCATAAACTTCTTACAAAGTAGTTAATATCTCAGATAAGAATTAAGGAAAGCAAAGTTCAGAGAAGTAACTTAAGAAGCAGCTGAAAGTCGGTCTGAGAAAGGTCCACCAAGATCAAGAGTGATGTAGAGCTGTGAGCAACGGTTAACAGAATGAGTTGGGAAGATGGATGAGAACACAGGAGCTAAACACTGACTGGGAAAATGCAAAACTGTCCTCTGGAACTGGAATAGTCAGTCATCCAAGTCCAAGGAGAGATGTGGACTTTCAGGATTTCATGTATGACAATGACCTGGAAGAATTCTCTAAAGGCAGGTAGCTCCATATGGATCTCAGCAGGACAAATACTGTGTTAAGCTGCATTAGTAGAAGCAAGGCAGGTAACAGGCATCAAGTCCCATGGGTAAGAACAGCCAGGCTCCTGCCCCTCTTGTACACCCATACTCCAGCCTAGTACCTGTTGTCATAAATACCGTTATCCCCTCTTAGCTAAGGGTTTTGAGTCCTGATTTTACCCAACTGTAGCTTGAAAATATTTGGCCAAAAATTCTGTTCCTACTAAATATACAAAAACTTGTTTTGTCATTATTCTTTAAACAACAACAATAATTTACCAAGTATATATATCATCTTAGATATGATAAGTAGAAGTGATTAAAAGTGTGCTGGAGTGTATAAATGTGTGTGCTATGTGCCAGCATGAAAATATTTAATTAATGTCTTAGTCTTATTTTCCTACTGATAAAATACCCTGGCAGAGGTAACTTGAGGGAGAAAGGGTTAACTCTGGCTCACAGTTCGAGGTACACAGTCCTGGGAAAGCAATTGCTTACATCACGTCCATAGCCAAACCCAGACAGTAATGGGTGCCTCTTAGTGCTTAGCTTGCTTTCTCCTTACAGTTCAGGATTCGCTGCAGAGGGAATAACTCCACCCACCATTAAGATAGGGCTTCCCACATCAATCAACTTAATAGAGATAGCCCACCCAGCCATGCCCAGATGTCCATCTTCCTGCGAATGTAGACAGCATTAACCATCACGATGAAGAACGTGAGGAGCTGTGAATTTGTTGTGTTTCATGACAGAACCAATCCCTCATGGGTTCTTGCAAATATATTTTTATGTATATAAACATATGTTCATTTAGTCATTAAACAATCAATTAACTCCCTATTGTTCTCCCTGAACTGTTATAGATGATTGCCATCGATTGAATCTGAAATTTCACCAAAGACCCCTGAGTTAAAGGCTTCCTCCTCAGCCTAGGGTGCTATTGGGAGGTGGCAGGACCTTTATGATGTGACCTAGTGGGAGGACTTTAGGTCATTGTGGTGTGTCATGAAAAGGATATTGGGATCCCAACTCCTTCACTTTTCTGTTTGCTTCCCAGTTACCACCAGGTGAGTAGCTTTCTCTAGCACTCTGCTATCACAATGTACTGCTTTGCTACAAGCCCAAACAGCCAAGGGTTGAAACATCTACAATTGTGAGGCAGAACAACCTTTTCTCTTTTAAAGTTGGTTATCTCAGGAATTTTTTTGATAGTAACAGAAAGCTGACACACAGTTATTTAAGCCAACAAACTGTTAATGGTGTGATAGAAAAGGAGGAGAGGATGTTGTGGAGTAAGATGAGGCAGGGTGAGGTGGATGAGGGATGCTGGGTAAGAAGATGTTTGTCTTCACCCAGATGATGGATGAATACAAGTTTGAACAGAGGCCTGAGTGAAGTGTGTGTGTGTTTTGTGTGTGTGTGGGTGTGGGTGTGTGTGTGGGGGTGAGCCATGCAGGCTAGGAACTGAAGACTCGTTTGCACAGAGCCTGCCGGATACATTCCTGATGGAGGGAGGGGCATAGAGCTATATCCAGAATATGCTGAGTGATTCTGGGGTCCATGGAGTTTGAGACATTTTAAGACACTAAAAGGATCTAGAGGCAATTTACATTTGGAGGACGTTAAAGAAGAAAATGCCATCTGCCTTTCTGCCCAATCAATAATTGGCACAAGGACATGGTTCATAAATATTTGTTTAACTTGAACAACAGCAATTTAACACAGCAGAAACTATATGTCCTTGGTGGAAAGTATGTAACAAATTCTTAAAAAATGAATAAGGAATCTATGTATGTATATAGATTGATATTTAATGGCTACATTGTGGGAATGATAACAGAAATGCTATTTGAAAAGCTCCAAGATAACAATAATGTCAGCATTATTAGGAGTCAAGATCCTCCCTTCCCCTCACTGCCTCCTACTACCCCTCCCTCTTTTTCTCTCCCCCCTCCTTCTTCTTTCTTTTCCTGCTCCCACATTTGCCAAGTGCTACACCACCCAGTTATATCCCTAGCCCTAAGTGAAAAAGAAATACAATTTGAAAATCATAGAAATTAAATTAAATCTCTCTCTTATCTAAAATTTGAATTGAAAATGTCAGTGTAGATTTATGTTCTACTTTTTACTATGCCCTCGAAAAGACCTAGAAGAAGTGGCCAGCAAAATAGCAACAAACATGCTTAGTGCTTTGATTATGGTCCTTAGAAAAATTGAAAGGAGCCATGGCTGACCCCAGGATTTAGGTAGAAAGTATGTGGTGAGCTGGAAGCATCTCATCATGGCCAGCAGAGAGAAGCAGTCAAATCAAGATCACGAGTCTTTGGTTTTGCTAGAAACCAAAGATGGATCATTTGAGTGCCAAAAAGAATAACAAATTCAACAGATTTAAATACATAGAATTGTTAAAAATCCATGACCTTTGGAGTTAACTAAGGCACATCATTATTCTAAAACTGAGCTAGTAAAAGGATGAAGAAATGTTCTTTTCTGATAATACATGGGGGGTGGGTGAGGACCAAGGAGAGTATCCTTTGGCAAACCCTAGCAACAGTGCATCAGGGTAACAGTGGTTACCCAGACTGTTTGGGAAGGATTTCTGGAAACTTCCTAAGGTGTGGGGCATGAAGACAAAACCTGAACTCACAGGTCACCTTAACATGAAAGAGAACTCCTCAGACAGGGCTGTGTCTCAGGTACAATGTGGGATAATGTCCTGACCCACTCAAGGAGTGTACTCTTTTCATCTCAGAACCTGACTTGCATGGCATCTTGGGATCTACCTGCCCAGCTCCCAGGGGAGACAGTGACATCTTCATGGGCAGGAAATGCTATAGAAAAAGTACCTGTTTCCACCCAATAACTAAATGACATCAGAAAAAAAACCCAGTAAGAACAGAGGAAGAGGAGCTGATATAGTCATGCTCACTGTGAGAATTCAGGCTTTGTCTGACTACAGCCAGAACAAGGGGGCTACAAATGGTAGTGCATGCCTGTCATTCCAGTACTTGGAAGGCTGAGGAAGAATTAAGGCCAAACTGGGCTGCATAGTGAGTACCAGGTCAGTTAGGGTTACATAGCAAGACTCTTATTTAAAAAACAATAACAATAACAAAATCAGTCAAACAAAAGATCCAAATGAAAAGGGGGAACTCTTGAACAGTGAGTGTATGTTAAGATCATGGATTATTTTTAGGTGTAATAGTGGCATTAGGCTATGTTATGGCAAAAAGAAGCCTTTTTGTGTTAAAAATACATTCCGAGATATTTCTGGATAAAATGACATGCTATCTGGGATTTGCTTTGAAACAATCCAGAGAGCCATAGACACAGAAAGAGGAAGGGTGGCTGCCAGGACCCAGGCGATGAGGGGGGTTGGTAGTGACTTCTAATGGGGAAGGAGCATGAAGATAGAGTTCCAGGGTGCTCACGGCTCCCAGTTGAGCAAATACCAAGAACAAAGAAACTCCAGTGAATCACATACTTTAGAAGGAGGAATTGTATGGGAAACAGACCTTGGGTTTTAAAAATGAAAAAGTATCTAATGTTTGAGAGGAAATGAGGGTGTGTCTGTGAGGCAAAATTGACCGTGAAAGGATCCTGGTGGAAGCTGAAGACTGACCATTTTCTCCTCTTTTGTGCGTACTTGAGAACTTCTATAATAAAAATTTAAAAACAAGTAGGACTGAAAGAAAAAGACAAAAGGGGTAAGGATATAAAATTATAGTCAGAAGGAGGTTAAAAGTGCAAATAGCCATGTCTGGCAGCGGGTGTGGGCTCTTCTTTTGTGTGGTAAACAACAGTAAAAAAAGCAACTTGGGTCAAACATGGTCCAGTTAATCTAAGACGTCTAGAGGAATCGCAGCCATTCCAGCAACACAAGCAAAAAAAAAAAAAAAAAGGCATCCTTCCACGTTTTCCCTGGGGGAGGGGCAGCTGTGCCTACAACCCAGGTGTTCTCCAGTGACTGCAGTCTTTCAATGTAGACACCTCCCATCTTCCTCTGTTCCAGTTGCCATAACAGAACCTTGCATATTATGGTCCCAAAACAGGGCTGGTGTGGCTGGTTCTGGTGAGGGCTTGTAGGTCCTTGCCTTCTTGCTGGGTCCTCACATGAAGAGAGCGAGAACAGACTCTCCAGTGGCTCCTTTTAAAGGAATACTAAACTCAGCAGGAGGGTCCTATGCTTCACACTCAAGCAAACCTTTCAAAGGCCCCATCTTGCAAATACTACCATGTAGAGGCTACAGTTTCAGTGTGAATCTGTCTGTCTGTGCATGCATGTGTGCATGTGTGTGTGCATGTATGTGGTGTGTGTGTGTGTGTGTGTACATGTGTGTACATGTGAAAGACTTGGATAAATCCAGACCTCTCTAACAGAAAGAATAGAGCCAAAAATCTAGCAGGGAGAGAAGAACCAAAAATCTAGGTTAGCTGGTTCAGTGACTCTGTTCCGGGAACTAGCTGACCATAAAGTTAGATTATAATCTTGAGAATAATCTTGAGAAACGGGTAGTTACCCCCTTGTGATTATCACTGGTATTTTCGGAATTTTTCAATGATCACTGGTATTTTCAGAATTTTCCAATGACGGCCTCCCTATCTCCTTTGGGTTGTGGTTTCTTCCCCTAAATATCCCCTCTCCCAGCTACTTGGGGTCGAACTCCACTACCCCTGTGTGGGAAATGAGTCTCGGCCCCAGCTCTGGTTCCTGTCAATAAATCTCGTGTGATTGCAGCAAGGACAGTCTCTCATGAGTTCTTGGGGGGGTAGTGTTATCCAGAGACTTAAGTGAGAGTCTCCCCACTTTGGGGGTCTTTCACATGCACATGTTCATGAATGTGGAAGTACACATTCAGAAGCCAGACTCAGGTATCCTTCCTCAACCTTGTTATTTTGAGACTGAGTCTCTTCCTCTGAAACTCACTAAGTAGGTTGAGCTGGCTGGCCAGAGTTCCAGGAATCTGTCTGTCTCTAGATCTTCCCAGTGCTGAGATCACAAACAGGCACTACCATATTTGACTTATTTATTATTATTTTCTAATATGGGTCCTGGAGATTGAACTCAGATTCTCATGCTTGAAAAGCAAGCCCTTTGCTGACAGGGCTATCTTGCAGCTCAATGTGACCTTTCTTGTTCTACAGCTTGTTCCAAAGCATCTCATATCCTCCTGTCTTTTCCTTAAAGCATCATTCAGGGAAAGCTGCTTTTAAGTGATCAAGGGAATGCAATTTTGTAACCACTTTGATCCACCTTTCATAAAGTGCACTTCTGTAGTTGAAAATATATTACACATATCTGATCGAACAAGGGCTACAATAGAAAAGAAAATCTGGAAAAAGATAAAGGCCTCCATCCTATGAGCCCTAAGTGGTCGCCTGCTGGCAAGACTTCTTTGCACTTCCCTGGAAATAGTCTATGAATATGCTCACTCAAGAGGATGTAAAGTGGGTCCCTCCCATCTCAGTTGGAGCTGAGCAGAGGAGACAAAGGTATCACCTCCCCACAATGTGTGCTGGGACAGAGAGGGCTGTGTACCAAACAGGTACAGGGACCAGATGGCTCTGGAAGTGGGCGAGAACAAGGTGCTGCTTGCCCCTACGGTTGCCGAGAGCTTCAGCGGGACCCCAGCAGAAGTAATGAGCTCTGTGCTGTGGGATGGGGCTTGGTGGACTGGTGTCGATCCCCCCACCCCAGGCCATCTGCAGAGCTACTGAAAGTGGCCAGCACCACCGTGTATCTAGGCTCAAAAGGCAAAGCTCACATATTTTGACTGTGTCCTCCCATGGCTCATAGGTGGGCAGCCTGGTCCTCACTGTGCTACTAGAAATGCATACAGGAATTACAAAAGCCCTAAGCCAATGATTCCCTAACTTTCTGGGTGTGTCTTAACCAATTTAGGCATTTTTCAAAAGCATTCTTTGGCCAAAAGATACCAGTTTCATTTATGAAGGGATTAAAGCTAATTAGTTTAACAATTATTTATATCTTGACAAGTTGGTAACTATTCCAAGAAATCCCAATGAACATTATGTTTCATCACTCAAGATCTTACAATTACTAACTTTTCTTACTAGACCACAGTCTGCATATCCAACACAGTATGCCCAATAAATAGTTACTGTTGAAGTGAAGGAAGAAAGGAAGTAGGGAGGGAGGGAGGAAAGAAGGAGGGACTAAATTGATGCCTTTCCTCTCTGGGGGTGGGAAAGTTAGGAACATAAGAGAGGAGAAATTCTCCTCCCCTTCTACAAAGGTTACTGAAGGTTGGGACTTTGTGGGGTGGATCTGAGAAGGCTTCATAAAGGACTTGGGACTGGAAGACAGTATATGTTCTCATGCTGGGAAGGAGAACCATCTCCAAAGCTCACGTGTTTGTTTGAACACTTATCCCCCAGCTGGTGGCACTGTTTTGGGGGGTCTCGGAAATTTCAGGAGATGGAACCTAGATGGAGGATGTGGAACGCCTGGCTCCTCCTCTGAGCTCTCTCTGTTTCTTGACCCACTGAGATGTAACTGCTGTGAGCTCCCACTGCTAGGGACTGAGCCTCAGCTGCGAAGCCTTTCCCTCTGTGTGATTTGAAGGAGAATGGCTCCTATAGGCTCATGTATTTGAATGCTTGGTCCCTAGGGAGCAAAACTGTTTGAAAGGATTAGGAGGTGTGGCCTTGCTGGAGCAGCCAGGGCCTTGTTGCAGGAGGTGTCTCACGGGAGTGGGATTTGAGGACTCAAAGGGATATAAATTCTCAGGCCTGTTCTTCCCACCATGATGATCATGGATTAACCTTTTGTAACTGTAAGCTTGCTTTCCATGAAATCTTTCTTTTATAAGAGCAGCCTTGGTCATGGTGTCTCCTCACAGCAATAGAATAGTAACTAAGACACCCACCATGACTGGGTGGTGGGGCAATTAACAGCAAGCTATGACAAACCCATCCTCCCACAATGATTGGGAACAACTAAACTGAGCTAAAACAAACCATCTTTGTGTAAGTTGCTTCTGTCAAACATTTTGTCACAGTAAGGGAAAAGATAACCAAGGGCCATTTCCAAACTCAGAAAATCCTGGTGGAACTGTGAAAGGGCCATGTTGTCCTTCACACTTCACAGACAAGGCCCAGACAAGCAAAGGGCTTATTTGAGGTCATACAGCTTGAATTCAGAGCCCTGTGACCTGTCTTCCATACTAGGACTCTAGCTAATGCTAGCATGGTGTTAGCATCTGAGAGCTTCATGGGGCAGGTGCCCAGTCTCTTCCTGGAAGGACCTAGGAGGTCAAACTCTGCCAGCCAAACTCCACTGCCAAAGCATCCTCCAGCTGGAATCACAGCCTGATGACTCAACTCAAGGGCCCCTTGGCCAAGGCAGCCTGTGCCAGAGGACCCCAGCGTGGCTGAAGATCACCGCTGACTCATAGGGCAGGCTGCCACCATCCAAATCACCCACTCCACCTCTGGCTGGAGAGGAAGGCTGGGGAAACTGGGGTGGGACCCTGCGCTGGGGCATGTGACTCAGCCTCTGTATAAATAATAATAATGACAATGGTCATCATAACACTAATGAATGATGATGACAGCTGTGCTTAATGATTGCTTTTCATGGTCCAGGCACAATCTATAAGCCCTATAGTAATTCATTTAGGCTCCATAAGAATTCTATGCGATTACTACGATTATTCCCAATTTTGTACATTAAAAACTGTGTCCCAGCAGGGATAGTACCAGCTAAAGGACTCAGAGTTGGCACACAGAAGCACTGACATTCCAACTGAAGTCTGTCTGACTCTAAAGGCCTAGTTATTCACTGAACAAATATTTATGGAGCCCCAGTTGCAAGCCAGGTATTATTATAGGAACTGGGGGTGCAGTAGTGGGGCTGGGTGGGATGACCATCCATAAATAAATACATAGTAGTTAGGTGGAGATGCACATGGAGGGGCAAATAAATTGGGTTGAGGTGAGTCAGAAAGGGGCTGTTTCATACGGAACTTTTGGAGCACTCTCTTGTAAAAAGACATTGGGTCTTTATATTGGGGAATTGAGTCCATTGCTAATAAGAGATATTAATGACTGATGATTGTTAATTCCTGTTATTTTGTTGTTGTTGTTGGCAGTGGTGTATACTTCCCTTCTTTTAGTTTTGCTGGTGGGAGATTATTTATTCCCTGTGTTTTCATAACTTGTGTAACCAAGCAAGACTTCCAGTGGTGGTACTGAAACATCAACCCAGCCACAAAACCTTCAACCTACAATTTGTCTTGCTTGCAAGACATGCTGGGGCACACAACCTGTGGGAGTGACCAACCAATGACTGATCCAGGCCATGAGATGGAGCCCAGCCTAACACTACCTGGATGGCCAGGAACCAGAGATTGGATAGCACAGAGACTAGGACTGAAACAAATACAACTGCCCTCCACTGCAAAAGTCAATGAAATGATTTCTAGAAATATTCTGCTATACTTGTAGACTGCGGCCTAGCCAAGTCATTATCAGAGAGGCTTCATACAGCAACTGATGGGAGCAGATGTAGAGATTCATAGGCAAACATTAGGCAGAGCTTAGGGAACCCCTGCAGAGGAGGGGAAGGAAGTAGTGTAGGAGTCAGAGGTGTCGAGAACACTCTAAGAACATGGTCCACAGAATCAACTTAGCAGGGCTCATAGAGTTCACAGAAACTAAAATGACAATGAGGAGCTTGTATGGGTCTGAGCTAGGTCCTCTGCATCTATGGATTTCCCTCTGTATGCTTTGAATACAATTAGTAAATAAAGAAACTGCCTTGGCCTGTTAATAGGGCAGAACCTAGCTAGGCGGAGAAAACTAAACTGAATGCTGGGAGGAAGAAGGCTGAGTTGGGGAGAAGCCATGTAGCCCCACTGGAGACAGACATGTTGAAACCTTGCTAATAGGCCATGAACCTCGTGGTAAAATATAAAATAATGGAGATGGGTTAATTCTAGATGTAAGAGATAGCTAGCAATATGCTTAAGTAATTGGCCAAGCAGTGATTTAAATAACATACTTTCTGTGTTGGTGTGGGAGAATTGTCTGTATTCTGTCAATCATGTTTTAAATAACACTGATTGGCTAGGCAGGAAGTATAGGCAGGAAAACCAGACAGGAAGTAGAGGTGGGGCAATGAGAGCAGGAGTATTCTGGGAAGAAGGAAGCTCTTTCCCCAGTCCTGCCTAGACCACCGAAGAAGCAGGATGTGACCTGCCCCGCTGAAAAAGGTACTGAGCCATGTGGCTAACATAGATAAGGATAATGGGTTAATATAAGCTACAAGAGCTAATAAGAAGCCTGAGCTAATGGGCCAATCAGTTTATAATCTTATGGAGACCTCTGCGTGATTTTCTTTGGGGCTCAACGGCTGTGGGAACTAGGCAGGACAGAAACCCCGACAAGCAGGCCCTCATGCTACACTGTGTGATTATTTTGGGAGTCTGAGCAGCTGGGAACCAACAAGCGGCCCTCCTTACAACATGTTATGATTGTGTAGTTTGGTGTTCTTGTGGGACTCCTGACAGTGGCAGAGTGGGGGTTGTCTCTGACTCTTTGCCTGCTCTTGGGACCTTGTCCTCCTCCTGGATTGCCTTGCACAGTCTTGATGTTGAGGGTTTGTGCCCAGTCTTATTGTAGCTTGTTTACTCTTTTTGGTCGACATCCCAACTGAAGTCAGGATGTAATATATGAATAAATAAAAAGAATGAGACGTTGATAAGGTACCTAAAGGAAGAGGAAGCATGAGCCCATGCTTCTCTGGAAGATATCAGCAGACAGCACAATGTTGAGGTCTGAAGGTGTTGGGTAGACTTGCCAGACAGCATGGACACTGGTGTGGAGGCAGTGGAGGGGATCCAGGGAAGAATGGCAGAAGGGCCATCAGATAGGTGGGGCAGGCCCTAGTGGGTCTTAAAACCCTTACATGAATTTAAGGTTTTTCTTGAAATGACAGGGCCAACCGTAGCCATGGAGGTTTTGGGTCAGGAAACTGACAAGCTCTTCATTATGGTGAAAAGGATGACCTAAATTAAGTGCTGAAGAGGAGGGAAATGGGTTAGAAAGCTAGTTTAATAATACAGCGAGAGCTGACAGGGGCTTGAGCAAGGACGGCCGGTCCTGCCACTATCGTGAAGGGGATCCAGAAGGGATTTGCTGGTGGGCAGGAGGTGCGGCATGATAAAAAGGCAGGTGTGAAAGCTGATGCTAAGTTTGGAGCTGGGGCAACAGGAAGGACAGATTTCCTTTCCCTCCCTTGGTCCTACTCCAGTGAGGAGACAGGCCGTGGGAAGTACAGGTTTGGGGTACAAGCCAAGCAAGTGCTTGTTTTTTGTTTTTGTTTGTTTGTTTTTTACTGTTGAGGTCTGTATGGCCAGCTCTGTGGGAGAATCTATATTCTTCCAGGTCTTTTTGGTCCTGGTAGATGTGTATGAATGGAACCCATATAGTTTACGATGTTGACATCAGCCAGCATTGCATAGAGGAAGTGTTCAACAGTGCAGCTGTTCCTACAGCCAGTGAGCTGAGATCAAATGAGAGTAAAGCCTCAGTGCCTTCTCTAGGCCCAAGAGCCCCAAGCTAGTTTCAGATGGAATTTCCTTTTCATTTTCTTTTCTCAACTCTTCTTACCCACAGTGGCCTAGAACTCACTATGTAAGTCCAGGCTGGCTTGTAACTCATGGAGATCATCCTGCCTCAGACTGTGCTGGAATTAATGACATTAAGTCACCACATACCCAGTCTGAGATGATATTTTTTAGAGCCCAATAATCTTGTTTCTTGTAGTCAAAATAATTGATCTAGGATGAGTGAATTCACTGGTTACTGGCTGTCAGGCCAGCTTTGCTGGCTTGAGAGTGTTCTTGTTGAAGTTCCTGTCTGTAGCAGAATGTTTCACTCTGGGGGAACTTGAGTATCCCAAGTCATTTTCTTTGGGAGCTCAGTGCCTTTAGGTTGGGGAGGAGCCTTTGAGTTGAGGGAAGAGATAACCAAGATAATCTTATTTCTGAATTCTTGCAGCCTCATTCATTATGAGAGAACACTCACTTTCTTGTTACTTAATCTCACACGCACCCAGAGGGGGAGCATTATTTTATTGACTGGAGGAACTGAAGGAGAAACAGCCAAGCACAGTTCAGTCCAGTTTTCTACTTTTTCCTTTTGGTATCCATCTTTCCCAAGTTGACCATGATATCTGTTTTTCTTTCTCAGATTGATCTTGGGAAGCTGAAGGCTGACATTGGCCAGGTAGAACACCATAATTATGGTAAAATGGAAAGTTTCAGGTAAAGAGACAACACTGTCATGGGCTATTTAGGTTTCTCTATTAAAAGTAGCTTTTACTTTTAGTCTTTGTATCTACCCTAACATTCTCACAACTACGTTCCTGTTGTTGTAGCCAAGCTTAGCTGACCTCAAACTCACTTGCTCTAGTCCTTCTTATAGATATTGGATGGGATCTGATCTCTTTGACACCTAGAGGAAATTATTACTTGATACAGCCTACCCACTTAACATCTCTACTGACACATTTATCATTTTCTTTATTCTGTGGCTACATTTCATATAACTCCTTCCAGAGTAGAACACATCACTCAGGGTTAGTTGAATTCACATTCTTGGGTCATCCTCATTTATATTTGCTTTGAATGACATGTTTCATTTAAGTTAGACAATTTGGGCACCCAACACGGGAACCAACCAACATTCATGCACATAAAAGGAGTTTATGTGCATCGAAGGATTGAAGGAGATCAAAGCCAGATAATAGTAGAAGCTCATTTTGTTTCCTGAACACGATGCCCTCTCAATGGATGTTGGAGGCTGTTTTCTGTGTCCTATACTTCCCTTTACTTGGTTGCTGTCCTTTGGTTTATGGGGGTGGCTGCTGTTATCTGAATATCCTTTTGTATCCAAACATTTACCAGAATCTTAGTTTGCCAACACTGATGTTTTCCTCTTGCCATCCTCTATTACCTAAAATTCCTTTTCCTGCTTCCTTCTCTTGTTTATTAGAACATTGTCCATTTTAGCACAGAAATTCCATGAGTGCCTGTTCATAAAGACACTGACAGTAAGAGGTTTTCATTTCCTCCAGATCAAGAGAGTATGAAAAGGCATAATTAGATGGCCAATTACTTCTTTGTATTTTGTGGAACAGCTGGAGCGTGTTTATATTAGGTCTTCCCTGGAAGTTTGGTAGAATTCAGATGTGAACCTTGGAGTGTAAACTGGTATGTAAATGAACATCATAATTAAAGATATTATGTTCTTTTTAATCTTTTTTGGCCCTAATATTTGTTACAGTCAGGATGAAAATGTCATGGAAACAGCATTGTCAGAATTTAATTCAAACTCAACAAGGAGAGGATGATGTGAAGGAATCCCTCCTTCCGCTGTGCGAGTTCTAGGGATTGAACTCGGGTTTTCAGGCTTGGTGACTGGGGCCTATACTACCTGAGTTATCTTGCTAGACCAAGTAATTGCCTTTAAATGCCTTTTCCCAGTTTGAGATCTCTTGGCCCTATTATCTAGCAAAGAGAAATGACCCATTTCTGTTGATAAGACATTTCCCTGTAGCTACTAATTCCATTTTTTCCTCCGAAAAGACTATGCACTATAGGCAACACCCTGGACCTGGCACAGCTTCTCTGACCCTAACTGGTATCTGCTTCCTATCCTTTCCCACTGCTCCCCTGTGACCACTGGCCTTCTTAGGACAGCAGGCTCCATGAATGACTCCTCAGGCTGGGTTGTTCCTTCCTCAAAGCTATCCTTGTTCAATCTCCCCTGTAGTCTGAGAATTTGACCTTCAGCAAGGAATCATGTGCAGACTGGAGAGGCATCATTCACCCATGAAATGAACCCTCTGGGATGGACCAGGTTCTCTTCTAGCCCTTGCCTGTCTGTCTGGTCTGGCGTAGGAGTGCCTGGCACTGGAACAACTCTGCTCCTTTCCAAGTCTTATTCACTCTGTTTCATATTCCTTCCTGTCTTGCCTGATGGGTGGGAGAACAAAGTGACTCAGGGCCTTTTAGGCTGAATTCGGCTTGTTTGCAGTAAAAACAGAAACAAGCGGAGAGTGGCAAAGGCTGGTCTGTGTCTCCTTTAGAACTTTTCATCGCCTCAGGCTGCATCTCTAGGTGGCTTCCCTGGGCCATCAACTTGGGCTTTCCAGGAAAGATCACAGAACCCCCCAGAATGAGAAGATAAACACAGCTAGAGGAAGTGTGGGTCTCTCATACCCTGGACTCTTAAAGCTAATCATAGCAGTTTAGGGGAGAAAAGTAAATCAAGAAGGGGACTATCAAATACCTAGAGCTGCAAGGTCCTGACTTGATTCTAAACACTAAAAAGAAAAGAAAGTAGCCAAGTGTAGCCTCTGAGACCAGCTCGCTTGTCTTTCCTGAAATGAGGGAGTGGGTTTCTCCTCCATTTGTGGAGCACTTGACTGTGTCCACCCGAGAGGGAATGTAAGCCATAGGATCAGCGAAGCAAGCATGTGCAGTCCTTAGGGCGGGGTTTAGTCCATAGCATGCAGCCAATAAACCCAGGCAGGGAAGGAGAGTCAGGTTAGAATGATAACCACCAACTCTTCCAAATGGGCCAATTTAAATTGGCATAAATCCTTGCAGAAAAAAAGTAATCCGAGTTAACCAGATGTCAAGCACTAGCAACTGTCCTATTGTTCCTGTTTCTCTATTCCTATCTTACAAGATATTTAAAACAAATTTTTGCCCACGTGTGCATGTGTGTGTATGCTTGTATGTGTGCATGCTCGTGTGTATGCATGTTCATACATGCACATATTTGTGTTGTGTGTGCATATGTGTGTGCATGCGCATGTGTGTGTGAAGGCCATAGGATACCATCTGGTGTCATCCTTAGTAATGTCATCTATCTCCTTTGAAACAAGCTCCCTCATTTACCTGGTGCTCATCAATTCAACCTGGCTGGCTGGCTCTGAACCTATTTTATAAAGGCACTATGTTAGCACTTGTTGTTGTTACAAAATACCTGGCAGAAGCAACTGAAAATGTAAGATTTGTACAGGCTCATGGTTTCAAAGAGTCACAGTTCAACATGGTGGTGCAGACATGGAAGTGGGAGCAACTTGGTCTATGGCGAAGGCTTCTTTTGGTTCACATGGCATTGCCAGGAAGCAATGACTCTAGGCTATGATGAAGGGCCCCACAACTTTGAACAGGGCCCCACAAACTGAGGTCTGAGAGTCCCAAATACAAGCCTGTAGGGAACATTCTAGATTCAAACCATAGCAGCACTAATCCCATTCAGGATCCCTCAGAACTCAGTCACCTTTCAAAAGCTCTCACTTCCCAATACCTCGGAGGTGACATGGGGGGGTGTCACAAAATAAGCATCCAGACCATCGGCAAATGGCAAGGTAGGTAGGCATCAGGCAGATACCCTGCTAAAGGCCAGGCCAGGCCAGGCCAGGAGAGAGCTGTTCCGTTGCCCAATGCTAGCATGCTTAGTGATCTTCTGAAACGCATGAGTCAGGCCAGCTTGGGGAAACTGCATTTAATGCACACTGGGGCTTTACTAAATCACACTGTCTTCCCATACCAGTTGTAAGAAAGAAATCAGGTGAGATTTGCAGGCTCCAGGTGACGCTGACCTAGATTCAGATTTTAGCTTTCCCATTTAAATGCTGTAACATGGGATGAGGCGCTCCCCCCATCCCTTCTCCATTCCCTCATCACACACACAATCTCTATATTTCTCCATACTGGTGGTGATTATATGTATGAAAATTTTAGAAAATACAGATTCTATTCAAGACTGGAGACATCAACATGAACATTGGTTTGGGCATCAGGTAACTGCTGTGCAGTGTGGGACACTGGGAACTTCCTTACTGATCCATACCTCAGTTTCCCCATCTGTACATGGAGTTTGTCATTATAAACATGCCTCCAGAGTGACAAAGAAGATATAGTAAAACCGAATATGTCCACAAAACAACAAATGCCAGCTGTCTGTCACACGTCCATAGTAAAGGTTCTCCAGAAGTCATTTATTTATTTATTGAAAAGTCCAATACACGCTAATAGCATCTAAGCCATTTTCTTCACTATCTTTATTGGCATGAGTTTCTCTCTTGTGTGCCTCTGTTTTGAATGTGGGTTGTGCTGAGGACGCGCTAGGTATAGCAATAGCTGGAGCTATCTTACAGGGAAGCTTCTACTGTCAACTGAATATGGTAGTTTAGCCCTCCCTACATGTTTCCCTGCCTTTTAGGGAATTATTAAAAAGATACTGACTTGCTTTAGAAAATGGGAGTACTTGTTTACAGCCAAAGATAGACAGAGGCATGGGGTTTCTCCTTGCCCAGCTGACTCCCTGCTTAACTGTGGAGATATTAAAGCCATGTAAACATTTTTGAAAAACAATACAAGTGTGTGTGTGTGTGTGTGTGTGTGTGTGTGTGTTTCATTGCATAGAATTAAGGTAGTGAGAATGTTTGGAAATTGGGAGTCTACAGTCAACTGAACACGGTGGTTAAGCCCTCCCTATATGTTGCCCTGCTTTTTGAGGAGTTGGTGAAAAAATTGCCTAAAAAATCGTTTCCTCTCCCTTTCTGATTTAAGAACTTAGTTTGAACTTAGAGCTGAAACCGCACAGGTTTCTCTCCCAGCTGGGGAGGGACTGCAGCTGGTGCTGGGAGGAGCTCTGTGCGGGAGAGGAGTGGGCAAGTGTTGCGGCTTTAATCGTGTGTGTGCTGCCTATAATGGCAACGTAGAGAAGAGGCCCGGTGTGTGAAGAACTTTTGAAGGCATCGGGACAACTCTCACTTTCAGTAGATGGGGCAATGGACACACAGGTCAGACTAGGTGCCATCCAGTGTCACTTTACGCCAAGAATAAGATAGACATCATGTGTGTTCAGGACCTGGGTACCAGCTTTCTTCTGCCAGTGGCCCTCAGTGCATGATGCTGATGACCACAGGGTGATGCAGATGGACACACACCCACGTATGACAGTCTGATAGCCTGGCATGCATTTCTGCGTGCATTAGAAAGCAGGATCTGGTTTGGAAAACATAACCTATCGGTTCACAGTGATGCACACGTACAGATCCACCTCTGTGGGAGGCTGAGCTGGTAGGATGGCTTGGGTCCAAGATCTGAGATCAGTCTAGACAGCATTGTGAGATCATATCTCAAAAAAATCTAAACAAAATCCCTCCAGTACCTATGGTATTGTGTTTTAGTGGTGCTGAGGTTGGAACCCAGAGGCTCATCCATGATTGACAGGACTTTTGGGTGTGGTAGCACATATGCCTTTAATTTCAGCTATTGGGAGGCAGAAGCAGGTGGATCTCTTTGAGTTCAAGGCTAGCCTGGTCTACAGAGCAAGATCTAGGCCAGCCAGGGCTACATAGTGAAACCCTGTTCTGACACTGAACTACATCTCCAGCCCTAAAATGTCATTGAAATGTATCTTGGTGGTGGAGTGCTTCCCCAGTGAGCAGGTAGCCTGTGGGGCATGAAAGCTCGTGACTACATCCATTGCTAGGGTGCATGATGCTATGGGGCCGATTAGGAGGACCTTTTGGGATATTTTAGATAGGAAGGGGGCAAACTTACCCAGAGTCTCCAGGTTTCTAGCATGTCACACCTGTCCTATGACACAACCAGCTGAGATACGAATGGGTTACAGTAGATATAAGAGCATCCCTGGCTGTCACCTCAACTTGGGCCAGTGAGAATGGTACCCAGACAGGTCTTCAAGGCTGGCCTCAAATCACAATTCAAGATTAAGTCAGGGATGGGGAGACTGTTCAGTGACCAGAAATTTATCACCAAAAGTGTGATCCCCAGGAATCATGAAAAGCTGGGTGTGGTAGTGTCTACCTGTAACCCCAGTGTTTCCGTGCAGAGATGGGAGGTGGAGGCAGGAGAATCCTGGGTGTTCACAGGCAAACAGCGGTGATCAAACAAGGTGGAAATGAGGACTGGTTGTCCTTCTGATTTCCATATGTGTGCCTTGCATGCTTGCACCTACACATGCAAGCACACTCACACATGTATACATATCGTACACACACATACAGAGATTAAAAGCATTAAGCCTAAAGACACGATGGGTTCCACGCTAGGATTAAAATAAAATGAATGAAAACTCCAGCTTCACTGAGAACACCAACATAAGGGACCACTGATAAGCTCGTCCAACCTAATAGGCTTCTAGGGTCAGACTCTTCACGAAGGCAGCAACTCTGTGTGCTCACCACTGTGTTCCACTGTCTAGGACTCCACCTCATGCTAAGTAGATGCTGCTGCTAAGTGCTGTGGCTTGGCTCCTAGGCGAATGCCTGCCCCACATTCACATGTTGGACTCCCCAGAGTTGCAGGTTGGGGGTGTGACCTTTGGGCTCTACCCTCATAAGTAGATGAATCCATTCGTGCATGATTGGCTTACCAAGGGAGCAGTTTGGTTACAAAAGCAAGCTTTCTTTGGTGCCGTGTCCACGAGCTGTCCAGTGGCTCAGAGTGAGTTTCTAACATTTTGGCTTGTTAGAACAGTCATGTGGGGTTGGAGAAAAAACTGGGAAGGCCTTATTGACTTTTTCACAGCGTTCTATCAAGGATATAAGATAGGAGGAAAACGGGCGCAGAGGCTGAAAGAAGCCCAAAGAGTTGAAGCATTTTTTTCTTCCCACCCCCACAATCTTTGGACACAGTCTTCCTGTCTCAGCCTGCCATATTCGCTTATTTTTAGCCTTCAATGTTCTCTTCATGGATTTGTATTTCTATTATAGACTAAAAATTGAATCAAATCACAGTGACTAGGTTACTGCTCTTATCTATGTCACAACTGGGAAAGCAGAGTTCAGATAGGATCCAGTTCAGTCAGCCCACTTAGCTTGAAGAAGGAGAAACTTGAAGCCTGGGGCGCAGGGTACAACTGGGAGGGAAAAGGAGGAAGGAAAATGAGGGAGGAAAGTATTGCGCTGAGTGAAAGACACACAAGGCTGCTGTGCTGCACAGCTCCCCACCCCCTGCCTCGCACCTTCCAGGCCAAGTAGGACATGCTCCTGCTGCATCCCTCACCCATCCCTTCATTGTGCAGATTCTAGAACTCATAAGGCTCAATGCTGCCTTGGGCTACTGCCCTCACCAGCCTCTCTGCCTGCAAAGCTGTGTCTATAGACAGTCACCCAGTCTCTGTACCATTGCCACCTCCTCAGAGAAGCCCCCAGGGATCATCCAACGAGAGTCAGCTCTGCTGCTTCCCAGCCAGCTTCCAGCCCTTCTTACATTTACATCAGACTGTCTTTCAGTCTATTCCCTCCAATAACTGTGAAAACAGGGTCTTGGTTGATGAATACGCCATGGCATTGCCTGCCCTTTGCACACAGAAGGTGGTTTGCACTTATTTACTCAATCAACAGCAAAATTCCAGGAACTGACCACAGCATGGGAGTGGGCAGTTCTCTTGAACTAAGAGTGGTTTTCAAACTGAACTCCAAGTAGCTGAGCATGGCAGTGTACACATTGAACCCCATAGCTGCTGGTGGTGGGGGAGGCAGGAAGAATAGAAATTCAAGGTCAGCTTTGGCTTCAGAGTGAGTTTGAGACCCTGTCTAAAAAAAAATCAAAAGCATACAATTAAATTGGATTCCAAGGCAGGGATGAAGCTAGACAAGAAGACAGGTGAGCAGGTCTGGACCTCTGCCTTTCTCCAGAACAGAGCCTCCTCTGGTATCTGCTATAAATAGTGGATGAAGGGCTCCCAAAAAGGGGAGGGGGAAGGCCATTGTTAGGGACACTGGCAGGGTTTTACACCTTGAGAAGTCCCCTTGGACCCTGAGACTTGTAGGACCAGGAAGGAGACAGATAGAGGAAGCCTTAAGACTGAGGGATGGTTCAAGAATTATAGGACCTTGGCAGGCTGTCATCCGGGGAGCCCTCACTGAAGGATGGGGCCTCTGTGAGAGTGTTAGCCCAGGACTGAGTTCTGCTGCAGCTGCCACAGCCACCCTGAGTTCTGAAGCAGCAATGATCGCCTGGTGCCTGCTGCTGAGGTGTTCTCTGATGGAGAATTATATGCTCCCGAACTCACCGAGAAAGCAGCTGCCTCACTGTCTGTCTGTGGACTCTTTAAACAAATCCAGTTTCCTCAGCGCTCACTGTCAGAGCATTGGTAGCTCCTGTCCCAGCTCTTCTGAGGACATCTCAGGAGGCTCATCTGACAAAGTGATATGGGTGGCATGGTGTTGGGGTGCCCCGGAGTGAACAGCAGCTTTGCCTATTTGGCACTGGACCAGGCAAGAGGAACTATATTTAAAAAATAAGTAAGTTTCTCTTCTCTGCACAAAGCGAAAAAAACCTAGTTTGACTATAGAGCAAACTGTACAATTACCCCTTCACAAGGCAGAGCATGTGTGAGTTGACTGAGATTAACTTCATGAGAAGAAATTTTAAAATTAAGTCAACATGGGTGTGTGTGTGTACAGCTGATAAATGGATGAGTTCATGTCATCTTTAAGATTTCTCCTAAGAGAGTTATGGAGAAAAAGCAGGACCAGGCCTGCATGATGACACAGAGCTTTAATATCAGTGTTCCAGAGACAGAGGCAGGCAGAGCTCTATGCTTAAGGCTAGTGTGGTCTACATAGGGAGTTCCACGCCAGCCAAGGATATACAGTGAGACTGTCTCAAAATTTAAAGAAAGAAAGAAAAAAGAAAGAAGGAAAAAAGAAATAAAGAAAAAATAAAGAAAGGAAGAAAGAAAGGAAGGAAGGAAGGAGGGAGGGAAGGAGGGAGGGAGGGAAGGAAGGAAGAAAGGAAGGAAGGAAGGAAGAGCATAACAGATGGAGTGTGAACCTGTGGGTATAATATGCACAGCCAGGCATCCATGTGCTCCAGGGCTCCTAAATATCCCTGGCAACTGGACTTGTGACAATGGTCTTCATTTCCCAATCATAATGAAAAGCTAAACCACTGACCCCCATGGTGGAGAAGGTGCAACACTCCATAGATAGTGCTGCCTTTTGCTAAGTCATACTTATCCATGTGTGTGCTCACACAAAAGAACACGTTTATACTCAATATATACACTTATACAACTTAAACATGTGTGCACTCACATATAGGGACATTTTTGTAAAGGCAAACACATGCAAGCATATTACATGTATTCATATGATGAAACACTGCAAAAAATTACATTGAAACCAGACTATGGAACAAACAAATGATGGGTTTGGATTTGAATCCCTTCCACAAATATCTCACCACACTATGCTAAGCTGAGTGCAGTTGACAAGTGTTGTGACAGCTGAGCGATACAATGCACAGAAAACCTGAAGCATGGGGCCCAGCACCTAGCATTGTTCAGTAAATGGATGGTTCATGACTATTCTATGTAGGTTACTTAAATTTAAAAGACTCCCCTTTCCACTAAAAGTCCATTTAATTTATGCATTTAGGGGCATGTCTCTGTATGTGTGTGTGAGAGTTGTGTATATGAGAATGCGTGTGCTTGGATGTATGTGGAGGCCAGACATGAACCTCAGCTGCTGCACCTTAGCACCTGACCCTTTGGTTTCAGACAAGGTCTCTCATTGGCCTGGGGCTCACCCGTTAGGATAAGCTGGCTGGCCAGTGAACCCTAGGGGTTCTCTCATGTTTGCTTCCTGAGTGCTCAATCACAGACTCATGCTTCCGTGTCTGGCTTTTTTTACACGGTTTCTGGGAAATGAGCTCAGATCCTCACACTTGCAGAGCAATCACCTGACTGACTGGCCCGTCTCCTACCCTGGCCCTTGCACAGCAATCACCTGACTGACTGGCCTGTCTCCTACCCTGGAGCCTACTGCCGTCGGTTGCTCATTTCAGGAATGGGATTTCAGAGCGGTGATTTTCTTCTCTTCTCCAGTATTCTACCAGTTCCTGAGTTTGCGCATTGCCGCATCCCTTGGTGGCATCCTTTTATCTCATTGCTCTTGCTTTTGGTCCTGCCTGGTATCAACCCTTGTCATCTCTTCTCAGAACTGCTCTTCTTTCTCATGGGCCTTAGGATTCTTATCTCTCTCCACCTACCTCTGTTCTCTGTCTTCCTATACACACTGCTACTAGAGACTTTTCTCTCTGTGACTTCTACCATGGCCATTCCTTGCTTCGTATCCATCATTGGGCCTTATCCTAGACAATCCGAAATGTGAAACTTTCTGAGCATTTTAGCAAGATACACAAGTGGGAAATTCCATACCATTAAACATTTTTTTCACTCACAAAATTATTAACAATATTGCTAAATCATTGCTTTATAGTTCTATATATTACACAAAAATGAATTTTGTGTCCCACCTCAAGTATTTCATTATGAAATATATGAGCATCCCTAATCTGAAAACTGGAAACCCCAAATGCTCCAAAATCTGAAAATTTTGAGTACTGACATGATGCCATATTGGCAAATTCTGATCTCATGTAATATGTCTCACTATGTAAGTTCAGGCATACTAAAAATACAGTGCAGGGCAGGGAAAATGGGTTGATGGGTAAAGTGCTTGCTGTATAAGTGTAAGGACTTGAATTTGGATACCGAGAACCCATGTAAAAGCCTGGTGAGTGTGGTGGGCTGCTGCTTGTAATCCTAGGACAAGAGAGGCAGAGATAGGGAATTCCCAAAACAAGGGGCCTTGCCTGGCTAGCCAAAATGGTGAGCCACAGGTTCAGCCAGAGGACCTGCCTCAGTATATAAAAGGTGGAGAGCAACCAAAATGCCCAATGTCAACCTTAGGCTTCCACACTTGAACATACAAGCACCTGCACACATATGTGCACTTACACACAGAGACATGTTTATATACAGCACACACACAAACATGCAAACACATGCATGTACATTACAGGGATGCATACGATAAAAAACACTGCATAAAATCACATTCAAGCCAGAACATAACATGAACGAAACAAAAGAACTGTGTGTTTGGACTTGTGTCCTTTCCCACAAATTTCTCATTACTTGTATGCAAATAGCCCTGTCTGAAAAAAACCTAAATCTAAAACACTAACATCCTTTGAGGTCAGGGGTCCCCATCCCGTACTTACTTATGTGGCAGCTGCTCCCACTATAAAGGGAGCCCCTCAAGACTCTGAAGGCCGAGGTCACCTCACAGTCACAGGTTTGGGGACATTTTACCTGTGTGCCTCAGTGTAGTATTTCTGCTGGGGGACTTATTTCATTCTGTTTTGATCTGTTATTGGCATGATTCTCCCCTCACCAGGAGTGGGCCTTTGAAGATTATTTGCTTGATTCTGCCCCTCTCCACTTCCAGTGTGTAACTCACTCACGCACAGGCTCCTGCCTCAGGCCCAGGGCCATGCTGTTTTCTCTCTTCCAGGTGGTCATGTGGAGGAAGAACATGCTTGTCACAGAACTCTGCTTCAGAGTCCTTTGTCCCGTGTGACTCATCACAAGCTGACTTCCATGAGAATGGTGGCACACTGCTGGGTCCATATTGCAACTCTAGTGTCTAGACTAGTGCCTAGCAGGTAGAAGGCAATGTATACATATTCCTTGAATAAATTAATACAGTATGTTTTGTAGCGGGCCAGTATTTTCATACTACAGGTTTGAAATGGGGCAGCCAATCAATTAAATGGGCCACGAGCAACACTTTGAAAATGAAACCTAGTGAGAGACTTCAACACTCCACTCTCACCACTGCACAGGTCAGTCAGACAAAAAATTAACAGAGAAATAAGGGAACTAACAGATGTTATGACTCAAATGGACTTAACAGACATCTATAGAATATTCCACCCAAACATAAAAGAATATATTTTCTTCTCAGTGCCTCATGGAACCTTCTCAAAAATTGACAACATACTCAGTAACAAAACACACCTCAATAGTACAAAAAATTGGAATAACCCCATATATCTTATCGGATCACCATGACTTAAAACTAGAATTCAACAGCAACATTAATTCCAGAAAGCCCACAAACACATGGGAATTAAATAATGCTCACCTGAAGCATCAATGGGTCAAGGAAGAAATAAAGGGAGAAATTAAAGACTTCCTAAAATTCAATGAAAATGACCACACAACATACCCACATTTATGGGACACAATGAAAGCAGTGCTAAGAGGAAAGTTCATAGCACTAAATGACTACATAAGGAAGCTGGAAAAATCCCACACTAGTTAATTAAAAGAACATTTGAAAACTTTAGAACATAAAGAAGCAAACTCATCCAAGAGAACTAGACCGAAGGAAATAATCAGATTGAGAGCTGAAATCAACAAAATAGAAACAAAGAAAACAATACAAAGAATCATTGAGACAAAGAGTTGGTTCTTTGAGAAAATCAACAAAATAGACAAACTTTACCCAAACTAACCAAATGGCAGAGAGAGAATATCCAAATTAACAAAATTAGAAATGAAAAGGGGGACATAAAACACAGACATGGAGGAAATTCAGAGAATCATCAATTCATATTTCAAAAACCTGTACTCCACAAAATTGGAAAACTTAAAGGTAATGGACAACTTTCTGGATAAATATCACTTACCAAAATTAAATCAAGACCAGATAAGCAAATTAAACAGATGTATAACTGCTAAAGAAATAGAAACTATCATCAAAAGTCTCCCAATGAAAAAAAGCCCAGGACCAGATGGTTTCAGCTCAGAATTCTACAAAAGTTTCAAAGAAGAACTAATACCAATATTCTTCAAATTGTTCCACACAATACAAACAGAAGGAACACTGCCAAACTCTTTTTATGAGGCTACAATTACCCTGATACCCAAACCACATAAAGACATTAAATAAAAAAGAGAATTATAGACCAATCTTACTCATAAACATTGATGCAAAAATACTAAATAAAATACTGGCAATTCGAATCCAAGAACACACTAGAACCATCATCCACCATGATCAAGTTAACTTCATCCCAGAGATGTAGGGATGGTTCAACATACGAAAATCTGTCAACGTAATCCACCATATAAACAAACTGAAAAATAAAAGCAACACAATCATCTCATTAGATGCTGAAAAAGCTTTCAACAAAATACACCATCCCTTCATGATAAAGGTCTTGGAGAGATCAGGGATACAAGGAACATACTTAAACAATAAAGGCAAGATACAGTAAGCCAACAGCCAACATCAAATTAAATGGAGAGAAATGCAGAGCAACCCGATGGAAATCAGGAACTATACAAGGTTGTCCACTCTCTCCATATCTATTCAATATAGTTCTTGAAGTCCTAGCTAGAGCAATAAGACAACAAAAGGTGATCAAGGGGATACAAATCGGAAAAGAAGTCAAACTCTCATTATTTGCTGGTGATACGATAGTTTACATAAGTGACCCCCAAAATTCTACCAAGGAACTTCTACAACTCATAAACACTTTCAGTAATGTAGCAGGATACAAGATTAACTCAAAAAATTAGTAGCCCTCCTTTACACAGATGACAAATGGGCCGAGAAAGAAACCAAAGAAACATCACCCTTTACAATAGCCACAAATAGCATAAAATATTTTGGAGTAACTCTAACCAAATAAGTGGAAGACTTGTATGACAAGAACTTTAAATCTCTGTAGAAAGAAATTGAATAAAACACTAGAAAATGGAAAGATCTCCCATGCTCTTGGGTAGGTAGAACTAACATAGTAAAAATGGCAATCTTACCAAAAGCAATCTACAGATTCAATGCAATGCCCATTAAAATCCCAGCAAAATTCTTCACAGACCTTGAAAGAATGGTACTCAACTTCATATGGAAAAGAAAAAAAAAACCAAAAAAAAACCCCTCAGGAACTCAGGATAGCCAAAACAATCCTGTACAATAAAAGAACGTCCAGAGACATCACAATCCCTGACTTCAAACTCTACTACAGAGCTACAGTACTGAAAACAGTCTGGTATTGGCATAAAAACAGACAGGAGGATCAATGGAAACAATTAATAAATGGGACCTCCTGAAACTGAAAAGTTTCTGTAAAGCAAAGGACACAGTCAACAAGACAAAATAACAGCCTACAGAATGGGAAAATATCTTTACTAACCCCACATCAGACAGAGGTCTGATCTCCAAAATACACAAAGAACTCAAGAAATTGGTCATCAAAAGAACACATAATCCAATAAAAAATGGAGTACAGACCTAAACAGAGAACTCTCAACAGAGGAATCTAAAATGGATGAAAGACACTTAAGGAAATGCTCAACATCCTTGGTCATCAGAGAAATGCAAATCAAAACAACTCTGAGATTCCATCTTACACCTGTAAGAATGGCCAATATAAAAAACACTGATAACTTATGCTGGAGAGGTTATGGGGTAAAGGAAATACTCCTGCATTGCTGCTGGGAGTGCAAGCTGGTACAACCCCTTTGGATGTCAGTGTGGTGATTTCTCAGAAAATTAGGAAACAACCTTCCTCAAGACTCAGTAATACCACTTTTGGGTATATATCCAAAGGATGCTTAATCGTACTATAAGGACATGTGCTCAACTATATTCATAACAGCATTGTTTGTCATAGCCAGAACCTGGAAACAACCTAAATGCCCCTCGACCGAAGAACAGATAAGGAAAATGTGGTACATTTACACAATGGAGTACTACACAGCAGAAAAAAATAATGACATCTTGAAATTTGCAGGCAAATGGATAGAGCTAGAAAAATGTATTAAGTGAAGTAACCCAGACACAGAAAGACAATTATTTTATGTACTCACTCATAAGTGGTTTTTAAACATAAAGCAAAGAAATCCAGCCTACAAATCACAATCCCAGAGAACCCAGACAACAATGAGGACCCTAAGAGAGACATACATAGATATAATTTACATGGGAAGTAGTAAAAGACAAGATCTCCTGAGTAAATTGGGAGCATGGGGACCATGGGAGAGGGTTGAAGGGGAGGGGAGTGGCAGGAAGGGAAGCAGAGAAAAATGTAGAGCTCAATAAAATCAATAAAAAAAAGAAAATGAAACCCACTAGAATAGATAACACCTTGCACATGCCAAGGGCAGATGTGGGTCTGGGACACTTATCTCAGTGCAACAATAGCATCTTGGAACCAGGTGATAGGGAAAGATGTGTTACTTATTGGGGCTTTTGCTACTAAATTTTTGAAATACAAAAGTATTGTAGTAAGCCAGGGATTAGTAAATTTTTTTGTAGGGTCCAATGGTAAATATTATAGAATTTTCTGGCCATAAAAACTACTCAAGTATGAAATCACAGTGCAAAGCCAAGCTCTCCATAGTAAGTTTACCAAAAGTCATGGCCAAGTTACAATAAAACTTCATTAATAAAACCCACCGCATGCGAGAGTAAGATTTGGATGCAGTAGAAGTTTGCTGAGCCTTGCAGTAGCCTTGCATTTGTGTCTTACTAGAATTTGGATCCAAAATTCCTCCCACAGGCTCACATTTTGAATGCTCAGCCCCCATAGTCTGGTGATATTTTGAAGGCTGTGGAGCCCATAGAAGGTGGGGTCTGGTTGTCAGAACAAAAGGTCACTAGGAGTGGGCCTTTGAAGATTCTAGTTCCTTCTGGTTTTGACTCACATCCTCAGCTGCCATTTGGGGAGTATCTGTCACAGGCTCCCACAGCTAATGACCCACCCTGTCTTGATGGACTGAGACCCTCTGACACCATGGATTTCCCCTGACAAACCTTCCTTCCTTTAAGCTGTTTGTCAGGTTTTTGTCACAGCTGCAAGAAAAATAACAAATATATTTGCCAAAATAGTCACTAAACATTTACTGGCTTCTCAGCTTAAAATAAGTTGAACGTCACATCTGTCAATATTTATTGGGTATGTGCAGGAGGCACACCTTATCCTTTTGGATTGCTATAACAAAATACCTTTGGCTGTACAACTGATGAACAGAAGTCCATGACTCATAATTCTGGAACAGGTACAGCCAAGATCAAGACGAGGAGACTCAGTGTCCCATAAGGGTTTTATAGATGAGGCTTTTCCCCAGTCCGTACACTGCAGGAGGGGAAAGGGCATTTCCCCTGCCTCTTTCATGACTCTATTCATGAGGGTGGTGCCTTCATGATCTAATCGCTTCCTAGAGGCCCTGCCTCTCCAGCATCACTTTGAGGTATGTGTGAAGGCCTAACTTAGAACACTTGGAAGGATGCCGCCTTTCAGGCCATCACAAGCCATTGGTCTCAAATCCTCAAAAGCCTTTGGTCTTACTCTAAGCCTTCTGAAGTCCAGGGGCCAGAGACCCTGGGTATGTCACACCCTGCTGCCTCTGTACATTCTGCCAGGGGTGGGAAGAGGTGGGGGACCACCATGATGGGAAGATAATGGACCATGTGGGAGCTAATTGTCCTGCTTATCAGGTTGGGCTCCTTTCCTCTTTTCTCCTTAATAAATCAGATAACTGTGTGCTGGTGATGACTGCCCAGGTCACCGATTCTTTGGGCCACATTTTTACTGCATGTAGTTGACTGTAAGACTGAATGGAAGGGAAGGGAGTCACCGGACAAGTGTCAGCCCTGAGGGTTAACACCTCCTCCTCCCAGCTCCTGCCCATTGTGCAGGGTGAAGGACTGGTTTTCAACTGCCCAGGGCCCTGGCCTAGGCAGGGAGAGAGCTGAAGAGGGGTAGTAGTAGGGTAGGGTAGGGTGTGTATGTCTGTTGGGGGGTGCAGCTTATATATCCTTGGCTTGTTATCTGGCAGGTGACAAAGACAGAGTTCTGGTAACTTATACCTGAGTGCTAAGACTGGCCTGTGGCCCAATTTGATCCAATTCATGTGTTAAAGGTGGTATTTATAAGCCCAGACCAGTGGCATAAGACTTTGTAGAGTGGAGCAGGAGAATCACAAGTTTGATGCTGGCCTGAGATGAACATATATATCATAACTCTGCCACAAAACAAAACAGAGATAGTGTTTACATTTTTAAATACTTGAAATAAATACAAAGATGAACAATATTCCATGATTTATGAAACTGACATAAGATAAAAATTTCCTTGTATGCGTGTGTATGTGTGTGTGTGTATGGGGTTGGGTGGGTATGCATGCATGTGCTGTATGTGAGAATGTGTGTGTGTGTGTGTGTGTGTGTGTGTGTGTGTGTGTTGGTTGTTCTTACTCAGACACAGTCCATTGTTTTTGTTTGTTCATTTGTTGTTGGGATTACAAGTATGTGTGCTACCCTACATGGTTCTGGGAATCACACCCAGAGGCTTACTTATGCAGCAAGCACTATATGGATTGTACCATCTCCTGACCTGAAATTGAAATTTTAATGTCCACACATAAAGTTCTACTGGGAGACAGCTATACATATTCACCCATGTGTTATGCATGGCTGCTTCATTCTACAAGGGCAGGGTGAGTAGCTGCAACAGAAGACACGTGGTGACTGGAGAGGAAAATGTAAGCGGCTGACCTTTGACCAAGATCAAGGACTAGAAGCATTGATATCACCTGTGGGCTTGCTAGACCCATGAAAGCCCAGGCAGTACCCCGCAACCCTACACAGGCTGCTGACAGTCTCAGCATCTTAACTGATCCCCTGGTGATCTGCCTACCCAGGAATGTTTGGGAAGCAGCTCCGATCTAGAGGAGGCAAGCCAACATCTTTCTAAGAGTTCCTGCGGGATAACGCCTCAGTCGGTTAGGGGGATTATTAGGGTCATTCACAAGTGAGAAACAAAAGACCCCACTTTAGAGGTATCTGAGCTGGGACTTCATCTTGGGCTCTGCAGCCCTCAGCATAGTGAAGATGAATCCAAATTTCATGTCTATAATGTGAAACAATTGGTGGCATCAAGCTGGCAGCCCAAGATTAATGACCAAGGGGGGAACAGACATGATAAGAGAATGAGAAGGATCTGATGTCCCCAGACTTCCTGGTCTCCCAATCTTAAGTGGCCAAAGTTGAGTTGTAACTATCCTATCTGATGGCATGGCCTTTGGCTCTAGGTTGCCAATGTGTCCCTGATTCACTGTGGAACTCCTGGTCCCTGGGCTGTCTGAGATTGTATCCTCTGGTCTAAAACCATGGTTATGCACATGAGCCACCTGGATGTCTTGTTAGGCTATGATGCTGGGGGAGCAGGGCGGGGGCATTCTGCATTTGTGAGACGCTCCAGTATTGCTGCTGTGGCTGGTGGTCCTCCTATGAGGCACACTAAATTGACAGAGCTGTGGAGGAGCTTGGTCCTGCCTGACTTCAGAATCAGACCCACTTGAGCCATCACCTAGAAGATGATATCATCCTGATAGATGCCAGCATTGCTGACCCTTGTCTCCTAGGTGTCTGGAATCCCCAGATCCTACCCTTCAGCGTCCAGTGGCATCTTTGTATCTACACTGCCACGTTCAAGTGCCATGACATGGAAGAGGCCGGGTAGCATTCATTATCTCAGCATTATCTTCCCTAGCATTTCAGGTCTCACCCTGGAAGGGGCGTTGGTGGGGTAACACTTGGGGCTGAGACCAGAAGTCAGGACAACAGACACAGGTTCTGCCATTGCTGCCTCAATTGTCCAGAGGCTTAGTGGAGTCTGAGAGTGAGAACAGGCTTCTTCCACTCCCAAACACGCATGTGCACACTCCCACACATACAACAAGCCCACATTCTATCCTCCTGGCCTTCCTGGAAAAACAAAACCGCCTGCGTTCCCAAACTCCAGCTCTTTCCAAGAAACCAGAGATGTGACGGGTTTCCCTCCAGGAAGTTTGCTGGGCAGCTGTCTGTGCTGAGACGCCAGGAAGGCAGGTTGTCGTCTGAGGACATCGCTTCTCCTACGACCATAAAACCAGGCTCTTCCTGACATGGGCACCAAAACATAAAGAAACAGTGTGGGCGTGTCATGTGCAGCCTTGTGAGAGTAACTTCTTGGTCTTAGTTTATCTTACCTGCAAAATAGGTTTTTATAGCAAAACCTGTAAATAAAGGTTTCTCTCTCTCTCTCTTTGTCTCCCTCTCTCTCACTCTCTGTGTATGTGGTATGGACATGCATTTATGTATGTGGAGCCAGAGGTCAGCCTTGGGTATTGTACCTCAGGAACTTCCATCTTGTCTCCTGAGATAGAGTCTCTCAATGGACCGGAATGAAGATTCAACAAGACTTAGGTCAGTGAGCCTCAGGGAGCTGCTTGCCTCTGTCTCCCTGAACTGGGATGACAAGTGCATGCCACCATACCTGGCTTTAAAAACAAAAACACAGATTCTTGATCCTCATGTGTGTAAGGCCAGCACCTTGCCAACCGCGCTACCTCTCTAGTGCTGCATTCTACAGTCTCTCTAGTGTCTATGACTGTCTAATGGTGGGGAGAGGGTGGGAGCCAGTGTTCATGTGGAACTCCTCTTTCTGAGGGCCCCAGAGAGCAAGGCTTCTGCTGACTTTCATTATACACAGTGTCCAGATATGCTGGCAGACACTGTCAGGAGAACAGAAACAAAGAGGGAAATCTTATCTGCTCCAAGATGGTTTTGTTATTTTTAGATATGATGCATTACTGGGGGGGGTCTATGTATGTCGACACCCACAAGAACAGGTGACTTATTCTTTCTATAGGAGGCTGTTGACAGACTTCTGTCTCTGTGACAAATGAGGCCTGTGGGTGGTAGGGTACACACTTTTTGAAACATAGGTTTGATAGCTGTCAGTGTTTTCTTCATTCTCTTGAGATGAATCTTATTGATCTTGGCTGTAGGCCTGGTGTGAGGTCAGTGGACCAGAAAACAAGGGCTATTCTTCCATGAAAGGTCAGTGCTTGCCTGAAAGGTACCACATGCTCCTCAGTGGGGCTCTGTGAAGTCTCTTATACATCTACTTCCCCCTGAAGCTGGCTCTTTTCCTTATCTTGGGAAGACAAGATGCCACCAGGGTGTTCCTTATGTCTCTGACCTCACAAGTCTATGGAATTGCTGTGACCAACTTGTACCCTACGCAAAAGTGTTTCCATGTTGTGTGAAACAGAATGCTTTTAGCTAGCCCCTGCTTGAGAGATTCCACTGCCGTAAAAGATTCCACAACCTAGGTGGGATTGAGTTCCTCCCCTTTAAGTTTCATGTTCTTTGCATAGTCATCCATCATGCCCCATATATAAATATTCTCTGTTTATTTACTGTTGAGATAGGCTCTCATTGGGCAGCTCAGGCTAGTCTTAAACTCATGACCCTACTACCTTAGCCTCCTGACTACTGGGACTATAGGTGTCATCACACCTGGCTTATTCCTTACTTACATATGAGATGGTCTCCACAATGTTTTGAGGGCAGGGACTGGGTCCTATTGATTGACTCCCAGTGTAGAACAGGCACAGCTCTGTGGTGTACCACAGGAGGACATGTGCTTGAGGGTGGGTCAGTGGCTGCACCCACTGGGTCCTGAGTGGGCTTTGCAAAACACCAAGCTCACTGATACCTCCTAAGCAGGCAGCAAGAAGAGGGAGCTGTAGGAACTGTTGAACTTGATCCTGACCTCTTTCATGTGCGTGTATGTGTGTATACACCTGTGTGTGTGCACGTGCAGAGGCCAGATACCAATGTCAAACGTCTCTCTATATCACTTTCCTTCTTACACTTCAGACAGGGTCTCTCTCTGAACCTGGAGCTCACTGTTTTGGCTAGACTCGTCTGGCCAGGGAGGCCCTGGGATCCACCTGCGTCTGTTTGCACAGCATCACAATTACAGACGGGTGCTGCCACATCTAGATTTTCCATGGGTGCTACAGTTCTGAAATCAGGTCTTCATGCTTACATGGCAAGCAATTTAGCCACCATGCCATTTCCCCAGTGTCCTGACTCTTCTCTGCTGCTAACCTGTGACTTTGATAAGATGAACCCTGGGAACCTGTACACATCAGGGCTTAGATCTAATGCCCAGGAAGGCTTGGAGGCTCAAGAATGCATCCTGGCACACAGATAAGTTAATGTGTGCTCTCTCTCCTCCTTTGCATATCACCAAAATCTGCTCTGAGCTATCTCGGTGAGATCCAAGTCCTGGGAAGTTAAGACATTTTCTTAAGTTCCCAGAGAGGGCAAACGGCAGAGGCAAGCTCATCACTAGGGAGTACTGAAGTCTGAAGCCATGTCCCTCCTGAGCCTTCCTCTCCACATGCCATTTTCTACTTTTGATGTTTTTGGCCTTATCAGCTCTTCCAGTGATGGGTAAGTAAAATCAAGGCTCATGCATATATGGGGAAAATGCATTTATGTTTAAATAATTGGCCCACAGGAATAGTGCTGGCCCCAGTGATGTAGAAGTCAGCAGGACAATCAGGGTTTCTTGAATCTAGGCTGAAGCTCTTTCCAGTGAACCAAAGATGACACAAGAATGTGCGAAGTGGAAGATAAGATGCCACAGAGGAAGACTGAAGCCTTGAATCCTAGTTTGAAAAATGAGCTCCCTCCTGATCTAGATGAATTTGTCTTCAACATGACACATACCAGGCTGACAGAGTCTTAGAATCCCGTCCATATCCCCTCTGGGTCTGAGAGTTTAGAAGGGTAGTATTTTAGTATCTAAAGGCATAAATAAAAGTAAGGGTCTATAGATTGTGCACGTGTTCATGTGTGAGCACATATGTGTATAAATACTCCATGGTTTCCCCTCATTCATGGAAGCAGGGCTCTGGTCATTCTTCTGCATGGGGCGTCATCCACACCTTACAGACTTCTGCTGACCACAGGTCATGGTTCTCCTTTCTGGCAGACTCCCAGTGAGAGAAGAAGCTTTGGATTCCTTAACTGCTCCCCTGGACTTTATTCCTCCCTCTCCAGCATGGAGTTCTAAGGGCACATCACCCCACCCTTAGAGCGACAAATGCTGGGAAGGCTTGCTAAGTGAGTCAGCCTAAGGGAAGGGATCTGAGTCCAGGTTGCTTGGAGCTGATGACAACAGAGAACTAGGGCAGGTGGGAGTGCGTGAGATGCTGGGGCTGCTTCAGGCGCTGCATACGTGGAGACAGACACCTGGCTGTCCGGAGCACAGAGGACAGCTGCAGAGTGCTTTAGCCTGTCACTCACTCTTAGGGCTCCTTTCATAGCGGCAGCACTGTGCACGCAAGGGAAGACTTAGGTCTTCTAGCTCCCTATAATCCGTTACCACCTCAGTGGCCATGCCCTTCACTCCTGAGCTCAGCCAGACTACCTTGGCATGGAGGACCCCAACTCCACCACTTATTGCCCATGCCTCAATTTCCCCATCTGTAAAATGGAGGTCTCAATAGTACCTTCCCTACAGAATATATTCAATAAATGAATACAAAACCTATCTGTCTGTCTGTCTGTCTGTTTATCTAATATCATCTATCACTTAGAATAGTTCTTGGACAGAATAAAATCAACATGACATTAGTTTTTTTTAAATCATTATTGTGATTATGATAGTCTGTCCTCACTCATAGTTTTCCTTCCCACAGTTATTTGTGAAATTTGAAAATATCAAATGGAAAATTTCAGGAATAAATAATTCCTAAGTTTGTGTCACATGCCACTCTGAGCAGAATGACGAAAATGTGCCCCAGCCTCTTCCCAGCTGCTCCTGGTGGGAGCCATCCCTCTGCAGCATTCCACGCAGTATATGTACCTTCCTATGAGTCACTCAGCAGTTCTCAGTTGTGAGAACTACGACTTAGGCCAAAGTTTCTCAACCTGTGGGTTCCCACCCCTTTGGGGTTGGCTGATCCTTTCACAGGGGTTACCTAAGACCACCGGAAAACCGCAAAGTTACAGTGATGAAGTAGCAATGAAAATAACTTCATGGTTGGGGGTCACCACAACATGGGCAACTGTATTAAAGGGTCACGGCGTTAGGAAGGTCGAGAACCACTGGGTTAGGTATTACCGTGCTTGGGGGTCAAGTGAACCTTGTTCCACTTTATGATGACCCTGAAATACACAAGAGTTATTAATTTGCATATGTCAAAGGGAAGTTGTAAAAACTGTAGACATAGGGTTGGCACTTTTTGTGATTTCAGGTCTCCATTGTGGGTGGTAGGACATATCATTCCTGGATAAAGGAGACTTCTGGATTGCATTGCTATCACAATGACTACATATCTGTCTCAAAAGTATGAATGGGGCCAAATATCTCAACTTTCATTTCTTCTCAGTTTGGGGGATATTCTGTTTCTGTGTGGCCTGAGCAAGGTCCTGCTCCTCTCTGAGCCTCAGGTTCTTCTTTTCTGAGAGGAATGCTAGAATTCCAGCTCGGATAGGGAGAGTCTGGGAAAGTAAAATTCAAGGCAACCTAGGGTGGAGTTAGCTCCTTGTGCTGGAAGTTGCTGCCCGTATTTTACCCCAGAATTTAATTAAATTCCTTCCCTTTTTGTTTGTTATGAGCAACTGCCTGTTTCAGCTCAATAAGTGCTTAATCAAAATAACAGTTCATATTTGCTACTGGACATCGAAGCTCTCTTGCAGTAAACGTATACCAGCTTTATCTGCCACCCTCCATAAATAATACATAAAATAAATAAATACAGATTGATATAGCTATTCTGGTGTCATTACAATCCTAGGTGGGACTTTACCGTCTCTGTGTTAGCGATATGGAAATTGAAGTACATGTAACCAGCACATGGGAACTCCAGATTCAGGCCAGAACCTGGTGAAATACGCCACGTGCATTCCCCCATGCCACATTTGGGACTTAGACTTGACTCTTGGTTTGTTTGTTGGAAAAAAATGTCTCACTATGCTCCCTAGGCTAGCTTCTAATTCCTGGGTTCAGGCCATTCATCTGCCTCAGCCTCCCCAATTGATGCCTTGAACTTGTTTTCCAATGCTGATGGAGTAATAGTTAATGTTCTCATTGCTGTGGCAAAATGACCGACATAATCTACACCAGCAGGGAAGGGCTGATGCTGGCTCACAGCAGGGAGGTCAAGGTCGCAGGAGCTTGACACAGCTGGTCACAGTCAGGAGGCAGAGAGAAAGGGCTGTTTAATTGACTGTTTAATTGACTTCCTGCTTTTTATTCAGTGTGGGACCCCAGCCAAAGGGGAAGGTGCACTCACACCCAGGGGCGAGTCTCTGTCTCTAGGTAAACCTTTCTGGAGACACCCTCACAGATGCATCCAGAGCTGTATTTTCTATGACAATTCTAAATCTCACCAAGCTGACAAGGAATATGAGCCATCATGGATGGTGATACATCGTGCTATTCTTTTCAATTGATTAAAACTATAGAAATTCATCAGTGAACAACAATATAGAGTCATTTTTTGTTTGTTTCTGAGAAATGTCCCACTAAATAGGCCAACTAGGTATGCAGTGGGCTAAACTATGTAGTCTCTAACTTGTAGCGACCGTCCTGCTTCAGTATCCTGGGCTTGGGGATTATAGGCTTAAACCCTCATAGTTGAGATTATGGAATCTACATTGGGAGTTACCTGTGAGGAACAGAAACTATATTCAAACTCTTTTTCACCTACAGATTAGTCTCAATTTTAGGGCTCCAATGTCTGAGGATAAGACACTGCCTATGGTAATGGTAAGAATCTTTTGTTGAAGAGGGAGGGCACTCCAGCCTTCTGATTGCTACAAAGTTGCTCCTTGAAGCCTGACTGTCCCTGGTCTCTGCCTCCGCCTTCTGATTGCTACAAAGTTGCTCCTTGAAGCCTGACTGTCCCTGTTCTCCGCCTTGCCTACTAGTGTCCTTCAGGTCTAAGTGTCCTTGTCCATGCCTGATGCTTTCAAGAGTGCTGCACAGTGCCCCTAGTCCTCCTAGACTGATGCTTTCAAGAGTGCTGCACAGTGCCCCTAGTCCTCCTAGACTAGATAGGTCTCCCTTTCATTAGTTGTTCATCACTGACCAACCTGTCAGTCTTCTAGCTGTGCACTCTTCCTTTACTCTGGAGATCATGCGTTTATGTCTATATCCTCCGAGCTGGCTACATTGTAAGACCTTATTTCAAAATGTAACATAACTATGGAAAAGGACACACAACACAAAGGGCAGTTCTGTGAGTAGATACAAAACAAATATCCCTGTAGGATCATCCAAGTCAAGAATGGTGCCCGTTTCCACCTCAGCTCAGGCAGCACTCCTCTTCCACCTTGAAGGTGACTTCTACTCTGACTTATTTGTTTGCAATGCTGGAGATGAGCTGGGGCCTTGTGCAGGTTGGGTAAAGATTCAACTACTGATCTCCAGATCTGCCTTTCTTGGGTTTCCTGGACGTTTTATCACCTGAAAATATCCCAGGGAACCTATAGCTTCCTTAGGGCTTTCAACTTCATGTGAGTGAAATTATCTAAACCAGCATCCCTTGGTTTCTGACTTAGTTCTCTCAGTGGTGTGTTCATGAGGTTCACTCATGCTGTGCATGTAGTTTAGCTTGCTGGTATTGCCAAAACATCCTGCTTGCATGAACACACTACGATTTTTGTCTACTACTGACAGACGAGTTTTGGAAAATTAACATCAAAGCTACCATAAACAACCGCTTTGGTTTGTGTATGATGCATTTAGAACTAGATATGTCCAAAGAACTCCTTTGTCTTCAGCTTTGTAGTCAATAGGTTCTGTGTCCTTGACAACACTTGGTGTTATCAATTGTTTCATTGTTAGTTACTCTGGTGGTTATACATTTCATTTTCCCAACAAATGATAGTGAGGAACCCATGCCTATTTGGCATTTGCTGATGGTTTTGGTAACTTGACACTCGTTTGACTCATCCCTTGTAGCCAAGGGATAGGAACTTGTAGTCTCTGGCGCTGTTCAGTCATCTCTCTCCTATTGACTTCAATTGGGCTTGGGGTCCTCAGAACAGGTCAGGAATTCTTCATTCTATGGACAGCTACTACCCACCAAGTGCCCCCTTGTCCATGCACTGTGCTACGACTTCGAAGTTTCTCCTAATCCTTACACTCAGCAAGTGAAGTTGATACTTTCATTATTTTCACTTTACAAAGGAAGGAACTATGGCAGGGAACTTGCAGCATCTCAACACACAAGCAGTGGAATCTAGATTCAAATGAAGATCCTTAGCTGCTATGTGTGCTTCTTCCAATGAGGAAATAACTGAAAACGTAACAACGTAAAGACTATAAAAATCTGCATCTGTGAATGCTCACATCCCTTATATAAAATGACACAGTAGCTGCACCTTCTGTATATCTATAATATGTAGCACCTATACACTTGCCACACATTTAGTGAATAATGGGAAGAAAAATAGACATTTTCAGTAGAGAGGCAATTCTTTTTTGTTCTTTTGGTTTTTTTCAAGACAGGGTTTCTCTGTGTAGTCCTGGCTGTCTGGAAACTCACTCTGTAGACCAGGCTGGCCTCAAGGTAATTTTTTTCTTATTCATTTCGGGTCTGTACTTAGTTGACTCCACAGCCACAGATCCACTGACACGGAATCCCCTCTAGACTTTGAAACATTTCAAACTCTACAATCCCCACACACCACCTGGTTTCCAGGCTTGTAAAATTTTCAACAGAGGAAACAAAATCGATTTTACCAAAATGAAATGATTTTTCCTTCCGTTTGACACTGCTGATATTTGGTCTGTACAGTTCTTTGAGGTGGGAGGCTATCTTGTGCATTGTGGAGTATATAGCAGCACCCTGGCTTCCTCCTGGTAGGATCCATAAGGACTCCATGTTCTCCCAACTGTAACAACTAACATTGTTTCCAGACGTGGCCCAGTGTCCTTTGGGAAGCAGACCCTCAGCTGCTTAACCCTGACCTCCAGAAAGCTCACAGTGCACCCCACCCCATCCTAGTTTTCTTTCTATTGCTGTGATAAACACCATGCCCAATAGGAACTTTGGGAGGAAAGGGTTTTTTTTGGAGTACATGTCTCAGTTACAGTCCATCACAGAGGGAAGTCAGGGCTGGAACCAGGAGGCAGAGACCCACTAAGGAATGCTGCTTACTGGCTTTCTCCCCACTGCTTGCTCAGTTTACTTTCTTTTATCACCCAGGACCACCTGCCTAGGGATGGCACTGTCCACATGGATCATAATCAAGAAGATGCCCCTTGGACTTATCTATAGGCTATCTGATGGAGGCGATAATTCAATTAAGGTTCTTTCTTCCCAGATGACTTTAGGTGTGTCAAGCTGACAAACAAAAACAAACAAACAAACAAACAAAAACCCAGACCCACAAAACAAAAAACTAGCCATGATTTTACCCTGCTTGTCTAAGCACCCCCTAAGTTCAGTATTTCACTAGATTTTGATTCCTTTGCCCCATGGAAGAGCCCATGTTCTTCATTTTAGTGCAAGGGAGTTAGCCCATCTCTATCTTGTTTTTTCAGGGTTATTTGGATCTTTGACCTCCCAGGCCCACCCAGCCTTATGCAGCTTTCCCATGCCATCTTGGCATCTTGCTTTTGTTCTTCTCAGTGGCACAGTCTTACTCATCACCACCACTGACCATTATTTATTTGACTTTCGACATCAACTGTCAACTCATTCAGACGTCTTTCCCATGTGGTTTGGGGAGGTGAATGGCTCGGGAGGGCTGTGATGTCATGAATGGATTAATCCGTCTCTTGAATTTTTATGATCATGTTGTGCTCTGCTCAAAACATTTCCATATGGTGTTAAAAAAAGGGTTCTTTCAGCTAGCCCCTGCCTGAGAGAATCCACTGTGGCAGGAGACTCCATGCCCTAGGTAGGACTGAGTTCTCCTTTCAGCTCTACGTTCTTTTTATAGTCCTCCATCATACCCCACATATAACTATTGTCTATTTATTTACTATTGAGATAGGCGCTCATTGGGCAGCTCAGGCTAGTCTTAAACTCATGACCCTACTACCTTAGCCTCCTGAATACTGGGACTATAGGTGTTATCACACTGGGCTTATTCCTTACTTACATATGAGGTGGTCTCCACAATGTTTTGAGGGCAGGGACTGGGTCCTATTGATTGACTCCCAGTGTAGAACAGGCACAGGTCTGTACCACAGGAGGACATGTGCTTGAGGGTGGGTCAGTGGCTGCACCCACTGGGTCCTGAGTAGGCTTTGCAAAACAGCAGGGTCATTAATATCTCCTTACCAGACGTCTTCAGGGCATGCTTTCCCTGCTGGTCTCCAGCCACCCATCTCTCTTCTTAGGAAAAGGTACAAAGACTATAGGAGCTATGCGTTGTGTTCTTTACCCTCTCAGCATGAACATGACATCATCTGTTCACTCAGCTTTCCCAGAGTGTTCTTTGCAACTTTTCTCATTTCACATCTCCGGGGAAGAGCCCCCTTTCCTCCGTGTCAGCATTCTTGAAAACCCATGTTTACTTTGGTCTATGTCACCTTCTTGCTTTGGAGATTGACTTCTTGACCTTTGGGACATCCCTCTTGCTGACACATGGCATTCAACTCTCTAGGCACTTCCTTATTTCCACTTGGTGATTATTTTAAGCTTTAGTGATATAATTAAGTCCTTGGGAGCCCTCTGACTTTACCAGAGTTGTTCAAGATCAGGTGATGATGGACAGATGGCAAGGGGCAACGAGAGACACAAGGCTCAGGTGACAAGAACTTAGTGATTCTTTGGACATGGAGGAGGTGGAGATGACTCATAGGTTTCTGACTTGTTTGTGTTGGAGATGGAAGATCACCCCCGGGCTGGGATGTGCTAATCAAGCACTCTACCCCTGAGCTACCCTCGTCCTTTGGTTTCAGTTTTGAAAAAATGGAATGACAGATTACTGCTCCAGATATGGAAGTCACAGGAGAGGAAGAAGAGGAAGAGGAGGTGGGGGGGAAGACAATGGACATTGTTTGGGATGTTACCATGGAGACAAGGTAACAAAAGACAGGAGGTAATTGGAGATATAGGAAATATGACTCAGGAGGCTACTGACCTGAGGATGTCAGCCAAAGCTGAGAGAGCTAGTGAGAGACATGGCGCGGCCATGGTCAGGGATGGCGCAGGAGAATTTGTCCTTTAAAGAGACAGGAGACAGAATCAATGAAACAGAGGCCACCAGAAAAGTTTGAGGATAAGAAGGGATGCTCAGAAAGCTTAAGTGAGGTAGAGACGTCAATTCAGGACAGAAGAATTAGCATGAATTAGCGTGAGGGCCATTGGGAACCATGGGGAGGGCGCTTTCCACCCAGATGATGGATGAAGGAGTGGGTAAAGAAGGCTTCTAGAGGACGATCTACTCATCTGTTCACCAGGCCCTATTATTAGCATTCAGGCAGTTACTCTGGCCTGCTCTCAGAGACCTAGCAGGACAAGGCAGCAGCAGCAGCCAAGACGTAGCTACCACAGTTACGAAGTAGAGCACTCTCCCTAAGTAATAAAAGGCAAGCCCTTCCTGACCCCAACTCCTTCTGCTCTCCCTCAGAGGCCGGTCTCTGCACTTCCCCCAATAAACCTCTGTTGCTTGCGGTGACTTTGTGGTGTCCCTCAGTTCCAACCGCCAAGGTTGCCTTCTTGTCTCCCTTAAACTACTACACCTGTCCCAGGTCCTGGGATACAGCAATGGGAAAAGAGGCAAACGTTCCTTTCTTCACCCTGTGGATGTTCTAAGGGGCCTGGACAGAGGTACATGGTTTGGATATTAACGCCCCCTCCCCAGACTCAAGCGTTAAGTGTGTGTCCCACTGCAGCAATTTAGAAACAGAGGCTTGGGAGGGGGGATTGGGTCAGGAGGGCTCGGATCTCATCAATGAATTCATAGCCTAATGGGTTTGAAGGGCAGTGGCTTTGTTACTCTCATTCCTTCAGCTGCCTTGACAAGAACAGTTTGGATTCAACACACCCTCTCTGCTGTGGTGAACTGTGCCAGCATAGGCTCCCAAACAGGGCCAAGTGATCATGAATCAAACACTCTGAAACAGGCAGAAATAGACAGACAGACAGACAAGCAAACTTCCTAGAAGCTGATTTTCTTACACATTTTGTCACATGGACAGTAGGCTGATTCACACGGAAAGACTCACGTTAGAGGCTGTTCATTAGAACCACCATCTAACAGATGAAGAAGCCCAAAGGGGCTGGTTTAGAACTTGCCCCACCCTGCCCTGCTTCACCCTAAACCTTTGACCCTCTCCTTATGCAACCTGAATAGGAAGAGCACAGGTAGGAAGGGATCCGGGGAGCAGTCTGGCAGGTAGAGAAGAATATAGGTATGAAGTGAAGAATTGTACAGCTGTCTGAGCTGGTCAAGGCAAGACCCCTCCCCCCTTGTCATTTAGTTCTTGCTGAGGCCCAAGAGGTATCTTGCTATAGCTCCCCACTGCCCACAACTCTAGGATTGGATTTTCCTCTTGTTTGGGGCCCACACATCTCTCTCTCCTCTCATTGGAGGTAGGTACATGAAACCAAGCTATCTCCCAGGGGATATGATGCTGGGAAGAGAGACCTCAGTCAGGGGTCCAAAACCGAGTTTAGCTTTGAGACTTGCAACTGAAAGGCTGACCAGTACAGCTGCCCTGGATGTCATCTGTGACTGTTTAAAGTACTTTGTTTAGTTTTGGCAGACGCCTGCTGACTCCAGGGTCCCCTGCTGGGAGTCCTGTTTGCACTTCGGTGATGCTAGCCCAGCAGGTGATAGAGGGACAAATTAGGCAGGAGCTTACAGCACTAGGAGAAGATAATAGCTACTTAATACAAAAGAGTCATTGTCAACAAACGCTTTTCCTTCAAGTCTCTTAAGTTATTATAACCTTGGAGAACTGTAGGTTATCAATTCAAGGTGATGTTCACAGCTCAGGCTGAGAGAGCCAGTCAGTGTAAGCTTTGGGGAGTCAGCAGGGAACAGAGGGAAGTAGATTATAGATTACTTCTAACACTTTCTTCTGGAGACTGTGCCAGTGGAGAGGGGCAGCAGATAGTTTGGGGGAGTCCTGGGGGACTGCACCAGTGCAGGAGAGGCAGCAGATAGTCTGGGGGAGTCCTGGGGAAATTGCACCAGTGGGGGAGAGGCAGTAGATAGTGTGGGGGAGTCCTGGGGTACTGTACCAGTGGGAAAGGGGCAGCAGAGAGTTTGGGGGAGTCCTGGGGAACTGCACCAGTACAGGAGGGGCAGCAGGTAGGTAGTCTAGGGGAGTCCTGGGGGAATTGTACCAGTGCAGAAGGGGCAGCAGGTAGTCTAGGGGAGTCCTGGGGAAGCTGCACCAGTGGGGGAGAGGCAGTAGATAGCGTGGGGGAGTCCTGGGGTACT